>JACYXH010000429.1:5813832-5983832 GCA_026745465.1 Lota lota
GGGCGCGAGTGTGAATAGGTGTGGGAGTGAAACAAAACACTCAAAAAAAGCAATTTATTTCCTTCTATAGTCGCGTTATTATGATTGACAGCTTAATCTGAAAAAATAAATATTTTAGCGTAACAATATCTGTACGTGTTTATTGCATTACTGCTTGTGTGCATCTGCTTAAGGCGTGTATACAGAAATATCACACATATGTTCCGGTTTTCCGTTGCCCTAGATACAATGGCTGAACCGATACTACAACACCATCCGTGAACGCATGGGCCCAGAGCTGGACATACAGGGTCTGCAGAGGGAGAAGGCGTGGATGCTGCAGAACACAGAGTCTTTCCAGGCGGGTGGCTCCTCCAGAGCACTGTCGTCCTTCACACTCAGCATCGCTGCGCTCACCATGGCTCTGCTCCAGCACGTCATCTGAGGGACACGACCATCACTCTTATGTCTCTCGGCCCATTTTCTCTCTCACCACCGCATTGCCCTCTACGCTACTGACTCATTCCTCCATCTCCTTATTCAATCCTTATGTAGTCTGTATCAGAGACTTCTAAAGAGTTCAACTGAATCTGGGAAAATCCACAAAAAACGACAGATGGTAGTGCAGGTGATGCAATTTTAGAGCAAGGTCTGTTTTGTTTTTCACCAGAGATGGCGCTATTGCTAAGGGTAGATTTGGAGAGATTGAGAGAGTGATAAAGATGTCTTACTCAAGTTGGTTCCTCTTTCAGTGAACCGGTTTGAGAGAGGCACTGGCGTTCTTTTACTTCTAGAATCAATCCGCTGTGTGTGTGTTGGTTTTTGAGTACTATAGTTGTAAAGTCATTTTTTGTGGACGTGATCATTGTGAAATGTCTTACATGTTGAGTTTTAAATTATAAATTGTATAACCTCTCAAAAGGGGCTTTTTGAAATGGATATTATTTCTATTATATTAAATTAACGCTCTTTAAATACTATTGTCTCAAATTTCTTTAAACCCAACAATGATCCAACGTTTATCTCAGGAGCATTTTTAAATCATGTCAAAACAAAATGCCAGAGTTGTTAAAGTCGTTTTAATTCTCTTAAAAACAATCACCTTTTAAATCAAATAAAAGCGTTTTTGTGTGTGTGTGTGTGTGTGTGTGTGTGTGTGTGTGTGTGTGTGTGTGCGTGCGCAAGAGTGTTTGTGTGTGTGTGTGCTCTAGTATTGAATGAAACTGCTGGATTGTCAACAACATTTTCGTTAATCTGCTCTCGCTCTTGTTATTGCAGGAAGACAAAGCCACTCTTTGATCGAAACAAGACAGGAAGCACAAATAGGGCACCCTCCTTCCCTGTTGTGTGGCTTTTGCACCTCATATTTAAAATGAAAACCCCTCACTTCTTTTTCTCTACTCTTGTCACTCGTAGTCTTCGTGTTCATGTCAGGGACCATGTCCATGCCTCATTCTGGGTGCTCTGCCTGCTCCTCAGTCTGTGTTGACACTTCAGTGTATGTCTCTGAACAGTCCTAGTCTTGAGTCTCACGGTGACCCAGTTTAACATTAATATATCCACAGCTGTACTATGTGACTAGCAGCCCATATGCCACACACATGACTTTTGTTGAAGCCATGCATCTTTTAGCAGAAAACCACTACATTCCGTCTCTCCTTCTAGAGCCCACTGCTCAGTTTCTACATGGTTCATTTTTAGACTCATCTCTCACTTCCATACTGCTTATTGATGCAACAGTTATTTGCTCTAAAGGGCCACAAGCTGGTAACGTCTACAGCAGTAGGTTTCATTACATGTGAAACCATGGAGAGCTGTACAGTGTCAATAATATCAACCACGCTTTCCTCCAGTATGTATGTGTATCTTGAGAAAGATTCAGAGCCAGCTAGTACCATCACCATCCTGCCAGTACTGTTTCATCTTAGAGATGTGGTAACCACAAGCAGACAGAATGCTGGCAACCTGATGAACACACAGTTCATCGTAGGTTAAACCTTATATCAATGTAGATCAAACATGATATACATCAAGGAATATACATTTGATTGATCAAATGCAAAAAAATGCAAATGGATCCTAAACACTATAGATCTAGACACTATAGAAACAACCTGAGTTATCCTAACCACTAGAACGTGTTGAGCAAACTCAGTGACCCCAGACCACTAAGTGCAGACGCCAAGCTGCTGTTAAACATATTACTCATGTTTCCATATACTGACTATGAACTTTGCAGAAGTAGGCTGTTAAAATAGATGTGTTCATAGCACAGAGTTGATTGTGAGTGCACATTACACTATAATGTGTGGAGGATTCTGTTAAATCAGAATTAAGTCTCACAATTTATGAGACTTTGACATAAGTATGTTCATTTATCATTTGTTCTAAATGATTGATCTCATCATACCATTACATAGTATGAAGCATATACATTAAATAATGAATAATGGTATTGCAATTGTGTATTGATTCAGTGTTTGGGCTAACTGCTTAAGTGTGGTGTAAGTGAAGTGAACTCCTAGTCTTGCGTGCAACGCTGACGAATAACAACCCTTGTTCAGTAAACTGCAAAGCATAACTACAGCCCTGCTTTGGTTCCTGTCTCACCACGTGACTTCCTTTCAGTCTTTTACTTTTCGTTCTCGCAGTGCACAGAAAAGTAGATGAGCCTTCCTCTGTTTCCATCAGAGCGCTGAAAGCCGTGAAACAAGAGTCACATACACATCCCCATCTTTTATTTGGGGCTCTTTTGTGTTGACACCGCTAGCCACTGAGGAAGATGCTGAGGAGAAAAGTTTCCAATGCCTCAGAGAAGGACTTGGGACAGGTTTCAAAGAGGAAGGTGAGCCAGATGCCAGTCTGTTGTTGATGTTTTTGTTGTTGATGTTCAGGATGCTACTGCTGCTGTTGTAGTTTTTGTCTTACCGTTTGTTTTTCTTGAAACCATGCAGTAATGATGTGATGTGGACCGTATGGCACACAAAGACTTGCCTGTGCAATGTGCTTTGTGTCATCAAGTGTCTAATCCAATGCCTATTTTACATTTGGAGTGGGACACAAACACATATCCAATTATAATATTTTACAAAAAGTGGTTTGTTTTAGGCATACATTTTTTTAAATGAAGACACAAAGTTTAAAACGGTTATTTTGAAGTTCCTCTAATGACTCAGGCTGCAGATGTTTCTGCAGCCTGAGTCATATAATTTTCTGTGGCTTTGCTTGCCTCTTGTTTCTGGCCGCCAGCGTCCAAACTCACCTCCTCCACACCCCACACCAGATCCGCATTTCAGATTCTTCATGGTTTGTTTTGTGGTCTGATCCATGCTGTGACACTGTTCTTCTTCACCAACATAGCTAGAACATAAATGTCAGGGGGAACTTCACTCTTCATGCATATTCATACATATATTTGGTCATGAGGAACGGAAGAATACTCATGTTTGTTTAGCACTGTGTTCGTGTTCAGAGATATGTGCTTTTCAGAAGCAGAACTGAGAACTGAACCAAAAAGTGAAATACAATTAAATAGCATATAGCTGGGTTGATTCCCCAAGAACAAACACACACACACACACACACACACACACACACACACACACACACACACATCTAAAGCCGAGATTAACTACCAAGGTTAACTTAATGTCTGTCCTCATTGGTGGGAGACAGTTGCTCAAGCGCCGGCTTCTGTTTCCTGTGGTGTCAACCAAGACAAACGTCAGACGATTATGCTTATACACTGTACAGTAGCTCAGGGCCACACAGAAAACACACATATATCTGTAACTTCCAGTACAACAGTAGAGGCACAGCTACATGCTTGTAGCGCACCGGGGCGTTCATGTTACAGGATGGGATGCCAGTAGGCGATGGCATTAGGCAATATCAGAAAATGATAACTAAGTTACTTACACAATAACTCAACTTTGGATTTAAGCAATGTTTCTGTTGAAGGCTATCAAGTTATAGTCACTCTTCCTCATTAAGGGTGACTATTACTAGTATAACTCTTTTTGATGTACTTTCCCAGCTGGGATTGATAGAGTAAATCTTATTTCAGACTGGCATTATTGGATGATAATAAAACAAATTGTGTGGTGATTCTTATATAATTATTGTGTAACGCTGCCTCTGTTGGGCTCCACCAACAACATAAGAAAATGATAATCTTCTAATTACCGATACTGATAAGCAGCTCAGGAAATGACATACCCTAGACAAGTTTGTATTCCACACACTAGTACCTCACAGTAACACATAATATGCCAAACAACATGTGTGGTCGCAGATGAATGATTTACGATGATTTTTACGATGTTTCAGTCCAAATTATTAACATTATTTTAGATGGAGTGTTTTTGTCATGTGACTGTAGCTAAATACAATGCGTCACAATGTCTTTCCAGATCAATCTGCAAAGGTCCAGCAGCTTCAAGGATTTCATGAAACCCAAGTCACCTGTAGCGGCAGAAGAACTCAACTGGGATGAGCATGTGAGTTGGAATCATGAGCCACTATCTAACACTCACTCATTCACACACATATACACTCGCTCACTCACATACACTCGCTCACTCACATACACTCACTCACCCACTCACTCCCTCACATATATTCTCACTCAGTCACTCACTCCCACTCCCTCATTCACCCACTCATTCACTCACACACCCAATCACTCACTCAATCACATATACACTCGCTCCCTCACATATATACTGCTCAAAAAAATAAAGGGAACACTTAAACAGCACAATGTAACTCCAAGTGTTCCCTTTATTTTTTTGAGCAGTATATACACTCACACAGCCACTCACTCCCTCACATTTACGCTCACTCATTCACCTACTCACCCACTCACCAACCCACTCCCTCGCATATACACTTGCTTACTCACCCACCCATTCTCACACTCACAGAAAAGGGAACACATATATCGGAAGGAATATGGCTGTTATTATAGACATGTTAAGTGTTGTTCTGTTGTGCTGCTTAGTTCCTAGAAATAGGTTCCTACTGGGAACTCGACACGTTTCCCCAGCGTAGATGTATTCAAATGAAATGTCACAGTGCATCAATTTGTTTAAATTTAAATTGTGGATTTTTGGAGATTATAAAAGCGTACGATATGATCAAAATCCTCCTCCTCAAAGGTTGTATCATGTCGATCGTGTTCGTCATACTTAACATATCATGGCAGGAAGTCAGGCAAAACATGAAATTCTAAAGAAAGTAAGATTGAGGATGACAATGTTGTACTGCATTGAGCCATTATGCTTCTGCACTCAGACAGGATGTCCTGTGTAAGCCAATCAAGCAGAGAACCTGTGTCTCAGAACCACAGGTTAGCAGACAGCCTCTCGCAGTGCCAGAGATTATTGCCTCATAAAAACTGACCGCAGCATTGTTAGCTTTCACTCAGGTCTCAAGTCCAAGTTGTCTTTTTTATATAGCCTGATATCTCTGGTGACGCTAGTCATGTATGTGTATGTGCCCATGCGTATGCATTTACATAGATATGTATGCACGTAAATTGTTTAGTGTGTGTGTGTGTGCATGCGTGCGTGCGTGTGTGTGCATGCCTGCGTGCGTGCGTGTGTATGTGTGCGTGTGTCCATATGCGGATGTGTGCTCAAGCATGTGTGTGCATAGAAGTGGTTTATGTGTCTGTGTGCAGGAGTGTTTGAGGGTGGATTTGTTGTGAAAAGTCAATGAGTTATCATTTTATAATACTTAATTGTAGTCAATGAACGTTATTATCAGCACAAATGACATTGATACCAGATATCACAAGATAATATGTAATTGAATCCTGTTAACCATTTGCAACTAACACATTTGAAACAGTTTGACAATTTGATGACACATACGAGTATGTAATAGTAACCATAACATCAATGGCATTTCAGGAGAATGTCTCTGTGGATGAAGCGGTAAAGAGTGGCAGCAAGCAGGGAAAGTCATGGCGCAACGTCATCTCCCGCACCATGACGCGCAAAGCGTCCAAGCAGGTCCAGAAAGCTCTGGCTGAGGAGGGGGTGAGGCCCATCAAAGACCTTCCAATGACCTCCTTCAAATAATGAATAGTCTACATTCTATCTTGTAAATTTTAGCTCATATTTGTCAATATGAGCAAAAATAGCGTCTATATTATATCCATATTTTCTTAAGAAATTTTTGAAATACGTATGAGCTACATTTCTTTAAACATCGTGTACAGTGTAGCTCAAAATAGGTCTGATGTAACATCAGACCTATTTTTAAAGAAATGCTTGAAACATTTGAATATATATGAGCCACACAAGTTGTTGTAGTTGTAATGTGAAGTAGCATAGAGACAAAAGTTTGTCATACAGCCGCTTTAATTACCATATACTTCCTCAAGAGCTGCATGAGCCGTTGCCAAAGCATAAATAGGTACAATGCTGCCCCCTAGTGATCACATGGTACAAACAAAGACCATTTCGATTCAGAACTACTGGATAGTTATAGGGCATTTTCAAATTAGTTATTTAAATACGTTAAAAGTTGTATTACTAATTTAATTCAAGGTCAAACTTGGTTCAAAATTGAGGATCTTAAAGTATCCACCATTAAGATACTACATTACCCCAGTAGGCTACCCAAAAGCAAGACATAAGAGTACTTATATAGAGATCTAGTTTAGTATTGATAGTAATAGAAGAAGCCGTAGTAGTATAAGTAGTAGTAGGAGTACAAATATGTGCGATTAGGGTTCTACTGTTCCAGTTTCAGTTTTAAACTTAACATCTTTAACATATTTTTCCAAGATCGAGAGCTATGTGGACAGCTCCCTATCTCCCACAACTGACTGGCTTACCGATCCGAGTGCTGTTCGGAAGAGAACGTCCGTCTGTTCCTCAGGATCCTCCGAAGATACGGTGTCAGGCCCTCCTTCCAGACAACTCTCTGCAGGTAAACCATGCTTAAGCAGACCCTTTGATCCAATCTGACTAAGAGTTATTTCAGATACATGCCGTGAAGCAGAAAGTAGGTGCGAGGGCATCTTGCTCAAGGATGTCACCACTAGACAGCTGCCATCGGAGATCGAAACTAGTACCTGTCGAGAGTTGAACACCCTCCTCAATATAAACCTCCATATAAAACATCCCAATCTAATGAGTGTTTCTGGAGTATTTTAAAACAGCGTTGGGTGTGTTTCTGTCTGTGTTTCTCAGGCAGTGACAGACAGAGCCTGGACAGTGGCTATAGCCAGAGAGACAGCATGAGACTGGAAGAGCATGGGGCCTCCTACCTAGGACCCTTCTGTGGTCGTGCCCTGGTCCACACCGACTTCACCCCCAGCCCATATGATACGGAGTCACTCAAACTTCAAGTAAGGACCCCTGTGTAGCAGTACCTCCTCCTCCTCTGTTTACAGCAATGGTCTTCTTCAGGGAATGATTCAATGGCTCCATATTATGGTCCCCGTGTTAAAAATAAAAGTGTAATACCAATTGCTTATCTGGGCTGTTGAGTAGCTTAAACCTGCCAAAGGAGACCCATAAAGGGTCTTGTCGTTCCAGGGTGATTAGGGGGGCAATAGGGCCACTTGGCCCTATTTTCAGTGTCTGAAATATCCTTATAGTAAAAGAGCAATCAAGATTATGAGAGGTAATCCAAGGCACTAAAATAAGTAGTCATGAATATTGTTGTATAGCGTAAACATAGCCCATACAGACATCGGTGAGTTAGCCACAGGGCTGGGTTTGGCTTGTGTTAGATAGTTTACCGTATATCATCTCTACATAAATCACTCACCTATCATAGCTTATACTGACCTTCCCAGTGCAGGACTCCAAGGGAGTGTTACCGTGTTTGTGCCATCGTCCAAGACCTGAGTGATGTAGCTTCACTAAAAAACCCTTTCTCACACAGAAAGGTGACATCATCCACATCATCGAGAAGCCCCCCATGGGCATCTGGACAGGGAAGTTGAACAGCAAGGTGGGCTCCTTTAAGTTCATCTACGTCAACATCCTGCCGGAGGAGAGCCCGCCGGTCCGGAGGAAGAGACCCCAGAGCAGGAGGGGCCAGGCCCGGGCCAAACCCCAGCTGCTGGAGGACGTCCTTGACAGGATCGGCCTCTGTGTAAGTGTACACCCTCCCTGGAGAGGTTTCACTGTGTTCTCACCTCCTGTCAGGTGATAGGCCTATGGTAGCTGCTACCACTCTTCTTACCATGGCAATATGCATTTTAAGATGTATTTGCTAATTAGTGACCAGCAATGCCCTCATCATTATGTTCAATTCAACAATGTATATGTACAATTTAAATAAAATAATGTCCTCTGTGTTTCAGGAGCTGGGGTCTCTGCTGTCCATGCATGGCTTCAAGGGCATCGATGATTTCGGGGGCCTGAAGGAATGTCACCTGAACGAGTTAAACATCACAGATCCCGAAAAGCGTGGCAAGATTCTGAAAGCTGTTGAGCTCCTGAAAGAGTGTACGTTTACATCCGGATAAAACACATAGGCCTACTACACATGGAGAATATACAATAGTAATCATAGTAATAGTAATCCTGTTCCTCATCAGGAAAGCAAAGATTGTAGCTGGTCCTCTTTTGAGTTTGGGAATATATGTTCATGAATGTACCCTTTATCTACCCTTCTGTATTTGTTATCAGCTGTAAGCGTGATCACCCTTTTTCTGCTCCAGGACATTTGATAGTCGGATACATTTCATAAATGTAATGTCACGTTTTGCACTTCTAATCATTATTGTGCTATTCCTCAGAAAGGCTTTGATATGCAATCTTGTCTGCACCTCAGACTGCTTGTTATATGTTGTTCAATTTGAACACCAGGCCTGTAGCGATAGTTGTGATTTGACTACCATTCAGGATATTAGCCCTGGGTTGTTGTGCTGGTACAACACAATTTTACTGCATTCCCATTAACAACTCTCCTAATGTTGATGATTTAGGAGGATAAATTACAATATATATATTTTCCCAAACTGATTGAGTCAAATAAAATGTGTCATGGTGTATCGTGGAGATGTTCTGTTTCATAGAAGTCTTCATCTCTCTTCCATTCAAGCTGAAGGAGACTCAGACTCTTCAGAGGAGGCCACGGCCGAGAGCGACAGCAAGCAAATCAGGGACTCGGGCTGTTTTGAGAGTTCGGAGAACCTGGCGAACGGACGGGAGGAGCCGAAGACGGAGGCCACGGTTCTACATGAGGAGACAGAGGAGGAGACAGAGCAGGATGATCAGACAGAGCTGCTGAATCGTGTCCAGCAGGACCTACAGGACCTGACGGTGCATTAGAGACACTTCAGAGGAAAAGCACCACTCATGAAAAGCTTTAGGTTCCTCAGTTCCCCAGAATGCCAGTAGAGGGTAGTGCTGCAAACGTCTTATACAAGGATAGCGGAATGGCTGGAAGCATCGAATGAGGAAAGAAATCAAAGACACAATGAAAACATGCGCTATTTCTTGATTGTTTTACAATGATTTCCTGATATGAAGATCAATACTGCAGGCTACAGTTGGGGTTCAAGCGTTCATGTAGCAATGTGTTTTTTGTTTTACAAATCGTTAACCATATTCCCATTTTGCATTACGTATAGGTGTTCATCTATCATGGATCATGATTGCTCAGTTACGATAAAGGAACAGTTACTGATTATTACGTTATGTAAGTATTACGCCATATATAAATAATGCTAAATAATGATATTTGCATTTGTTTGATGAAACATGGATTTAAGATTGTAAGTTTAAACAAAAACAAAAATAAGGGAAAAGAAAGCCTGTGATGCCGTTTGGCATGTTGTAAATGGTAAGTATCAAAGTAAGTTTTTTCTATTTTGACTAGTTAACCTGAAATCCAATTAACTTGGTTGTTGATGCTTTTTCATTTTGTATATATTAAGAGTTTGACTTTGCTGTACATAGAATTTAAATAAAGGTTTTGTTTGGTTGCTTGTATATAGACATGTCCTCAGATCGCCCTGAAAAAAAGCATACTGAAAGATAGCAAACACAACTAATAAGACAATAGTTTTTATTTACCAGACACGTCAATCATGTAAAAACAAGTGAAGGAAATTTAATTAAATACGTATTAATCACAGTGTTATCAACTAAACAAGGGGAACATAAATAGGAATTCCATAAATGGCATAGTACAGTATTGATATACATGATGCTTGGTTAATAGATTGATCACATCGTTCTGATCCGATTAATGTTATTATATAAATTATACAAACGATAAGCAAACGCTGACTTACCTCAAGCGGCTATCGGTCTCATTCTGGTAGTTTAACAATTATTTTCAAAACAAATGAAGCCAATGTTTTTCATCTAAAACCCTCAGTCGTTTTATCCCTTTAAAAACATCCTACACTTCAGTTCAACATTAATGACACAAAATGACATGATATGACATCATCCATTAATAACCAATCATATACATTCTTGCTTCCTGGTGTCCTAGAGCACTCAGATTCATTCAGAGCAATAAACTACACTGAGACTCTCCATGGATACATCGTAAAACTTGGTTTCTACCAAATCTAACTATCTAAATAAAACGATTTGGGATTAGTGCCGTTTTGCATTGATCATGAAAATGCATCTCAATGGAATATATATATATATATTAGGGAGTATTTTAAACTAAAATGTCAGCATTCACTGTTCTACATTTACAGAAACAATGTGCTTAGCATGTTCACAATAATTCTCTTAGGATGTCCTAATGGAATTAAGCACACAACTTGATTATACCATTCAATATATCAAATCACAACTCATTTAATTCTATAGATGGTATACCTTAAGTACTGTTGTATTGAACAATTCATTCATCATCTCAGGATCTAATCAAGAATAATACTGATGTTGAAAATCAAATATCTGTACAGTTATATTTCAGAAACGTCGACTCTTGTCTTGCATACAGCAAGATGACACGAATACATACTAGCATCACACATCCCTTTAACATAAAGAACCTCTCCCTATTTTGGCTTATCATCATTAAAACAAAATTACATTTTCAGGCCTTGTTAAAAAAACAAAAAAGGCTGTGTTTCCACAGCTGTTACAATTCAGATGTGGTTAAAAAACGAACTATGGTGTAGTAATGTGTGATTAACTCCGTCGTATGCCTTATTTCATGTGATAATGAGCCAGTGACTTCAGAAGTAGCAGACTAGACTGCTGCACAGACCAACCGTCACAGCCAAACAAGTAGACGTGACTACAAAGAGTAGAGAGTGAGAGATTTGTTTCAAATAAGTGGATGTGTCTGGTTTGGACAGTATGTAAAAGAAAAGCTCTTAATTCCCTCTAAAGTTATATTTCCAAAGATCTGCAGAGCCTGTTCACCGACTGCACTCTTGCCACAGAAAAATTCCCTTCTTGCCATCGGTGCACATTTCAACAACACCTCCACAATTTCCCCCACTTCCCATTCTGTCTGATTGGGAGAGTTTGAAAACTTGACAGTAATCATCATCATCACTTCAGAGCTCGAAGGTGCGTCAGCCGGTTTACCCTGTAGTACATCGGCGCTGTTACAACGGATACGGCAACGTGTTTAAGTTAAGGCACTGTTACTAGTGACTTTAGTACTGCGACTTATCAACAGCAACCTGGCCTGCACTCTCGCATACCCAAAGCGAACACTGGCAACGTGTTGTCTTGTTCAGATGTCAGTACTGGATGTACTGAACATTGCACAAAGACAACATAGCAACTCCCCTTGACATGTATATAAAAATGGAAAGACGGCAGTCAACGTTAATCTGAAAGGAAATCCAAAATTTGAGAATAACAGTATTAATTGCAGCAATACCAGATTACAAAGTACAATTGATCTAGAAGGGACATTAACTGAGATATTTCTTGGTATCTCAGTTCAGACCCCCCCCCCCCCCCCCCCCCCTCTCCCCCCATTACTAGACATCATCATAGTGCACAGACAGACTTTTGTTTACTAGTGTAGGTGTAAAACTGGACTCTACACTAATAACTAATCACAGAGATACTATTAAAACCATGGATTGCATAGGGTAGGTTCTGTATGCACTGGGGGAGAAAACAAGGACGGGGATGAATGTATGGCGGTTAATGATGTACACGTGTCCAGGGAAGAAACATTGTCTTTGAGACACTTGCAATCCTAAGAGAGTATATTTGAACTGGCCTTGTACAATAGAAGTCATCACAGCTATAATAAATAAAGTATCATTGACAATCAGTAGAGTAAACCCATAGACAACGTGTGGACATTGTGTTGTACACTTGTATTTTTTTTGTCTTTTGCTTCGTTTTGTTCCACGAGTGTTCTACCTATGTCTTTTCCATGCAATGCTCAAGGGACCTAAGGAAGTGTCTGAGTTTTCCCTGTTATATTACACACACATCTCCCCCAACACACACCTCTGGTGAGAGAAAGAGTCCATAAGAGGCCACAGCCACTGTTTGGAAGTTAGACGAGGAGAAGGGGCTGCAGCGTGGAGATTCCAGTGTAAAGTAGGGCAGGACTTCAGAGAACAAATGAGTCACCTGCACAACAATGAAAATCGCAATTATTATTCCGTCCTACTTCCTTGTTAGAAGGAGGCCTGGCTGAGAGAGGGAAAGCGACGGAGGGAGGGGCAGAGTGGATCAGAGCGGACGTCGTCGCTCTGCATAGCGTAGCTACTGCGCAGCCGCCTTGGCAATGGACGCTTCTGCGTCGGTCTCAGGCGAGGCGAGGGGCGGGACCCTGTGGGCAGCTGACTCCTCCCCCTCCTCCGTGAGGGAGGTGCTTATCTCTGTAGAGGCAGCGATGCTGGGCTTTGCATCGTCAGGCGTCTGTTCGTTGGGGATGAGCGGAGCCGTGGGTTTCTGTGCGCAGAGGATGGCATGCATGAATGAGAGCGACATATTAACAGAAATAAAAGCGCCGGAGACATTCTCAATGACGGCAAAATTCCCATGAGAGCAAAATCATTCTCTTCTTGTTCTATAAAAAAACTACAAATTCTACAAACGTCTCCTCCTCAAAGCACCATTAAATTGATGTTTTCAAGGTTTTTTGCATTGTACCATTTTCTGTTGAACTGCTTGAATCCATTTTATACTTTCATGGAGTATATATAGAACAGATCAGATTACCAGCATCAGTCACTGCAGTGCAAGGAAATAAATTATTTTGTTTATATTTTTTCAGCAGCCTTACCTACCTTACACACGCCTGGCCTCTCCATCATGACTTGTATCTATGAGCTATAGCCAACAAGTGGCAGAACATGAGATTATTCCCTTTGGTGGCCTACATATCAAAACCCTTGTGCATGGAGCAAGAGTGAAAAAAGACGGGAACCAGAGAGAGAAAAAGGGTAGGTGCGTGCGCGTGTGTGTGTGTGTGTGTGTGTGTGTGAGTGTGTGTGGCTGTTTTTCTGTGTCTCTCTGTGTCTGCGTGTTAGTGTGTGTGTGCGTGCATGTGTGTGCGTGCATGTGTGTGCGTGCATGTGTGTGCGTGTGTGCGTGTGTGCGTGTATGTGTGTGGTGGCTTACTGTGGTCTGTGGTACTGTGCTGTCGCTGGTGGAGGAGGGGGTGGCAGGGGTTGTAAGAGAAGGCGAATCGTCCTGCATCACTCCTCGTCGGTCCAGAACACTGGTGAAAAAACACATAGAGAAACACCCAGTCAGTAAACATCCTATTGTTTTATTCAACAGAGGATGGAGAAGGCAGGGCTCAGCGGAAAACCCTTAAAAGCCTTTTGGTATTACGGTCATTACTTTTATGATGTTATGTTATTGGCTTATATGGTTTTATGATGTTATGCTATTACCATCACACGTGTGCAGATATTTAATTAAAGCAAACAAAATAAATATATATTTTCTTTCATACACAAATTGCTTTAATATAATCAACGTGTAGCCCCATTTATCTTTTTTTATTGTTACCATAACCTAGCTGCCTTGCTTTTGCAAGTCAATGTGCTTTCTGCTCTGTGCTGGATGTACTGGTTGCTTACCTAGGGTACGTAGGTCCACAGAGTATTTCAGAGCAGTTCTTCATAATGTTCTTGTGGCTGTAGGGGTTCTGCACTCGGTTCTTCCCTGACCATGAGCCTTTGATCTAGGGACGAACACACACACACACACACACACACACACACACACACACACACACACACACACACACACACACACACACACACACACACACACACACACACACACACAGTACACCTCTGTTAGGCCAATAGATTTCCTGACAGCAGACTCCAACCCCACCATATCTCCAACAGCATAACAAATCCTCACAAAGGAATGTCCAGGCAACAGGAGACCCATCAATTGTTCCAAACATAGCAAATAGCCAGTCCATGCTTCTGAAAGCCTCTTTGCCTTTAGTGTTTGCATAACTGCAAAATCAGTTACACTTTTAGCATCGTGTTCCTTAAGGGTTTGCCCTACAGAAACGCTCTGGTAATGAGGTCTGGCTGGAGGGTATTATTCTACACTACCTGTGTGAAGAATACCACACATCCCAATGATTAAACCACTTGAATACTTCAATTACTATAGACATAATTCTCCTTTGTGGACTATTTTCCTTTGGCTGACTATTCTCATTGCACACTATATCGCTTCAGACTATTCCCTTCAGAAAGACCACACACCGCTTAAAGCACTTAAATAATCGAATCAATACACCCACTCCATAGCATCCCTTCCATTTAGCAGCATTTCAACTCAAGTGAGCATCATACAAAAAGAAAAACATTCAAATTAAAATACAGATCGGCCGCCTATAGAGATAAAACATTAATAAATGCATATGGGAGCATTTGTATGTGTGAACATCCTCCACAAGAGAGAACCCACCAGAGACACCACTCAAGGTGCCCTCTCTCTTTCGACCCCTCCCTCCCTCCATCAGTCCCTCTACCTCCTGTCCTCTCCTCCCTTTTCTGCTTTTCATTCCCTTCCTTTGGCAGCCATCCCAACCCCTGTAGATATCGACGTGTCTATTATTAGACCAATCAGTGTTATAGATAGGCTTGGGATGGGCAGGATTGGTCTTCAATGCAAGAGCCCTATTATTGTTATTCTAATGGGTGTATTTGGTTTCATTACCGGTGTGGGAAAATTAAAAAATAAAGACGATAAAAAAGAGGAAGCCCTTATCTTAAACCATCCATAACTGGTTTAAAAAGATAAAAACATAAAGACGCAAACCAGGAACGCCTGTTGCAGAGAACGGGGGATGACGAATTAGTCATTAGGAGGAAAGGAGGAGGAGCAGGAGGATTAGGAGGGGGAAGAGGAGACAAGCTGAAGACTTCTACAACCTTCCATCCCTGCTGTAACTTAGAGACTTTTCCCGGAGCTTGTGTCAAAGAAATTGGGCTAAAGCCCTTGACAAAACCAGCAGTACTTATACTTAGTTACTACATATTTACTATGCAGTTACTTAATAATTACTACATACTTACTACATAATCTGGGGCAGACTGTCACTGGTTGTAAGCTCATTATCTTCTCCTCTCATGTGTGTGCATTTTTACATTTAGCATTTGTGATATATGCCTAAATGCATTGTTTCCCCATTCAACATTTCTCTGCAATCAACCTTTATTAACCTACCTAACACTACTCAAACTCAAACATTTACATAATATTTTAACTCAGACATTAAAATAGAATACAACAGTTGATGATTTCTTCAGCCATAGATGAGTGGGCTAAGAAAGAAAGGCTGAGAAAGAATTTAGATTAGCTAGGAAAAACTATTGCTGAAACACACAAAATAAATTCAGAAGAAGTATTCTCTCAATGCACATGTATCGCTTTGTGCTTCTTTCAGCTCGAAAAAAAGGTCCTTTGTTAAGGAAACAAGTATGTTACCTGTTGAACTTCCAAATGTTTACACCATGATGCGTGTTTATCTTTCCAACTACATGAAGGCAATGGACTACACTACACACACACACACACACACACACACACACACACACACACACACACACACACACACACACACACACACACACACACACACCATTACCGTACTTCCCTCTTATCCCCCTAGACTTATTAAAGGTCATAACACACACACACATACACACACCTCATAAAGCACCCACAACTAATGTCTTAATAAACACAAGTTTCTTATGCGATTATAAACAAGCGCTGACAGGCTGCAGTTTCTTATAGGAGAGTGTGAGCTGACTTACATCCTCATTGGTGGTCTGGTTGAGGGAGATCAGATAGGTGTGGAAGCCGGTCAGGCCAACCACTGACCAGAGAGTGAAGAAACAGACAAGCACCTCCAACACAGTGGCTTTACATTAAGAAAACAACTCAGCTATAGGAGATGGATCCAGGGTAGAAACAGTGAACACCAGCCAAATGGCAGACATTTATAGACAAAATGTTGCACATATGCATTTACAGAGACATACACTATATTGCCAAACGTTTTGGGACGCCTGCCTTTACATGCACATGAAGGTTAATGACATCCCATTCTTAATATGTAGGGTTTAATATGGAGTCTGCCCACCCTTTGCAGCTATAACAGCTTAAACTTTTCTGGGAAGGCTTTCCACAAGGTTGAGGAGTGTGTTTTATGGGAATGTTTGACCATTCTTCTTGAAGCGCATTTGTGAGGTCAGGCACAGATGTTGGACGAGAAGGCCTGGCTCGCAGTCTCCGCTCTAATTCATCCCAAAGGTGTTCTATCGGGTTGAGGTCAGGACTCTGTGCAGGCCAGTCAAGTTCCTCCACACCAAACTCGCTCATCCATGTCTTTATAGGACCTTGCTTTGTGCACTGGTGCGCAGTCATGTTGGAACAGGAAGGGGCCATCCCCCAACTGTTCCCACAAAGTTGGGAGCATGAAATTGTCCAAAATGTCTTGGTATGCTGAAGCATTAACAGTTCCTTTCACTGGAACAAAGGGGCCTAGCCCAACCCCTGAAAAACAACCCCACACCATAATCCCCCCTCCACCAAACTTTACAGTTGGCACAATGCAGCCGTTCTCCTAGCAACCACCAAACCCAGACTCGTCCATCGGATTGCCAGACAGAGAAGCGTGATTCGTCCCTCCAGAGAACACGTCTCCACTGCTCTATTGTCCAGTGGTGGTGTGCTTTACACCACTGCATCCAACGCTTTGCATTGCACTTGGTGATGTAAGGCTTGGATGCAGCTGCTCGGCCGTGGAAACACATTCCATGAAGCTCTCTATGCACTGTTCTTGAGCTAATCTGAAGGCCACAAGAAGTTTGGAGGTCTGTAGCTATTGACTCTGCAGAAAGTTGGCGACTTCTGCGCACTGTGCGCCTCAGCATGCGTTGACCCCGCTCTGTGATTTTACGTGGCCTACCACAACAACAGAGTTTCTGTTGTTCCCAATTGCTTCCACTTTGTTATAATACCACTAACAGTTGACTGTGGAATATTTAGTAGTGAGGAAATTTCACGAATGGACTTATTGCACAGGTGGCAACCTATCACGGTACCACTCTTGAATTCACTGAGCTCCTGAGAGCGACCCATTCTTTCACGCATGTTTGTAGAAGCAGTCTGCATGCCTAGGTGCTTGATTTTATACACATGTGGCCATGGAAGTGTTTGGAACACCTGAATTCAAAGATTCGGAGGGGTGTCCCAATACTTTTGGCAATATAGTGTATGTTAATGATGAACAAAGGTTAAAACATTCATTTATAAGCCTTTAGTTTATGAACTTATCATAAAAAAAACATTAATATCGGTTTGTAGATTAATAATAAGTGCTGTGTTAAAGGGCCCATATTTTACCACCAGGTCGGATGTTGATTAGCCATTACAAGCCATGTCAAAATCGACCCTCTAGTGACATCACAAGTCAGAGTGTCCACCCAGATGTATGATGGATAGAACAGCCTAACAGTTGGTACAGTCCACTGGATAGACTGGTAGGCTGAGCACTTATTAATCATCTACAAATGTATGTTAATGTTTTGATAATGATTGGTTAATCATTAACTAAACTTAACTTAAAATTAAACGTAACTTTTATAAATGACTTGTATGTATAGAACTTGAATAATTGCATCACACACACACACAACATATGGTTAAGGTTTTGGGCAGTAGCCTAAAGGATATGTTCCAGGGGTTTCCTTCAAAGCGTTCAGAAAGCCAGAGTCCACCGAGCCTGTGAAGAAGAAAACACACACACACACACACACACACACACACACACACACACAAACACACACACGCACACATCTTTAATGATATTAAAAATGAACCTGCATGGTTCTCAGATACAAGAAACAGCATTCCAGCAGTATTACAGCACTAGCTGCATTGTTATCATCCTGTGTACTTGCTGATTATTCTGAATGTAAATGAGTTCCCTTGCTAATAGCTTCCTGGTTCTCAACAGGAGGGCATTGACAAAAGCATAACCTTATGTCACGCAGTCACTTATCATCTCACGTGACATCACACTCCTCAGGGAGCACAGCCTTAAAATTTACATTGGTTTAATATTTAACATATATGGATTTGTATCTTTGTTTGTGAAGGTATGTGTATCTGGCTGGCAAGATAGTGCCACACAAGGTTGTTCTTGTTTTGTCACCTTTTTTCAGCTGTGTTTTTCTAATCCTTCCCTAAATGTTTTTAGCTGTAAGCATGAGCCTGTTTTTCTTGTCATCAGAAAATGTCATCAGAAATCTGTCATGAGAAAATCCATTGTCAAGTAATTACTCTTCTTTACAGTTCCACTTCTTTACAGTTAACATGCACCTTTTATTTCATTAGAATTTATTCACCATCTCCTAAAACGCTTGACACACCGGCCTCCTGAAATACTTACGCATGACTACATGGACGATGTCGAAGGTGAAGATGTATATGGTCAACAGGGAGAGCGAAAGAGTGAAAAGGTAGAAGAAGCGGTAGTTCCGCTTGCCCACACAGTTTCCAACCCAGGGACAGTGGTGGTCAAAACGGTCTGGAGATGGAAGGGAAAGGCAGAAGATGGTGATTATAACAGCATTGTTCGAAACATTGCCCCTAAAGGGTTATTACAACCACACACCTTTAGCTCAAAGTTAAAAAGAAACCAAACATCCAAACACACTGAATGTGGGGGATCTTAGGAGGACCTAGGTGAAAAGGCTTATCCATTAAATTATTGATCATTTCACATAATCCAAAGCCTTTGATCACGTTGTTTTTTTCCATCAGAGATAATAGATTATTGTTTTTTGTCAAAATATAGCTTAACCATTTCTCTATATATACGTATACACACTTCTCACTTCTCTTCTGCTTTCTTTTGCAACAGACAGAGAAGGGTCAGATGGCAACACTTCATGTTTTACGCTTTCCCCATTAAGCAACATTGTTTCATAACACTAATACCCTAGGATACAAACACTTAGTTGAACCACCCAGGCAACCACACCCCACCCTCTCTTTCCAAACTGTTAATCATCTGCAACAAATTGAAAAAACATGTAATATGCTTCAAAACCTCCCACATAATACAAATGAAAAGAGTTGATTGTACTGCATGACGCAAGATACAATCTCCACCTTAAGTATATGTTAGATAACAAGAGGGAAAGATATGCTTCTAGCAAGAAAGGAAACAAGAAGAAAACTGCTGCATCATCTGCTCACTGTGTGTGTGTGTGTGTGTGTGTGTGTGTGTGTGTGTGTGTGTGTGTGTGTGTGTGTGTGTGTGTGTGTGTGTGTGTGTGTGTGTGTGTGTGTGTGTGTGTGTGTGTGTGTGTGTGTGTGTGTAAGCAACTCCAACAGCAGGTTGGACTTGCTCAACACAAACAGCCCAGTGTACTCGATGACTGGGCAGACAGTGGCTGACTGAGGCTCTACTGTCAGACTCATTATTGTCTGTGTTACCTGTGAAGCCGCTCACTCCGAAATTACCGAAATCCCTCTCAAATGCCAATCACTGGCAGAAAATAGTGAAAGATTTCATCTACAGTTTTCAGGGGGTGTGGCTACACGAGTGCACAGAGATCACAGGGGTTCCTCCTGGGGAAGTGGGCCCCAGAGCAGCTGTCAGTGAGCTCCATTACCCCTTCCTCCCCCCATAATGGGACTGGGGGATTAAGGTGATATGTTTTGGTTTTATGGTTAATATTAGGTTTTAGGGATTGTTTAAAGGGTAAAGGTTTGGTTTAAGGGTTAGGTTGTACGGTAAGGATTTGGTTTTAGGGTTAGGAGTTGGTTTCAGGGTTATGTTTTAGGGTTTAGGTTTAGGTTTTAGGGTCAGGGTTTGGTGTCAGGGTTAGGTTTTGGGTCTAGGGGTTGGCTTTTGTTGCAGAGTTAGGGTTAAGGTTTAGGGTTAAGCTTAAGGTTAGGTGTTCGGCTTTTGTTTTACAATAAAGATTAGGTTTTAGGGTTAGTTTTAAGGGAAAGGGTTTGGTTTTAGGATTAGATTGTATGGTTAAGATTAGGTTTCGGGGTTGGTTTTAGTTTCAGAGTTACGGTTTGGTTTTAGGGTTAGGGTTAACCAAACCTTAACACCAAACCCAACTCTGAAGGCCGACCTCAGACACTCAACATCAGTTCACGGCACCCCAAGGTTCAGAGCCTTACCGACGCAGTTGTCACAGATGCTGCAGTGGGAGGCACGAGGGGGCCGGAAGATCTTGCAGGTGTAGCAGTACTTGAGCTTGACGATCTGGTTGTTGATCTGGACGTTACGGATGCGTGGCGGGGGCCGCTGGCCCGCCGGGACGTTCCCATTGGCTGCCTCTGTTAAAGAAAGTATAAATGAAATAACACATATAGACAATAACATCTGTCAAACAAAGGTTTAATCAAAACACACACGCTCAAGGGCCTATTTGACGTTGCACAATCGACACACCCATGTGACCTGGAAGTATCGTCTAGTCATTTCTATATAACACTAGGCACCATTATACAGTTAGTGTTCCGCAATATTGATCGTTGGGCATTTGAATCCACTCTTCTATCTTTATAAAGCCGAACGATCCGACCCACGGCAAACAAATTATCGTCAAGACAATTTAAAAATACACGGTTTGCTCAGTAAATACATTTACAAACCAGACCAGAGAAATCCTGACAATATCCACCAATGAGATCACAGCGAAAAAACAACCTGGTACTCCAATAATGTTCCACTGTTTCTCTATTATGGATGATATGAGAACAAGAGAGGCTCATAAAATAGGTTACAGCACTCTCCGATCGGATTTTGTTTAATGTAGGACAAGACAACAGATTTGTTTCCCCCCACCATCATGGATTCAGAGTAGGTGAGGATGCAGCCATGCGATGGGGACAGCTGAACAGGAAGTCATGAGTCATC
This sequence comes from Lota lota, assembly GCA_026745465.1. NCBI lineage: Eukaryota > Metazoa > Chordata > Actinopteri > Gadiformes > Lotidae > Lota > Lota lota. Next base: position 5,835,178 of record JACYXH010000429.1, read on the forward strand.
ACCCATGAGGAATGAGGCCAGCATCGTAGCTCTCCTGGAGCCCATTTGACTGAGGCCATTATGGATTCCAAGTGTGTCGGCGTGTATTATCATTCCCCCTGGACTACTAACTCACCAACAGGATTAAGTGGCAGTGCAGTGCAGGCGTCATCAGCCTGTCGGCCTCTGAACCCAGACAGATGTGATCTGGGTCACTCACAACATCCCAGCTATGCCTTGACGGATGTCGGCATGCCATTGGTACGTCGACAAGGCCTCTATGGCAACGGTAAGACACCAGTGAACATAGTTTCAGCAGAAACAGTGCTGTATTATAGCTCTGTTTTTAAGAGTTGGAAAAGTTACACATTTGTTAACACTTCTCACACGGCCGTGTGGCACATTTTAAATAATGGTTTGTTATTTTGGAAGGGGTTGGTTTTGGGCCACTTGACAAGTTGGTGTAAGATGCAAAACAAAAAAAAGATGGCTAAAATGGTTAAAAAAGGGTTGTTATTTGTTAGACACCAGATGGTTATGCCAAGGTCATGCCAAAAAAATAAATACAGAAAGCCAAAAATATATTTTCTATTTGTGATAACACATTCTCCTCTGGTACAGGCAACGCCCAGTAACCATCACTTGTCTACGATAGCTATTGATGGCTAGCTTGCCACCGTGTCATTATCATCGATTTGTGTGTATGACTCACAGCTGCAACAAAAAGTGTAGCATTTAGCTTCTGCTAGTCAGCCGCCATCTCAGCGAGCACACATAGCTGAACCTTCTGAACCTTCCAATTGGAAGAACCCAACTGTCTCATTAAGCAGTGGATGGGTGTACACACAGAATGAAAGATACCACCTAGAGATACAGCTGTGTGAAGTGGAGGGAGGGAGGGAGGGAGGGAGGGAGGGAGGGAGGGAGGGAGGGAGGGAGGGAGGGAGGGAGGGAGGGAGGGAGGGAGGGCACCAGGGGAATGGGAGGCATGTTTGTCCATGCAGAGATGACAGGAGAGTCTGGACAAGCAAGGGAGCATCATAGAAAGTTCAAACAGCTGTTCCACATATGGATGGAAAAAGGAAAAAACTCTGGTGTGTCTTGTTTTCCTTGCCAATACAGGTTCTGGACGTCAGCCAAATACATGAGGTGTGCCTATGGTAGTCTCTTCTTGCATCAGACTTAGATTTAAGTGTATACATATGTAGAACAAAAAAAGCTGAATTGAGCTTTGCATCCAAGGACTAGCAGCCCCCACAAACTTTTAACATCCTTCAGCAAAACAGACATGAATAAATCAAGAGAACTGTGGCTCCATTCCTGTCCACAAAGTTGGCCTGTGCGCTTAACAATTTATGCCTCAGACATACTATTTACATTTCCAATGTATCTGGCTGTCATTACAGCCAGATATTTGGCTAAGCAAATAATAGAAAACCAAGCTTACACATACATATACAAAAACATATGTACTATTTATGGAAGAAACAATGACATCAATGAGAATGTCACACCAACATTAAGGGTGTATGATAAATTGCAAAATATGTTTGTATTTAGCCTTTATTCAATATTTATAAAAAAAATATAAAACAATCTGGAGAAGACCAGCATAAAAGCAGGGATTACTCTCCCATCCCCACTTTTTCCCTGAAATGTGAAAAGCGAGTTTCACTCCTTGGACTCACCGATCTCCATTTCAATGAAGCTGGCCTCTTCTGGGAGAGCGCGTGGCAGAACCCCCGGGTCACTGAAGCTGGTTCTCAGCAGCATCGCCATGACGAACAGGAAGAGGACCACTGCAAACACGGGTATGGTGGGAGACAGGTGGATAGCCAGGTACGGGCATCTGTAGGGAGAGCACATTTGAATCAAATTAAAAATGTTGGTGTTTAAGTGTTCTTTTTCCTCCATGTTGGCCACTGATATGAACACTCACACCACAATTCATATATTCAATCACTCTTATATAGTATATTATAAATATTATTATAAGCTTCCATTTTCATTGTCCAAATTTTAGGATGCATATAGGATTTAGAGGGGAAAAGATGTTGCACTTGTAGCCAACCATGATAGATTACTCTGTCAGGAACCGCAAGCCATGAAGTGCATCTGCATATTTCATTGGTTGTGTTCCAATGAGTTTGCAGTCATCAACATGGGCCATTTAAAGGCCTGGTCTTTGTGGCTGATCAACAAGGAACGTCACTGTGGTACAAAGAGCAACAAGAGCCAGAAAAGGAACAGCACTGCACGCTAGCTCCCCAACACAACACTAATGTCACTGCCACAGGAGGATAAGATGCCAGATCAACAAAACACTGGGACACTGGGGATGGTGTGTGTCACCAGCTGGCCTACACAAAAGCAGGCCAGTGGCATGAGACCTGAATTGAAAATGTACACAAAATATCATTAGTATTGTTAAGTATATATTTTTGTATATTTATTTAAACAAAAAAAATAACCCATCCCATTTTGGTTGCTTGTTGTTGTTATCTACAACATTGGGTTGAAAATACACTTTATATATATATATATATAGTACCAAGTTTGGACTTTATTTAGATTTATTTGAATCATTGTGGACTTTTCTTGTGGACTGGTCATTCACACCTGCAGCTGAAGAATACACACAAACAAATAAGGACATTTTAAAAGATTGCAGAAAAATTGTGACACACCACTGCAGAAGAACAAAGTTCACCTTGCTGTGCCCTGCAGATGAGAGCAGTTTCAGTCAACATACCAGAGCACAATGGCAATGGCAGCTACCAGACTGGTCTGATTGGTTCCCCTTGTCTACCAGGTTGAGTTCCGGCATTCACACATACATCAAACTTGATTACTTGTCCACTGATCCCCATCTGTGTTAAAGATACTATTGGTGCTGTGTGGGGTGAGGAGGGGTTGATGGTGGTGTAATATCAGGATTGATGACACTGAAAACACTTAAAGGCACAATTTATCATGACTTCCCATCAAGACTCCCCATCCTTCCTGGATGCAAACATTTCACCTTCTGTTTACAAGAGTAACTTCATCTGGACATTCACAGTTATGTTCAGCAATAAGCTACAGACTATGACCATAAAAGCAGGCCCCTTTATTACATTATGTGCAGTTCTTATTTCTCCAGCAATCACACAGTAAAAATGTAACGCTCAACTCAAATTTACTCAGACTCCCTCAACTCCATTTATTAAAAGTCCTTCTTAACAGCGTGAAGTGAGATTTCCTCAGAAAATATAGAACAGCCAAAATGATAATTTAACACACTGTACTAGCATGTCCCTTTTATGTATTTACAATACATAAATGCAAATCAATTCACAAAGCCTGTGTTGTTTATAGCTCATGATGTGAACTGTAGAGCAACCTGAGTGAATGAATAAGATAGTGAGTTTCGCCAACGTGTTCAATATACTGCACTATATTGAGGGTTGTTAAGGTGTTCAATACACAGTCATGACGACTCAATTCCTCTCCAGCATCACCAATAGGTCACCGGCAGAAGGTGTGGTGGAGCCCAGTATTAACTCTGGTAGGGAGTTGGGTGCCGTTATTGTATCAAGAGTTTAATCTACACTTGGATCAATTGGATTTCTGCACAGCGCAGCACTGGGGGTGAAAGAGCTATAGAGGCAGGGCCAGATTTAATTAAATCATCTCAACAGGACACATGATGTAACTGAATCCAAACGCCTGTCAATGTCAGATGACATAGCTTAGTGGCGTTCGGGGCGCTGTCTATCCTTTATTAATACTTAACATTGGAAGCTGCTGTTGAGCTGCCTGAATCCCATTTTGAATGAATTATGCACTGGCTGTGCAAGGGCGGTACTGCAGAAGCTCTCGGTCACGTCCTGCTTTTTATAAGAACAGACGTTATCCTACTTAAAAATAAACATTAAAAAGGAAAACACATTTAAAATATCCTTATATTTAAAAGGTCAAACTGACAAGAGTCGTATTACAGTTGATTTAATAATTTGGTTATATAACTATAAAAGTAACCAAAAAGCAAATTATGACTTTCCTGTTATACTATGGCTCTGATTCTTACTAGGGAACTAGGAAGGTTTGTCTGGATACAATGGAATGCAATTTCAATATAGTTTAATACATTTTTCACTTTAAAAAAGACATTTTTCAAAAGGAATAATTTTATTTATTTTAGGGGACTTTTATTTCGTTTGTCCACATTTATTTATTTCAGGTGACTTTTATTTCATAATTCCACATTTATTTAATTTCCCAGCTCTTTTTATTTCCATCGGTTATATTCAAATGAGTTGGGCGTGGTTATCTCAGACCAAAGCATCAGCACCCGAACAGCACTGACCACTTGCCCACAGTCCAGCATAGTATGTGGAGGTAATAAAAGTCCTCTGAAATAAATATAAGTAATCCTTTGAAAAGCGTATTTTTAAATACAAACTTATTTATTTATTTAACTATATTGACTCATTTATACATTTATATTTTCATTGATTTATATATGTATTGCCTTATTTATTTCATAGCCAAATTTATTTCTTAGGTATATTTATTTATGTATTTATTTAATATTGACTTAAATTGCATTCCATATATATGAAGCTGTAGCTCTAGCCCTAAACTTGATGCATGGGTGCATTTGGATTTGAACTTTATAGTGCCGATCTGCTACAATCTGTTATCCATCAGATCCAACATCTGCATTACTGAAATACCATGATATACATGAGGGATTATTCATTAATAAATAGAAGATATGCACAAGATTAACCATGTTACACAATCAGTGGCCAGGCCAGCTGATCCAGGTTCAAAGCAGTAAAAGAGCAAGGCTTATAGTTTAAATGGGAAACTGAGAACTGAATCTGGTCATAATAATGACATGAGGCCAGGGAAGATATACATTACTGCCATTTGCAGCAACACAAGAGCCAGGAGTCACATACACACTTTTGGAAAAATCGATGCAGGCTTCATGCTGCCGTCCATAATAGAATACTTATCTGAAAGAAAAAACTAGTTGAGGCTCAAATATCAGCGCTTGATTTTACAAGATCTGATTTCACTGGCTCTTATAAAGTCACGCTGGTAAACTGACATCCAAGTAGAAATCTCTAAGTTGACGATAGTGTTGTTTACGTGTACGACCATCTATTACAAAGTCAAATGGGTGATCAAACAAAGTATATTCAATTAATTGTACAGTATTATGTAGAGAAATATATGTATATATATTTTTTATAAAAGGGGTTGAGTTTCCAGCACACTCCTACACACTGCTCTGTAGGCTGTTTGAGAACAAAGACTGTTGCAGAGCACTGCTGCTGTTAATGAGCTCTCCTCCGAGCCACTGGTGACTGGCTCGTTATAGTCATTCAGGAGATGCTTCTCGATTGGTTGACTGGGGAAACACGGGCGGGGACAGATGGATGAGAGAATGGAGTGGCCCTTACAGTGATCATTCTCTTCATACCCAACAGCTCAAGATTCTGGGGTAGAAAGACAGATGAGCCATAAATGCACGCGAGCGCGCGCGCACACACGCTCACGCTCACACACACATTTTCATAACCAACAGCTCAGGTTCGGGGGTAGAAACACAGATGAGCCACAAATGCATGCGAGCGCGCGCGCACACACTTTCATAACCAACAGCTCAGGTTCGGGGGTAGAAACACAGATGAGCCATAAATGCATGAACGCACACAAACACACACACACACACACACACACACACACACACACACACACACACACACACACACACACACAGGTGCTGAACCAGGGGATATCCCGTCTGGGATACATTCAATGATCCATGAAATGTATTGCCATCTGCACGAGGACTAGCACTCCTTCAATAGCATATAAATGCCTATTCACATACATATGAACTATAATTTGATACATTTAAGAATATAAAGTGGATTGGATACCACGGTGATGGTCATTATACACAGAGTATATTTCTGCAGAATAATTAGTTGGTTAAATCATATTTGGTCTTCTTGATTTGTGCGTCTGGTTCCCATTTCCACAGATTTGCAGTCGTGATATCCAGTCCCAGATAATGGGAGGTGACTGTAGTGGTGGAGACGGCTTGTAATGAGAGGAAGATTTCTGCTTGGATGTTGTTGGACATCGTCCAGCCGACCACAGACACCCACTACTGCTACAAACCACATTGCAATTTTACATTTGACCAAATGATAATAATCTTTGAATCTTTGAAATTCAAATGGATGGTCGGGGGTTATTGTGTTATAGTGTCACCTTGCCAGTATTGTATGATCTGAAACATCTACACCAGACTTCAACTCTGTATGGGGATTTGAATGATAGATCATTTCATAGCAACCTAGAATGGGGAGTTTGGGATTACTGCCTCCTTCTGTTTATCTGGCATCCATAAAATGAGCCTGCATGTTATCCGTTTCCATGCTTACATCAAGAGAGATAATTATGTTCCTCTAGCATATGAACGTGGCAGCAAGCTAAACCATTTTCACCACAAGGCCTCCTCCGTGCAGGCCTCGGTGCTTAGCATGAACAGCACCCACAACCTAGTCTCTTCTTTTGCCCCCGAGCTAGACAACTGCTTCTTCTGTCCAGACTCAACCAGGATACTGCCATCATTGTGCCGGCTGAATTGGAAGTGATTGGAAGGGCCTTTGGGCTCCAGTCTTCTTTCCTGGTTCTTAACACTTTTTGCTGTTTTATGTATGCCGGCAAAGTTACAAAACAGGAGACCATCGCATCTTTGTATCATATAAAAAAGATATGACAACAAAATCAAAAATATGTAAAAGGAAAATGAAAGATGGATTAAATGTATGGTTATTTGGGGATCTAAGCTATAGAGAGCTGATATGTCATTTAATAATAAGACAACAATTCCAATTTTACATTCCTGCCATCAAATGCAACATGCTGCATGTGAGCCAAATAGTGTCATGTTGTCCTAACAGCTCTTTTGAGTTGTACTCCTGCGTTAAGATTTAAATGCTGAGACAACAAAATCCCGGGATGCCTCTCATTGGACAGCTTAGGGAATTCGATACGAGATGCTCTGGCCTGCAGTAGGCTTACACCTGCAAAGCAAGGAATAAGGCCCAAACGGGTCTTGTGAATTAAAACAAATAAACAAACATCAAAAAGATTTGTTTGCTTGTTTGTCTTCCGGAAAGTGAGAGATGGATAGATTAAAAAAAGAATGGAATAAGTAACAAAACAAAAAAACTCAGTGACCATCAATACAGGGACCCAAAATGTTAACCAAGACCCAGGTAGTGTTATTCATCCACAAAAATGAAACATATAACAGACCGGTGTAACGCAGTGACTTACTCGAATGCAAAGAAGAGAGCGCAGGTTCCAACGATGAGAAATAGCGTCAGATAGAAGACGCCTTTCTGTCGCGCCATCATCACACGTCCATCACAGCAGAACGTGTTTTTACCAGGGAGCTTTTCCCATTTTCGCACCTTTCGTGTTATCATCACGGCCGACATGATGCTTGTTGAAATCAACGTCCTCGGACAACGGGTCCTTTGGTAGGCTAACTGGTGGCCTATTTTACAAAAGAAATAGGTCTACAACGTGAATATCCAAAGAGATGGTAGGCTTGCGCTTGCGCAGATTTAGTCAAAAGGGTATCTACTAACCTATTCCCTTTACATGAAAAGTCTCAAATCCTTGAAGTAATATCTGGTGATGGTGTTGATGCTATATTGAATATGAGTGTACCCTGGGCAATTTAACCAGTACTGCTGAATAAAAATGCCATACAATCCATTCAAGGCAAATAAAGGATTGTTTCTGTAATAATAACGATCTCCCTTCTAAGACGTGGTTATGAAGCATGTTTTTCGGTTACTTGTGTCACACGCTGATCTTCCTTTAATCCATTTTCCAGATTCCACGTTATTTTCTCTTACTGTATTGGCACGGCCGCCTGCCGTGATATCAAACGATAGACCACGGACCGTTTACAGTCAATTAATCAAGCCAACTGTAGCCTACGTCAATGGCAAAATCTCATCCAAAGGCTTGCGGAAAATGTTTCCCCGAGACTCAAAAACATCCAGTCCTGGTTCCGGTGCATTGAATGAGTGGACCTTGGCCGGTTGACATTCATATCATCTTGATAAATCATAAACGCATCACACACCACCACCACCACCGTTTCATTAATACGACTACAAACGTGTCTTCGACCACGGCAACTGGGTCCAATATTTATTATATTTTAAAAGGCTGTTTTAAAACTCAAAATAATCGCAGCCTATATACAGAAACGATTTTGTCGCGCTTTCCCGCAGGATCCGTGGTCTTGTTTTAGTCAATGGCAGCAGGAAACACGCCTAGGTTGAAATGTATCATCTTAAAGGGCCAGCACAGGTACAACAATACGACAACATGTCGGTCTTGCTTCAAAAACGGCATTAGGCCCTGACACACCGGGCAAATCAAGAAAACAACGCTAACATCACATCGTTTACAATGAATATCAATGAATGATGGTGTGATATTTTCCTACCGTTGTTAACGCTTACTTTACCATTAGCATTAAACAGACTCATGGCCTATTCACACTCAAAGCATGCAGCAGACGTTTTTATTTAGATCCATGTAAAATATTCCTTGATCCATTTTGTTCTATATTATTTTGTAGAAGTAGAGGATTGGTGTTCAGCCCTGCTCTGTGTGTGTGTGTGTGTGTGTGTGTGTGTGTGTGTGTGTGTGTGTGTGTGTGTGTGTGTGTGTGTGTGTGTGTGTGTTTGTGTGCGCGCGCGTGTGTGTGTGTGTTATACATTTTAGACTGTAACTCTATGAGCTTGCATGAGTATGGTGTATGTATAAAGGTACATTTGCACACATTGCACATGTGAGCAAATGTGTGTATGTTCCTTCAATCTGCCAAAAAGTAATGGTTAATAACATGTTGACAATTAAAGTCCAATTAAGATTATCAATAGATTTAAATAGGAAGCACCATCAGAATAGCTTCTAAAACAGAATTTAGAAGGTCGACCATTATTGGCCCACAAGATAATATGTTGATTATTATCAATATCAATATAAATGTCTGAAAGATTGCATCAGGAGATTTAATCACTGGACTCACAATCATCACTTGGCAAGGTTTATTCGTTTGTTTTCGATTTATAAACCTTATCTGAAAAAAACGTATTCACATATTTTTACAAGAACTGATAGGCCTAAATAATCAGCTGCGTATGTGTATTCTATTTTAATGGTAGGTCTACACACAATTATAACTGAATGAGGAGACAATCATTATGAAGGCAAAAGTAAAAATATGAACACATATCTCACAAATGTATTTTCTTAAACTGCTAGTTAATTAAATCGTATTTATTATTATTAATAGTAACTCTAGAAAAAAAGACAGCAGTAAATATCCTAGTCCCTTCCCACAGTGGGCGTTCACCTATAAAGTAGGCAAAGGTAACTGCTGACATAATATTTAGATTGAACGGTCAATATCACAAGTTCAAAAGTTAATGTGGGGTTGGCTTAAGGGTTTTCTTTTTTAACATGGACTGAACATGGAATGTTTTTTTATTAAGTGAATGGTTGGAAATAACTTATTTACACCATGGAAATCTGTATTATGGTGCATCTCTTTGTAAATGGGAGCCTCCATGCATACTGCAGGTGGATGTTATTGTTTGTCTCCTGGCTCCGCCTACCCTTTATTGAGGCCAGGTTCTACATGCAAGTGGACTTCAGGTTCCGTAACATGCAAGCTGCATTGTGTCTGACGAAAGCAATTCGTGATTTACCGTAAGTTGACCGATGACAGCTTCTACGATATGATTTTTATGATGCAAATAATAACAGAGAATATTCAGTTTATATTTACAAATCTATCGTTTGGGTTAGTCCGTTGAACATGATCGTCCGACTAGAAACCATGTGTTGTTGTCGGTCCATTACGTAGCTCGTAACCTACATTGACCGACTGATCGTCACAACATTGTAAATTGTTTCTTTGTAGGAATGGACTGCGTTCCGTGCCTCTTTGTATCGCAATGTTACGCACAACAATGTAGATTTGTGAGACTTATTTATATTCCAATATGCGTATAAGTGACGCTGGCTGGATATCATGGGTAAGAGGAAGTACTGTTCATGAGCTACACATCAGGAGAAGCTTAGTTGACAGCAAGCAGATACATTATATCTCTATATATGTTAATTGTGTACGTTTAATTGACAACAAGCACATATATTCATATGTGTTAATTGTGTACGTTTGAATGTCGTCCATTGTTTTTTTTTTTTTTTTTCAAAGCGAATATTTACACTCTGTATGCTGGACCAGAGATTTACGTTTCAGAAGGGCAGTGATCGCACAGTGCCTTTACCCATCCTGTCATCCTGTTTGACACAACCTGCACTGCAAACACTCACACAATTAATGAATGAGGTTGTAGTTATGCTGTCTTGAAAAAGAACAATACCAATTTGTGTGCTACATAATATTATTAAGCTACACATGATACATGTTTTTTTATTAGGCACCATTACAATCAAACAATGTGAAGGGAAGGACGAGAGGAGACAAACTAGTGATTCATACAGGAATTATTGGAATCCCATGAAGAAAGTTGGACAGAGGAACTAAGAAACGACCTCCCTCACAGCTACCAGTGTCATGGAGATTTAGTTCTGCTAGCAGATTATTGTTCCTCTCTACCAGTATGGAAGAAAATCAGTAATATAGTCCTTTTTAAAACGACTGTTAGATAATGTCAATTAGTTTGCAAACCTGTTGATTAATGCATGCATATTTTAAACTACCCCAGGTAAGGATTTGTGGCCAGCGGTTGCAAAAGGCATGGGTGGGAAACGATGATGAGATGTGTGTCCAGAGACAGATTCAGAACTCTATGTTGCTAGGAGACCACAGCTGGGTGACGCATGTTGACAACGGAATCCGGTAACAAGGCTCTGATAAATTTAGAATATATTGAACACTGAAAATGTGACCCTGGTACTGTTCGCCAATGCACACCTTGTTATCACAAAGAACCCAACACAATTACTGAATAAGTTATACGTTGTTTTTTACTTATTTAGATAATAAAGTTGTATCATACTGTTGTGTATATATATTAATGAATATTGTTACTGGTCTTCTGAATCCCCCGCCCAACAACACACACACACACACACACACACACACACACACACACACACACACACACACACACACACACACACACACACACACACACACACACACACACACACACACACACACACACACACACACACACACGCACAGCAGTAGTTAACTTTGGGAGCACAATGAGGGATCAGGGTAAAACGATGTGTTTTATTGCCCAGCACAGTTTTCTTTTTTCTTTTTTTTTTTGATATAGCTTAAATGTTACCAAATCAATGTTCTCATCTGGAAACATCACAGAGAAGCTCCAAATTGCTGTGTTTGACTGCAAAGGAGAGACTGTGGTGGATTTGTATACAGGTAGTAATGGAGGATGTCAATATGTTAAACACTGAAACGGTTTGCAACAAGAAGTTGCAATTTCCTCCTGTTCAAATGAATGGATTATAGTTAAAGTGTACGTGTCACGCATGCAATCATACTAGTACAACATGAAATAAATGCTTTAAACATTTATTTATTTTCACTCTAAAAAATATTACTTTTCAGTTTGCATATTTCTTTTATTGAACTTGCATCAAGGACGGTGGTGTACCTTTTGATAATCATTTCAGATGTGTGTTTGGCCTAGGTATCGGGTACTTTACACTGCCATATTTAATGCACGCTAGTGCAAGCCACGTACACACTTGGAAGTGGAACCCTGATGCGGTGACGGCTTTGTGAAGAAATCTTGAGGAAAACTTTGTGCAGGATCGCTGCACAGTTCATCACAAGGACAACAGAACAGTGAATGTCACATTCTTTCCAAGGTGCATCGGTGTTAATCCTGTCCTGTTATTGTCAACGTGAGATGTCAAACTTGGTCTCACTGGCCTTATCTGAATCTCTTCGTACATAATAAATAATGATTATGGTTATCATGTTACGTTTTTGGGTCAACGGAAATGTGCATGGTTTATTTGCTATTGGTTTAAGACAGTTCCTCCCCAGCTCTGAGGAGGGCTGGCCCATGGTCTTCTGTCTGCTGAGGAGTATGACTGGGAGCGTCTTGCACATCCACCACAACATTACCTCATCGTTGCAGGGCCCTGCGACGGACACTCCACATTTTCATGCTGAGGCTCAGGGGCCTCCAGCCAAAAGGAGCAACAGAGAGGTTTGGCAGGCTTGGGCCAATGACATGGCATGCTGCATCGCCCGCATGTTAAAGGACTCCACTGGCAGGTCATGGAGGTCGACCGTGCGGCACATAGAGCATGTCAAGTCGTATGCGCCTTGAATTCACCACAGTGTGTTGGATTTGGAGTGCAGGCTACTCAACTCAAGTCTGAATTGAGCTGAAAATACCTTATATGGTTGTAGGGAAGTCCCATGATGATTGACTGTTGAATTGTTTTATATTGCTTTGGTAAATAATTGAAAATTCAAGTATGCTTATAGGCCTACATGCCCTTGGTATAGATAGCAGAATGTGACTTGAATTACTTGCACCTTTTAAACTTGCACAAAACCAAATTTGTATTTGTTTTATTATGAATCTGCCTTTGAAAATGTTGGTGAAATGTGAGTGCTTGGTATCACATTCAAATGTTGGATTAAATGTATTATGTTGACATATTGCTTTTTGTTTTTTGTGATTTTCATTAAATTGCCCTGGAATTAATACCAATACCAATAACTTATTACGGCTATAGCGCCTGAGTCGTTTCTTTTTGTTACGGTACATCTGTGTGCCGTTGTGTGTAACAACCATTTGCCGAGTTCACTGTAAAAAATAATAATAATCAAATCTCCATGCTTCCACTGGTCGGCAGCAGAGATCGATCGTCATAGGTATAGTCAAATGCCCATATGTCTATTTAAACTCGGGGATTAATCATGACTTTTTTCTTGATTTCGTTAAAAAAAAGGGTCATTCGTTTATGATAGTTGGCTATTCCTTTCGCTCCCCTCTTTAAGTAAAGTGTGTAGTCGAGTGTGTAGTAAGTCAGTATTATGTTGAAGTATTAAGTCATTTTTCATTTCAGTTCTGAAATGTCCTGGAAAGGGAGTATCCTCTGTCCTCAGCAATTCTTCCTTGACCGCTTGAAAACACACCTCTTTGGGTCGAGTTTCCCCTCATCTTTCACGAGGAGCCTATTCTCAAGCCAATGAAATGCACCTGTCATGGAAACTAGTCTGCCTACTGGCTGCCTTGCCTGAAGCAAACTATGCACCAACTTTCCTTATCTTCCGGCTTAACATAAAGTCAACATCGCAGGCACGATAGGTTGCAAAGCAGTACAGGAGGACCGTAGGGTTTGCAGCCCAAATAGTTGATTGGATCATTTACAAGAACGCAGAGAGGTAACAGATTTATTAAGTTCCTCATTACTCTTACTTCTAATTGTTGTTATGTGTTGTGCTTCATAGTTCATGTCAGGGAAGTGAAATCAACCCGCGGAGAGGAAATTACCTTTTAACAGGTGTAACGTTACGGAGACTAATTCTTTTTTTCTGTTTCAATTTCTCTTGATGGACGCTTTCAAGTTACAACGCGATTCTTCACTGGGCGTCACTAGCGTGTATTTTCACAATTTGACGTTTGAAGTTTCTTCTATTGCTGTGTTGTTTTGTTGTCACTTTATTATTCACATAAACTTTACATATGTAAAGACATATGTGTTCTAAAGCTGAGGAAACTTAACTGTGCTGAAATAGGCCTACGTAGTACTACTTGCATTTGTTTAAATAACCTGTTTCATCAACGATAACCGTAGAGTTCCTATTTTTCTTTTTTTATCTCCTGAAACACATTTCCTTAAATGTTTCGCTGCTTCCCGCTGAAAGTAGCCTATTTGTTTGACTCGAGGATTAGAAAACGGGAAAAGGCGGTATTTTACTGGATGTCTGTGTAATTACTCAATTAGCTACTGCTTTCTCAAAGGAGCGTAATGTAATTTCAGGAATATACGCCAGACTTTACATCGTCATTAACTAATGATTCAGTGGACTCCACCCGTCTTTCTGTGTCTATAGAGGGTGGGAACCCTCATGCAATGCAGAAGAGATCATGTTTGTTATGTTTTCGTGTCTTCCATGTTCGGCCACCCTCTCACCCTTAAGGTCCCTGTGGGATTTCCAAGAAAGATACGTCATGGCCTGTCTCCATATTTTAATGTAATGTTAAACTAATATTGACCAGTTTCTTCATGTTCAACCCAATGTGAAAATGTTGCTTCACATGACATACTAATGTGCCTTTTCTGTTTACATACATGCCACCTGGATTGTCTGACTATTTTTTAAACTTAAACATAAAAAAATCCCTAGTTCCTTTAGTCCATGTATTGATTCATAATCTGATGTGGTTTATTTTGTGTTATGCAAGTGTGGCTATACTAATGGGCCTAGTATATTCAAGATCTCATCTCTTTTTGTTTTAATAAACAATTTCCAGCAGTGCGGGCTGCGCTTCATCGCATGGCAGAGGAAGAGGAGGGGAAGGTTGCGGTCGTCTACCAGCCATTCTATTAACCACACGGTGCCACCATTATCTCTGCCCGTTTGTTTCCTCTGCACATCGAGGAGTAGCAGAGTTCTGGAAAAACTGCTATAGTGAGTTGTTTACTATCCAAACATCTGGAAACACCATTGATAGACACATTTTGGTACTCTTATGTAGGCATCTATGATTTAAAAAAACATGAATGTTTGTGCGAAGAGTTGGCCTACTGTGATTAATCAGCACACGAAAAATGCCTTGAACCTGTTAAAGACAGATGTTGATGTGCTGTTACACCATGAACCGTTGGGTTTCCAAATTCTTTTTTTCTTTTTTTTCAAGATAAACATTTACTCTACAGTTTCAAGGAAACGGTCCTGGAACCCGGCGAGTTTTCCACAAAGGATAGTCAGCATGCCCGAGGTGGAAGAAATGATTAACCTGGCCTACCTCACGGACGCTGAGCGGGAGCTGATTGTGGAGGTTCTGCACCGTGACGCGGAGCTGAGGAAGATTGAGGAGCAACGCATTCGGTGAGGGGAACCAAAATCATCTAACATGGGAACCAAAATCATCTAACATGGGAACCAAAATCATCTAACATGGGAACCAAAATCATCTAACATGGGAACCAAAATCATCTAACATGGGAACCAAAATCATCTAGCATGGGAACCAAAACTCATCTAGTACATGAACAAATATATTTGATAGCAGCAACGCCCTAGCATGCACCACAAACAACAACAACAACATTCCTCCTTTGACTTGAAGTCAAACTGAAATTCAGTTTCTGCTTTCCCTCGCAGGAAGCTGAAGTCGGACCTGCTGGACATCAAGAGGAAGGGGGCCAAGCGCGGCAGTGGAAGGTACAGTCAGCGCAGCTGCGGTCGCTGCCAGCAGTCCTTTAGTAGACTGTCTCTCAGCTCCAGCCAGTGCAGGGCATGTAAACACAATGTGTGCCGAAAATGCCGCACACAGCGCTCCGACGGATCCTGCCTGTGCACAGTGTGTGCCAAAGAAGCGTAAGCGAGATTCCTTCCTTCACGTTCAACAGCACTAATTCTCGCTCAGCTTGCCAACCCTGCCAAATAACAACGCTGTGAACTTAACAATCAGCAATTGATGGTCTGATTCTGTTTTGCTTTGGCTTCAGTGACTCCTAACCATGAAATCTGCCTGACGACATGCAAAAGTTTAGCATTCTTGCGTTTGTGCGGAAATCATCTCCTAAGCCGTCCATCTCTTGCTAAATTATTTCCATTCAAATTTTTGCTGTTGAAGTGCTCCACACGCCGGTAGGTTGAGCTGATGCTTTTGTATTTCTTCAGGGACCTGAAGAAATGCACAGGCGACTGGTTCTATGACCAGAGGGTGAACCGCTTCTCCACCAAGCAGGGCCATGAACTAGTGAGAAGCTCACTGAAGAGGCCAGCACGTGAGTACTGGAACAGGAAGGCATGGAAGGCCCGGCCCTCACTGAGGAAATGGCAGTGCTCTGTCAAGAATGTTATCTTGTTTTCAGTGGAAACTGGAATGGAAAAACGTGAAAGAAATATATATATCATAATACAATTGTATCTTTAGTAACCAAATTTAGTGACCTACGCCATTTCTAGTGAAACACTGGTTGAGGCAAGTGCCATCACACATTTTTAGTCAATCAGAAAAATAGCTGTTGGGTAACCTCATCACCTGCCCTCGTTGTATATACAGCCATTACAGTTGGTTGAACTTGAGTGTTTGCATATTGCATAAAACAAATGTGAACCAACCGGCGCAATATCTTCTGTTTGTTAGTGAAGAAGCGCCAGACGACTGGGGAGATTCTGTTGAGGAGCGCCTCAGAAGAAGCTCCACCGATGGCCCCTTCCCTCATACCTGTTCCGCAACCACGGCAGGCACCCCGGCAGAAGCCGCCGGCTGCCTACCGAAAAGAGTAAGACACCATCCCACTTCCCAACCCCACCGTACCCCATTTCTCTTACGCTTTGACCAGAATTGTGACTCCATATACAACCCCGACTCTCTCCCCTGACACAGCGAGGTGTGTACCCGTCGGGCCAGTCCGCCGCAAGCTAGCAAGCCACAGAGCAATGACGCAGATTCTGGAGATGGAGCCAGTCTGTCGAGCAGGAAAACCGATACGCTGTCCGCTAGCACAACCCCAGAACCGACTAGGTGACGAACCGCAACGGACCTCCAAACCACCACTCCGGTCTGCATGCTAAACGTGATGTCTGCTAAGTGGATTTTTGTGGTGCCGTCCCATAGGAGAAGCAAGGCCAAGTCCAGTTCAGCAGGGTCGAGTGTCTCCAGTGTAAATGTGTCCACCAAAGCGGACAGCTTCAGCAGTCACGGCTCTTCGTCTGACGCAGCTGCAAGAGAGCCTACCATTGGTTCATTGGATATGGTTGGTTATCTTGACCAAATAGCCTTGGGGTACAATTGGTTATTGTTTTTTGGTTGTTTTTAAAACCTGAGTATCTTGAAACATTGTCGCAAACTAGAGCAGCAGTTGCTGATACATTTACCAAGTTGTATTCTATGCAATCCGATATGTGTCCTATTTAGTGCTCAGGAGAAACCCTTTGCAAATGCCCTTGGAGATCACTAGGTACTGGCAGTGTAGGTAAAATTCACTGTCATCTGAGCAACAATCCCTGACAATACCTTGAGGTTTAAATGGTTCATAAGATGCACATAATTGTATAAAATAATATCTCCTATCTATGCTTTATTTGTTTAACACTTGAACCCCCCCCCCCCCCCCTGTACACCACAAAGGCCTCAGAAGAGAAGCAGGCCGGTCCGAGCCCAGTCCCAGACTCCTCGGAGGGCGAGGGCATGTTTAAGAAGAGCGTACGGCGAAGAAACGCTCCTGGTAAGAACGTTTGTAATTAGCGCCTATGCAAAGCCATCCGGTCAAACGGCGGCGGTCTTTGCACACCATTTGTGTGTGTGTGTGTGTGTGACAGTGCACGCCTCTGCCCTGGACCTCCGTGAGGAAGTGGAGCAGGGCGTTCAATCATCCATGGGCCACAGGAGCCTTTCTGTTCCTGGTCTCGACATTCAGGTGACCCATTACCCTTTTTCTCTAAAATTACCTCTTTCTTTCCGTGAGGCTCATTTTATGTTTGGAGGGAACTCGGCCTGGGTTTTAATAACTGCTCGATGTTGATCCTACAGGATGAGGAAGACGAGGACATCGACAGCTTGGTCATCATGCATCAAAAGTCCGTTTTCTCCAGTCGGCGGAGCTCATCGGTGCGTTCCACAACAGCGCTTCCTTATCACAGGACGAAAGGACTCAAACACTCACGCAAAATCGCCTGATTTGGGCTTTCTGACAATGCACACGTTACAAACGTTTTCTGATAATCTTCCAGATCACGCTGGGAAGCACCATGAGCATTTACAGCGATGCGGGGGACTACGACTCGGTGGACGTGAGCGGGGAGATCGTGTATTCGGTCAGCTATGACGAACACACTCAGAGCCTGGTCGTCTACATCAAGGAGTGCCACGACCTGGCCTACGGCGACGCTGCTCGGCGCCACTGCAACCCGTACGTAGGGAGGGCGGGGTGGGGGGTTATGGTACCATACCCGTGCTGAGTCTGGCTTTACTGGAGATAAACTCAATCCAAGGTCAAAATGAATAACCTGAAGATACAATTTACGTTTTGCTCATTGAGCAGACACTTATACAAAGGGATGTACAGATACATGTCATTAAGGAGTAGGAAAGGGTTAGGCATCTGGCTCAAAGATGCCTACAGGTAGACTGCAGACATTGGGATACGAACCCAGAACCTTTCGGCTCGGTGTCAAATGCCCCAACCACTAGACTATCCTTTGCAACGTTGTTGTTGAACGTTTTCTCTGAATAGTAGGGAAACCTAAATTGCTAGCTTCCCTTATCTTTCCTCTTTGTAAATGGCGTGCACTACTGTCACACACGCCATTCAGACAGACTTTGGCCTGTTAATGTTTCTCCTCTGCACCCAAGCTGTACGTGCAGAACAAATATGACCGTAAGTTGCTACGGATGTGAACATCAAATGTAAATCTTTGTTTACCTCAAACCACACTCTCCGCTTGCAAGGATCACCACCATCTTAGATAACATAGCTTCCAATGTTTACAAAGCTTTGCAAAATAACCAAAATAAAAATGGTTCTTGTGAAAGTGTTTACAGCTAATTTTGCACAGGATGACAATTTGAAAATTTATTTACTTTTTTTTTCCTTGTCTCTCAGGTATGTCAAATGTTATCTTCTACCCGAAAAGTCTCGCCAGAGCAAAAGGAAAACCATGATCAAGAGAAATACTAACAATCCGGTCTACAATGAGACGCTTAAGGTGTTTACTTTTTAGATGGCTGTCTTAAATAGCATAGGAAAGCTGACACAGAGACGGATGTATATCATTGGCTAGATGGCTCTCTTAAGAAAATGAGTTTTGACTTTGGATTTGTTGAAACATTACAAAGGATGATAGTGAACATTTTTAAAGGTGAATTGTATTGCTTACTTGTCTGTACTTTACGGGGAAGTACTGTGCTAAAATGTATGATACATTTATATAGCATTGAGTTAAACCTGCACAAAGAGTACTAGAGTTATGACACACAGTAGTGTGTCATAACTGACACACTGTGTTGACTGCACGCCATACCCAATACAGACTTGCCACACCCACACAAGCATACAATCAATGTTGACTTTAAACACTAGGCAAAATATTGATTCTGTTCTTGTTATTTGTCACAAATTAATCATGCAGCGTGAGCTTAAATATTATTTTGACATTTGAATGTAGTAATAATACTCATTTGGATGAATGCACTTTATTTATTAATTCAGTTCAAATGTGGATTAGGAAAGAAGCAATTGGTCATCTTCAGTGGATTGGGTCTTAAAAAAACTGTTGGAGTACTCCAAACATAACTTGGGAACTGTAGGAATTCAAGGATCCTTGGCCATTGTCTCACCTCCACAAGATGTTCCACTCCTACCTCCTTCTCCTCTCCCTCTTTCTCTTTCCTCCATCCCCCCTCTATCTCTCATCCTCTGCTCCTTCTCTCTCCTCCCTCTGCTCCTCGTCTCCTCTCCACCAGTACTCTGTCAGTCGCCTCCAGCTGACGAAGCACACCCTGGCGATCGCCGTTTGGCACAACAGCCGCCTGAGCCGAAACGCCTTCTTGGGCGAGGTGATGATCACCCTGGACGTACGGGACCTGGACACTCCCCAGGAGGAATGTGTGGCCCTCATGGCCAAGGTATGGCACCACCATCCCAACATCCAGATAGTGGATGGGTGTTCATTTTTGCGTTCAATGACATTTCGAACTTTGGGTGTTTCACGCCAAAAGGCCGAAGTGTTCCGGCTGCGTTTAAACACTTACGTCTACAGTTTACGTTCAGGCATCGTTACATGACTAAAGGTTTCTATTTGAGTTTATTTTCTTCAAACTCTACTCCGCCCTTTTTCTAAGTACAGGCGGTGTCTGTCGACAAGCGGGCTGCACTTAAACCCTGTCAATATTGATGGAGATAATTGATGACATTTTGTGTGGGCGTGTGTCTTCTGTGGTTTATTTTATTCAGACAGCCTCTCCCGAACTAGCCTCTGCCTTTACACAGTACAAGGGGGAGTTGGTAATCTCCTTGAAGTATGTTACACCCAAAAAGCCCACAAAAGCAGACCGAATCACAGGTGAGACTACATTATGCATGGCGGTATGACCATATAAATGAAATAAACAAATTCTAAATTCAAATTTGTTTTTATGTTGGATTTCTCCACTTAGGCAAGAAAACCAATGCAATGGAAGGAGGGGAACTCCATGTCCTTATCAAAGAGGCCAAGAGTTTGGTTGCAATGAAAAGTGGAGCTACCTCTGACCCTTTTGTGAAAGGGTGAGTGGCAAAATAAAAAAAGAACAAAACATTTGACTCGCTCACATTTCCCTCTTCTATTTTCAACACTCCTTTTCTGTACCACACGTTCAGGCACCTGTTGCCAGCCAACGTCAAGTCGACGAAGAGGAAGACACGGGTGGTGAAGAATAACCTGAACCCTCACTTCGACCACACGTTTGTGTACAAGGAGCTGAGCCTGGGGCAACTGAGAGACATGTGTCTGGAACTCACCGTCTGGGACAAGGAGTCCATGTCTAGCAACGAATTCATGGGTGGTGTGCGTCTGAGCACTGGCAAAGGTATGTGAACGCTAGGGAACAGCTCTACCGCCTTAAGGTTGTTCCCCTTTCGCATGGTTTATGGGTCCTGTGTTTGGGAAACTCCTTCCGCAAATACACAGCCGTGGCTGAACTGAAGCTTCATTAAAATGCATAGGCCTGAACAGCGGCAGTTCACCTTTAAAAGCGCCATTTTCAGTCCTGACTGTTAAATAATAAATTTTGTAGAGGAATTTTCAATTGTAGGTTATTCACTGCTGCTGTCCTGATTACAAAAGGGCTATATGGAAAGATACCTTTGATATCTCAACTAATTTAGCATTGCATTTTGGCTTTTCCACCACCACCTCTAACAGTTGGGAAAGATGTTGTAGAAATGGACTCAGTGGGTGAGGAAGTGAGTCTGTGGGAGAAGATGATGCAGTACCCTGACTCCTGGGCAGAGGGCACTCTTCGTCTGCGGTCCACCATGGGTAAAAACGCCAAAAAAGGACTCCAAACCTTCTTGTAGGACCGCCAGGAAAGATCTGGACACTGAGATGGAAGGAGCCTTTTTCAAATGGACCGTACCACTTGAGACCAATTCCCTGTGAGCATAAAGCTAACAACACAAGCTAGGGTGGCTCCTGAACACTACAACTATGCATCACCTCACTTTCATTGAATTACAAATATTTACGCAGCTCGGCATGCTCCACATATAATATTTTAGGCACGGCCCAGTGACATAACCAATAGGTGTGAGTATATCCAAATTATACGCATCATAACTGTATACCGGCTTTGGATGATTTGATTAATCTGTAACAATGTATTGATATCCATTCATATTTATGACACCGTGATACTAGTTTATATATGCACCTTCATGTAAAATAAATAGTTTTTTAATGGCTGTGTAAAGTCTTGTTATCCCTGGACCTTATATGTAAATGTTTTGAAGTAAAGCACATTAAAGTTGAAATACAATAACATTACACAGGATAGATTCCAATTATGAGTGATATTTTATTTATTTTGAAATGTATTAAGTTTGTCTGCAATGCCTGGCACTCAAATAAATATAAAGAAACACTCATCTGTGATAGTGATATCACACTGGTAACATTTTACCATAACCACATTATATCCTGTAATCTTTTTTCTCCGTCTCTGGTCTCAGTCAGCTGTTTTTCTCCGTTGTTGATCCGTTTATCCTTATGACAACCAGAGGACCTATTGGATTAGACGCAGAAGTCTCGGTGCAGCTCTAGCCTGTCCCGTTCCTCCTCGTCCAGCAGGAAGTCATCAATATAGGCAAAGAGTTCGTCCGAGGTCATGGTGCTGATGAACCTCTCGCGGTCAACCCCGTGTTTGTCCAGAATCAGCATACTGAAGTAGGACCGGGAGATCCTGAAGCCTTGTCTGCACGGGAACACAATACCAAAATAAGAGTCCCTTTCCTCCGCTTTTCATTAGAATTAAAACTTGAATTGTTTGAGGAATTGCAAAACTATAGCCCTGTTCCAAGACACACACGCACACCAAACACTCAGTATACACTTGGAGATTGGCGTGTGCCTTCAGGCATTCAGCTGTGACTTGTCTAGTCTCAAATGAGCCAAAGCACAGCAACCTCTGTTATGTTCATCCATGATTATGTGCAAAGCATTTGAGCATACGACTCAATACACTACAATGTTGACACAATTGTTCTGGATGAAACCAGGGCTTTTCCACTTGAAAATCTCCATGCACTGAATATGGATACAAAGTTGCTATAGTATCATTTCATCGGCCATGTAACATGGAGCCACAAGGCAGGGGCCTGGTTACCTGAGACCCTCAATGACTTCTGAGTGAAGTGGTCTTTCTTTTATCCGGCCACGCTCGCGAGGGGGCGAACCCAGGAGCTCGATCACGGTCACATGACGCAGGTCCAAGCCACAGCCTGATTTCTAAAAGTGGTTTGCAAAGATAAACACAGAGTACTGCAGCTCTGCATGGGTCTAAGAAAACTAGAAATATTAAATCTTGATGAACTATGACCTTATCCTATGAGATATCTGTACACTACTCACCTGTATCATGAGGTTCTGCAGCCTGTATTCCTGGTTCATCAAATTAGGTGTGGAGATAATTAGCAATCTCCTCTTCTCATAGAATTGATCCAAGAGAGCAGAAGCTGTCGTTACATCCGACTTGAACTCCATTTCTATGGAATAGAATACACTAGTTAGCATATTAATTCAATGTACAGACACACTAACACTTAAGGTGTGTGTGTGTGTGCGTGCGCACGTGTTTCTCCTATAGACATTATCGTCCATCAATTCATACCAGTGTTACTGGTGTTACACAAAATACCGTCCAAACAATCCAACTGATGGTCTGATTTATATTGAAGTATATAGTCATTTAACATAGAATATCAGATGCAAACTTTTTTTATTAATCTCTGAGGTTGTTTTATCGTATGAAGACCAAATATTCAAATCATATTTCATTGAGACTACAAAACGATGTTTCGCAAAGTCAATAAAGTTCCCGGCATTTCCATACCACTCAAAGACGATAAATAATAACGCTGAATTACTGCCCAAACTGCCCACCCTACCCTGATGCAGACCGTGTGTTTCATCCACGCCTTAGAGCAGTCCAACACTCACGTTTACACTCTGCAGGAGCTCCACTCCAGCTGTTGTTAAACTGGCACACGCGGCTCGATGTCCCCTTCCTCTCATAACCTCCATCGCAGTGGTACTCACACACTGCCCCGTAGTTATTCGTGTCCGAGGAGCAAGACAGGTAACCATGCAGAGGTGGCTTTAGGACCTCACATCTTCTGACTTAGCCGGAGCAGAATATGACATTCAGATTGTAAATTGAATGTTGATATTTCTCAATTTTATTATATTTCTTTCCTCCCTCAGATATGTTGATGATCCAGCCAAATTCAAATTAAGTGAGATAAATACAATAATGTTATGTAAAGTAAGTAACTGCCTTACCCACAATTCGGACAATAAACTTGCAGCCGGCCCTGTTCCTTGCCAGATCATACACTTTATACCGGACAATAGTGGCCCCTTCTTTAAAGACCGTGTTCGACCCTTGGCCAACCAATATCACCCTGCAGAGAGAAACAATGGCACACATGCTACTTTGTATTCCAAGAGCAAACCGGAAGCTAAAAGAACAAGGTGTTGACATACTCAAGTGCTTTATCAGCCGTGTCCGTGGCAACAGGGGGGTCCCAGGCTACCTTGGCGGTGAGCGCACCCGGATCTGCGAACTTGGCTCTGGACAAAGGACACCTGATCTTTGGGGGATCATCATCTGAATAAAGAAAGAAACTAAGCTGAGTAAACAACCATGCAATACCGCAGGGGAGAGAGAGAGAGAGAGAGAGAGAGAGAGAGAGAGAGAGAGAGAGAGAGAGAGAGAGATGATTGACCTTTTCCGTGGGCATGGGTTAATTACAACGGATTTATTTTCTTTTGAAGAGGACTGTGCAGTCAAAGATAATCTGTGGTATTGGAGGCAGTCCAAAGACGGAGAGGAAGGAAGTGTATGAAAGGTTGGGGTGGAGATGAGTGTGTTTGCTGTGTGGGTAGAGACAGGATGTTGGGGGAGCTAGGCAACACACGGATCACTAATGACCATCTTATCGCAGAGAACGATTTAATTTAAGTATGTTTCATTACGGGGAAGTAAGACTTGCTTTAAGAAAAATGCTGTAGAAATCCAAATGTACATCAAACAAATGTACAAATGTGATCTAAGCAAACGTGACATGTACCTGTACACACAGGTTCAACGCTGCTCCACGACCCATCTGCCTGGCAGGTGCGAGAGTGTTGTCCAATGATACGGTAGCCGGGTTCGCAGGTGAAATCACACCTGGAGTCCACCACAAAACCCTGGGTGCAAGTGTACCTGCCGTGCGGGTTCAAGTGCAGCACATGGCAGCGTTTTCCTACAGAAAGCACACACAAGGGAGGGGGGAGGTACTCTCGTGAGGGAGGGAACTTTATTAGTCTTTCGCATTAATTACACACTGGTTTTATTCTTGCCATAAATAGCTGTGATACCGTTAAAAAAACAATAACGTTGTTCACTTCACTTTTGATCAAATTCTCATTTTTAAATGATCCTATAGGAGTCACCAGAATCTCGAAAAAAGACCAGTGCATTTTATTTGTGTAGCCATAAGTCTCAAAGGATTTCAAAGTCCCACTGTGGAGTGTGTGTGGATGATGGCTGGTTTAAGCAGCCTCATCTGACCTGAGTCAGACTGATTGGACTCTGGGGCTGGATGAGGCTGCACACCTGTTGTACATTGAGCAATCAATGTGCACAGGTTAAACCAGCCATCTCCACACACACTCAAGGAGATCTCCGGCATGGCAGCAAGTTACAGGTCCTGCTGTGTATCATTATACTCAACCTTGGCAATAAACCGGTTCCAACATCACCACCCTGCGTCCTTGTAATGTGGGAGCCCAGTAAAATTCACCTAGGTGGAGTGTAGCATTGTCATTGCTACACCCACATTTCCCAATACCCCTTAACACTAAGCCCTCTAAAGGGAGGAGAAACTCCACAAATACAGTGGAATAAACCTGGAGAAGGCACACTGAATAGGGATCCCTCCTTCCAGCCTGGGATGTTTAGAACCAAGTGCAGTAGGTGCCGAATGGTCATATAATGGCACCGTAAGACAAAGCAGAAACGAGGATTAGTAAGATCAAGAAGACCCCAGTAGATCTGCTAGAACGTACGTCTGCAGTAGGCCGTGCCAGACCAGCGACGGTTGGCCAGGCATTGAACGGAGGACTTGCCCATGAGCCTGTACCCGCGGTCACAAGTCATCTCGCAGCGGGTGCCTAGCGTGCTGCGGTAGCTTTTTCCCCGAGGGGAGACACAGTTCACCTCCCCATTGGCCAGGCTCGGAGAATGACACCATGTTGGATCTGATGCCACAAAACACATTGAGTATCTGAGTCGCTGAAAAAAAGGTTGAACACTTGTATGTGATGTGGTAGACAGTCAAAATGAAGAAAAATATAAATACATTTTCAACTGAAATTAAATTCTCATGCATTAGCATAGCTTACTAACGGTGTAAAACGTGTGTGTGTGTGTGTGTGTGTGTGTGTGTGTGTGTGTCCTTACACACATACCATTGTAGTCCAGTCTTGGGCCTTCTTCAATTGGTTCTTCTTCTGACACCAACTCATAGTTGCTGTACGTTTCCTCCCATCCAGATGAAACTATAATGACACACCATCAAGTTTATATTCAATTTAGTTACTCTCAACTCAAAACGCTCAAAAGCGTTTCCCCTCCAGCACCATGCTGCTTTGTACTAATCTTTTGCGTGTGCCGTTTCTGTTTGGAGCAGCTCAATGCATTCCACTCCTGAGAGTACTGGTGGAGAGGAGACGAGGAGCAGAGGGAGGGGAGAGAAGGCTTAAAGTTTATTAAAGCTATTTTGTTGGCAGTTTCAACCCTTTGCTTTTGCCTTTGTCTGATTCATGTGGTGCTATGATCTTTGTGTCGTAAATGTAATCCTTTCCACCCATGTAATGTGAATGACTTTTCTGACCATAAGTTCTAGCAAAAACACACAAATTTGCTCCGATTATAAAAACATGTTGAAACTGCTGCCCTCCTGCTGTGTTGGGGGAACTGTGCCCACGTAAGCACAATTTTTCCGGATGTGAATACAACTTTCCATACAGTAAGACTCCCTCAGCAGCATAGTACTCTGTCTCTCGCTTGCCATTTGTGGTTAATGCTCATAGTCACTCTCTCTCTCACTGGGATCTTAAACTATGTTTAGAAGACAGGGGAATATTCCCACCCCCCATCTTCACTAGTTTGTTTTTGGCATGACATTAATGTGATGCTTGCTTTGACTCAACTTTCATCTGGCACAATGACAGCATCAAGGAGCCCAATGAGCTGTTTTAATTAGGAATACATTATTGCATTTTTTCTGGAGTTTGTCATATGGAACAAGGAACACATTTTAGTAGACGGTAGTTTGGCTGCTTTTTCACATTTCAGCAATTTCACTGGGTTGAATGTTCCATTCAGTGAAAGCTTCTTCTAATTTTTCCCACAGAGACTTTAACAGAAAATGAGTTCCAGAGGAGAGAAGTGAACACGACTTCTTACCAATATACATGATGGTCTGAACATACTCTGCAAGCCATGTTCAATGTGGTATTCAAATGAATGTGATATCATGTATTATTGACGGTAGCAAATACATTACAAACACTTTCATCTCTGATCTGATAACAGGGGATAATCTATGACTATTGAGCAAGGTCAAAAACTAAAAGATATTTCTTGATAATTCTTAATATCTGATTTATTTTTTAGCTTTTATTGTTCGTTATCTGAATCAATTCACTGTGTGTGTGTGTGTGTGTGTGTGTGTGTGTGTGTGTGTGTGTGTGTGTGTGTGTGTGTGTGTGTGTGTGTGTGTGTGTGTGTGTGTGCGCGCGCGCCTGTGTATGTGGGGGGGGGGGGGGGGGGGGGGGTGAAAGATAGCTTTGCCGCAGGAGGTATTGGAGACTCAGTAATAAGATGGTAGTAGAGATTAAAGTGCCACTGATTACTAATTACAAAAACCTCTACCGACACAGGAAAGACACAGGAGGCCATAGAGTAAGCTGTTGTAGAACCCAATCTGGTATTGTTTGTTTGAGCCTATAGTCAGAGTTGTGAAGCGTCCTTGGGTGATGAGATGGGTGATAATCATTACAGGGGTAGATCTGCAATAACCCAGCCCATCTGTGTTTAGTAAAAATGTTATTGTTTGTGGAGATGCAACTATTTCCTCTCTGCATGGGTATCTAGCCCATTCCCAGCAAGCCTTTTTTCAGCAAACAAAATAATCAATTCATGCAGTCAAGTAACACCTTTAGAGTAAAGAGTTGAAATGGTTGGTTACACCAAAAGAGAAGACACATAGCATTTTTTAAGAAAGTAAAAAATCGAGGTCCGATTTTCTTTGTTCGGATCCATAACTACTCACCTGTGACGTAGAAGATCAATATTACAACGACGCCGTGTAATGTAACTGGCATGGTGAAACTTGGTCGTCCAAAGTAAAGTTATGTGGATCTCCGGGGGTTAAATCCCCAGCATGTCATACGGCCGTTCCCTTTAAATACAATGCAGTGGGGAATACGAAAGGACCCAGCAGCGTATTGCGAGTTTCCCCCAACTATCCAACTCATCTTACAAAATATAGAAACTGCCACTAGGTGGCACTTTTTGGTCAATACCTACCACACGGCCCCCTTACAAACCTGTTCCCATAATCAAATGGAGGAATCAGATGCGTGTTTGTTTTCTGAAATCCCAAGTGTGTAAACCTATATTTTAATAGCCACCTTACAAATGTATTTATCGTCTTGTACGCACGTCGACACACACACGCCTGCACGCACACACACACGCACGTGCACACACACACACACACACACACACACACACACCACACACACACACAGATGCATGCATAAACACATACATAAGCTACGCTACAAACAAAAGGGGACTTCACATCAATAACGAATCGTTACTGTTGTTGATTTGCTTTTGATTTGAAAGACAGATTATAAAAAAAAAAAATTGGTTTATTTCCCATTGCTATCTTGCATTCATCGGCGCTTCAGCACCATCCTCAGGACTCTCCCCACTCCCTCAGGAAAGTGAAATGCGGGTTAGTGACGACACTTCCCCCCACTCCTAGGATTTATTGTGCAAAGTTCTTTTCCCCCAATAGGACGCAGGAAAGTTTTCTCTTGTCGCCCACGTATCGGAAAAAAAAAAAAAGAAGAAAGACGCCAACATGTCCCCACCGTCGAGACGGCTCCAGACAAAGCCTGCGATTACCTGCCTCAAGACCTTCCTTATTTCCTACAGTCTCATATTCTGGGTAAGTTTGTGTGGATATATAACTGCTAAGGAAACAATGGGCTAAAGCGGCGATGCCAACGTAGCATGGATCCTTCTAAAACCGCATATATTAATTAGGATTTTGCACCCATGCGAAGGTGTCGATTGGAAATGCTTTGTCTTCAGCACTTGAAATTGCGACTTCTTTGTTGTTGAGAAGCACTTGTTTGAAGTAAACAAACGCAACAACAGACGGAGCAGAACCGTTTCACTGTAGCCACTCGGCCACGCAAACAGTTACATTACACTTTCAATAGCACGAATACTTTTTCTAAAACATACAACGTTTGACATTGTATGCATGTAAGTAACAATTGTTCAAATAACACTGAGGGAATTATAGAATATGACTACCATAACTTAATGTAGCCTATATTTTAGAAGCGGGAGTTTTAAGGGCATGGAATCTACGTAAGTTACATTGTCTATGGTAATAAATCGTTGTGGTCCTTTGTGGACATTCATCACAACGTCACTTGTCTAAGTGGGTGCAGAGTTCAGGTTTATTTGACAATTTATTGGTTGGGTGAGCTGATGACTATCGAAGCCTAATGCAGAGACAGAGAGGCTGATGTGTACAATCTCTAACCTGCGGGTGTGCGGCCTAAAGTGTTGTAAGTGCAGGATGGACGTGTACATCTAAGTAGTGTCTAAATATCTAACAGTTGCCTGAAGTTTAAATACAGCGAAGCTTACGTTATCTCATGGCACGTATTACTGACCACCTCTTTGTCTGTAAGCTACACATTTTATAGTGAGCCTTGGTGGTACAAATATGAACGGACTCGATTGATTTACCGGGTGTGTGTCTGTGTCTAAACGTTTTCTTTAAAAGCCCCTTTGTATCTCTTGAGAATTTGTGCCGACATTCCTTCTATTGCTTCCAGGCCACAGGCGTGATCTTGCTGGCCGTCGGTGTGTGGGGAAAAGTCAGCCTAGAAGCCTACTTGTCGCTGGCTGCTGACCAGAGCACTAACGCGCCATATGTCCTCATCGGGACCGGAGCCTTCATTATTATCTTTGGGTTGTTTGGTTGCTTTGCAACGTGCCGAGGAAGCCCATGGATGCTCAAACTGGTCAGTGTTGTGCATCGTTCTTGCGATGTTATATCATATACTTCAAGCGTACTTTGAACGTCTTGCAGTGAACTAATCTTTTGCGTTATCTTTTGATGTTGTTTGTGTTTGGTCAGTATGCTATGTTCCTGACCTTGGTGTTCTTGGCTGAACTTGTGGCTGGAATCTCAGGCTTCATCTTTAGGCACGAGGTGAGAAATGGACTCCAACCCACTTTGAGCACTACAATTAAAATGGCCACATTTCTTTACAGTTCACATGAATATCATAATTCTGGATTCCCCAGCTCAAACACATACTGGACAAGGCCTTCACAAACGCTGTGACGCACTACAACACCACAGACAGCCAGCACAATGCCCTGGACACCATTCAGATGACTGTAAGTAGTAAACACTGGCTCAGCTGGTTCTAAAATCATGTAAACCTAGGAACTCCAGTCGCCTTTTCCTCTCTGGGGTCTTTTTATTTATTTATTTATTAGTATTATCTTAAAAGACTCCAACGTTTTCAAACAGGTAAAACATTTTAAAAAAGCCTAAATCTCTTGCACCCTTAGGACTGTTTTAATTTGGTCCCACTTTTGGTCAACATCATTGCGGTCTTATTTGTTTTCTGTCACTCGCTCACTCCTTTCCCTGTGAAGTTGGGTTGCTGTGGCGCCAATAAATACACAGACTGGAACGGGACAGCCTACTTCAAAGAGAACGGCATTCCGACCAGCTGCTGTAAGGACAAGAGTATCTGCACCCCGGAGAGCCTCAAAGATTTTCAACAGGCCGCAACAGAGGTGTACCAAAAGGTACGGATTGAGTGCCGTCCCACTCCTCGCAAAGTTTGGTTCTTAGTTGGTGTTGGAGAACTAAATCGTGAATTGATGAAGAAGTGGGTTTTGCGTGATGGAAGGTGTCAATTTGTTTACACTGAGGGTGTTGATGTGATTGGGTCTTGGCTGTGTTGTCTTGAATTGTGTTTTATGCTTTTTATTGTCTTGGTCTTTACGGCTGTAGGGCTGTTTCTTGGTGGTGTCCACTATAATGGAAGCTAATCTGGGAATCATCGCCGGGGTCTCCTTTGGAATAGCATTCTTCCAGGTACAAAAGCTGATTCAAAAGATTACCTTCTATTGCTGCCTATGTCGAGTCAATTTTATGTGTAGCCCTTAATCACATTTACAGTCTTCAAAGGCACCCCAGGCCTTATTCTGCACCCCTCCCCAAAGTTACGGATAGACTCTCTAATTATCAAGGAAGAGACAATGAGAAGGAACACAGAAAGAGGGATCCCTTCTTCCAGAGAGGGTTAGGAGTGCAATGAGTGCTATAATGGGCAGACGTAATGGCAGCAAAACAAGCAATTTAATAAAAATTAAGTTGTAAGAAAATAGAAAATGGGCCATGAGTCCATGTCCATTGTTGAGTTCTGAGGGGCTCCATGTGTTTGTCTATATGGTGAGTGTATGGTTTTTATTCACACAGCTCATTGGAATGTTCCTGGCCTGCTGCTTGTCCCGGTACATAACCAACAACCAGTACGAGATGGTCTAGGAAAACAACACGGGTAAAATGCTAAGGCGTTCAGCGTAAGACTTATAGGCATTTTCATAAATGCTGTCTTTCCAGAACTAAATTTCGTTGAACTGTGATGCCTCATGTTAAATGTATAATGAAGTTTTGATAATGCTGTATTCAAGTCTTCAACCCTAGATCTAAAATACTTCCCTAATATTCATTTCATACTTCAGTGGAACAATTTAGTGATGAAAGTTTAGTGATGAAATTGCATTGTTTCTTTTCAAAAAGGCCTTGTCTAATATTGAATTATTCAAGTGTTTCATGAAATGCCTAAACCCAAGTAACTGCATCCATCTCCCTCTCTGTCCCGCTGTCTCTGTGTTACAGATGTGCACCAGCAGGGGAAAATACTGAATTCATAATTTTCTCATACTTTTATTATTGTATGTTTACTTATATTGTTTTAGTGACAAAAATAACATTTGCTGCTTCTTTTATTTGACATAACCAATGGCAACCAAGTAGAAGGGAACTGGCATGAATTGATAAGGGATATGTTTGCTGCTTTTCTTAA
Organism: Lota lota; assembly: GCA_026745465.1. Lineage (NCBI taxonomy): Eukaryota > Metazoa > Chordata > Actinopteri > Gadiformes > Lotidae > Lota > Lota lota. The sequence goes on from JACYXH010000429.1 coordinate 5,867,135, forward strand.
AGGAAAAAAGAAAAAGGGAGCCAATTCATTCTGTAGTAAATATGTTACCGTTTCATTCCATCGTACCCTGCCAATTGGTAAACATTTCCAATTCTATCAAAGGTTGTGTTGATGTGCTGCCTACAATGTTTTGTAATTTTGCTATATTTAGTTTGTGATAATGCTATTAAAAAAAGCTGATATACATTGAAGCAAAACCAAGTGAATTGTTGAGTGAATTATGAGTATATTGCTTATATAATGGGTAAATAAGAGGTTAGATATATTTAACCTCATGCTTTACTTCCCCATAACTAATCTTTATAGTACGGTTGTCAGTGTTATTGTTATTCATTTGTCATAAACATATGGCCTGTTAAGCCCTTTGAGACTAACTGTGACTAAAGGCTATACAAATAAAGTTGAATTGAATTTAAATGCATGTTTTTTTCATGGTGAAGTACATAGCCTATATTAGTCAGACAGTTAAATAACTTGTAGGCCAAAGGTCCAAAAATAATATAAAATCTATTTTAATGGTTCTGAGGAATTTAATGGCAGAGTGGTGTGTCAGGTGTGTTGAGATATGAGGCAATATATATCATATATAATGTCTTTTGGCAGTATATTATCAGAGTTCCTTTAAAGTTTACCTTTTACAAGTAGCCGTATAACAAGACCATGAATACAATAAATGTGCTGTGCGATGTATGCTGCATTTCGAAAGGTTTATTTAATACATTTTTATTCAGATATCAAACGCTCCCGTTCTACGTGGAAACTACGATATTCCTTTCCTACCTCTATTTTCACCATGCAGAATTTTAACATCTCAACACCATCTCAGGCATGATTTCATTCTCAACACCAGGAGGCAGTACTGTGTAAAATGTGTGTGTAGTCTTTAGAATGTAACGTGTTTTTTGTTGTTCTTTACTTTTTTATGTCAAAATAATTAGTGACCACAAAAAAAGTGCACATGGCTTGGACCTGTCCTTTATAAGGAAGTGTATTATACGATGCATATCATTGCGGAAACGCCAATGGTAATGCATTTGATGGACATTGCTAAAGTGTTCAGCGATTGGATCGCTTGATATCAGGCGCCCCAAGAGCCCGCCTTCGAGACGGTCCCGTCCAATAGGCTCGGTTACAAGGAGCAGAGTTGGGGGCTATTTCTTCTAACCCGGCGTAGTCTGTATAAAAGGCCTTTTCCGCTGTCAGCTAGTCGGGGGAATTTTCACCGTTCTTCCCGGCAGGTGATGTTCAGAGGAGCTCGAGAAGTTCTCGAGGTTTATATGAACAAAGCACCACCACCACCATCAAGAAAGCCCTTCCTCGGTCTACCTCCTAATTCAGGTCGGTTTATAAATAAACGTTAGCCTATTCGTAACAGCTCATCCTATTGTATTGCACTTGGGCTAGACGTGCTATTTTTAAATGTTATTAACTACTCTAGTTGCGATTTTTGTTGTTTGGAATACACCTTATTTCTTCTGATCTTAAATATCTAACGTTACTAGTTTTTCGCCCCCTCATAACTGCATACAGTTAATCCGTTACCGCGACATACCGCGTCTAGATGTGAACGTCCTGTGCGACGCGCCCTGAATTCTCCCTGCACTCGGTCTTGTGCGTATGTGTCGGGTTACCTTATGATGGTTAAACTATACAAACGTAGTCCTACGTTAATAACGATCTGTTCTTTGTCGAAATGCACACATTGTGGTAGCGTCGGTGCAGCCTTAGGCCTACTTGACATTCACATTTGTTTTTTTCTTTGTGCATTTTTTTTATGAATCAGAAATTGGATCATAGCACCACGGGTAATTCGGCGTTTCTTCATTGACTCCACCTGCCTCCTATACTCTCAACCAAGCGAACTCAAAACATCCTTCAAGATGATGCAAATAATCAGCGACCCGGCTAGCAACAAGCACTCCCTCATCAACATGATGAACCGCTTCATCGCGGCCGCCAACAACATGGATGAGACTATCATGGTGCCGAGCTTGTTGCGGGATATGCCGCTGGAGGAACGAGCCGAAGCTGCAGAGATTGAAACCAACAACAACCAGCCCTGCCCCAACAAGCAACGGGATATGTACGAGCACTACCTCCTGCTCAAGTCGATAAAGAACGACATGGAGTGGGGGCTCTTGAAGCGGGAGATGAGCAGCGGTGCCAGCTTCCTCGAGATGGCCGTCAAACAGGAAGAGCAGAAGCCGGTAACTGGGGATCTGCCCAACGACGACAACAACTCGGACTTGGAGGACCAGTTCCACTTCCACCTCCGAGGACTGTTTGGTGTCCTGTCGAAGCTCACTGTGCAAGCAGACCACCTCACAAATCGCTACAAAAGGGAGATTGGGGGTGGGAATTTTATGAGATAGGTGTTGCTTAAGATAAACTGCACACTTCGTTAAGACAGGCTTGTTTTCAAAGAGAACGTGGCTGCCAGCTCTACTAAAATAACTGCAATGGACAGCGATCTGACCAGGGCCTTTTCTTTCCCATTCCTTTGAAAGTATGCTCCATTCTACCCCTTTCCCCAACGTCAGCCAGCTCCACTAAACTTACTTTAAACACCTGCTGTACATGACCCTGAGCCTATAGATCATTTTAAATACAGGATTATTTCCATAGTCTTGAGGGTATTGGCACTTGGTTGCTATGCAGAATCTCCCCTAGTCTTTCATTTCAAGTTTGGCTGGGAATTGGGTCAACTGGGCACTTGATGGGACTGACCTGTAGGAGCATTTTGAATGCTGGCTATTCTGACACGCAAACAAGTGAGTTAAATTCTGTGCTCGAGATCCTTATCTGAGAGTATATACTTCAACATTTCCAACCCAGTAATTGTAACATTATGTGCCTTGAATTTTTCTATGCCATCCATGCCCTCTCCATTGAATTCCTATCCGGCCCCCCTTTTCAGAAATTGGGTTAGCAGTTGTAAGCAGTATTGTAATGAAACCACTTATTTTGTCCTTTTTGAATATTTCATTTTTTATAAATGTGTATATATATATTGCAGTCCAAATGATAAATAAAGAATTAGAAATAAACCTACTGTTTTGTGTACTTTGTAACAGGATGTGTTCTGCCTCTAGCAGTACTAACATGGTGGGACTTGTTCAGGCAGGCCTGCACATGAAGCCAATTTTAAATTGTTGCTTCATTTGCGTAGTCTTCCACTGATTATGTTGTGTCCGGGATCCCTGAGGTGTGCCATAACTAGTAGGGCTTTACCCAAGGGGGTGCATGCCAAGGCTAGTAGCAATGTGGCTACCTGGTGAAGGTGCGCCTATGAAGAGACGCTGACATTGACGTTGACATTTCAAAGGAAACTTGGTCAGTCTCTGCTTCGGTTGGAATACATAAGCTGGAGTTCACGGTAGTTATTATTGACTGCTTTTAACCAAAGCATCTTGCAAAAACTTATTGCACGGCTTTTTTGAAATGCTACGGCACCATTTTCATTTTAGTTTCACTCTTATGGAAATTAACTACAGATTCCCACGCGCCAGGTATAAAACTTATGTAGCACAGCTGAATCAGGTAGATATTTAAGGTCTGAGACCTGACTAAAATGATTCTCAAAGTCTCACTTTAAAATGCTGTTAAAAGTATACATTAACCTATTAGATAATTCATGCGTACAATCTTATCTTGCACAACATTGCGCTATGGGATACAGCTATAAATGTTATTTTTACTTGATATGTGGTAATTTTCTCAAACTGACATATTTATCCATCACTCTCGATACCCCGCCCCTTAGCAAGTTCACCAACAGTAGCCAATCCGGTTCACTCTCTTGCACTCTCGCTCCCCTTCTCTTTCATATCCACAGCAATGTTGAAAACAAGACATGAATGGCATTTTTTCTTTTTTTAAAGGACCAGTGAATAGCAGTAACCATTGAAAAACGATGCTCCTTTGACAAAACACTAAACATGCTGGGACTGGGGACGAGAATTGAATATAAAATAATTGCACAAGCTTTATCATGTTGGCTTGCAGGGCCTCCTTTCTTTCTGTTCACAGATGCCTGCAGAAATGCTGCCAAATCAAAATGACTGTAATTTCAGGCTATTCTGGCAAATGGGGTTAAGCACACTGTGCATGCCAGCTTTGAAGAGAGTTATGAATCAAAATAAGGCAAAATAAATAAAAACAGGTTACCATCTAAAACCATGGGGTTAATATGACTTTACAAGAAATATAATATTTTACAACTATTATTTATTTGTACGATTCCATATTTGATTTCCAACAATTGATTAGATATTGACATTTTGCATGTATGCAGGATTCCCATTGTAATGAACCACAGGGAAGTGTAGACAAACATGGCTATTTTACAGCACAAGCCAGTCCCCTCAGGTCACGTTAACCTTTTGGGAAACGTGATAGCAAAGGATACAGTCACTCTCTGCACTCGAGATTACAGCTAATCATGTGCCAACTAAAACATTATCTATTTTTTGCAGTTTTTCTGCAATCAGGCCTACAAGTGTGAAGCAACAAAGTCTGCTGGCTTCATTCCATTCTCATACACAAGTTGTCATTTTGTGCTTGCGAGAGTCTTCCTTCGTGAGTCATGACTGAAGATTTCTAGCAAATGCAATGATCACGATTGGTCAAACCATAGTGCCCTGATAACGTGAAAAAGACGTCTCACTAATGTACAAAATTCATTGCCGTATCTGTTTTATTGCCAAAGAAGACGTGGTGAGTCGTTTTATCACAAGGAGGGTTTTGCAACAATTCATGAGAGAAGGAAAACCTGCGTGACTAGGAGTGGTTAGTGTTTAGAGCGTGGGACCTCAGTGGCTCACAGAGCCTGGGGAGGAGTGCATGGGAATGCATTTGGTCTTGAAAGGTCCTCCATGGTTCCCCCTGTGGCTGGCACACCCCAAGGTCCAGGCCTTGGCCATTCCGAGGTGGCGTGATCACACAAACAGATGATTTGGCAGGGGATGGCAGTGGCAGCCGGATTTAGACAATGGCTGTATTAGTGTTACCATGGCATGGCATGTTTATATGGGCATGGAGCCACATATACAGGTCAGGGCAGATAGACTTATGGTTACTGGACCAGAAGTTTGCCTAATTACAGGTCGATAGACACTAGGGTCATACGGTCAGACATAATTTATTGTTCTTGTGTTATCTTTTTGGCAAGCTGCTGTAACTTAACATACTGATAATTTTGGCTTCCCCAGCCACAACCTGTTTAACTGTTCAACTCCTGCCATTCTCCTTGTTGCTTGTCGTTTGAGAAACCTGAGATGAGCTAATTGCCAAATAAGCCTCTTACAATATGAAATAGCTTATGTTCTGTGCTGCGTCGCATTCCAGGTTTGGAGTTACTAGGCATTGCCATTGTGAGGAAAGATCATCCAGTGGGTCCGTGGGGTTCAGCCTACATCACAGAGCATGCTTGGACTCACAATATGTGGCTTTGTGCTGCAGACGTAATGAGCACCAGCATGCTCCATCAACTGATTAGCATTTTCCAAACAGACATCCATTAAAGAGCTGAAGAGCAGCGGGGTCGGCCAGAAGACTACAGGCGAGAAACCACTACTGTTTGCCCTCCCAAAGTAAAGAGGGCATCTCGTCAAGTAGTTTCTGAAAGCTTACCTTTATGTACTTTGGGTTATAGTCCTGTTGTCTTGCAAAGTATGCTTGAAGCAAAAAACAGGATGAAAAGTTTGGGTTAATGTCAAAACCCTTAAAACAATTAAAACAACATGAGGTAGAATAAGTATACTTATATAAAACATCTATTTAGAGTGGTTAAAGAGACCGGGAACTGAATACTATTGTAATGTCACGGAAGTTCAACTTTATTTAACATTTTTATATTTTCATATTTTAAATTCACATATTTTATTTTCTATGGAAATTTTACCTAAACAGATTGACGTGTCAATGCAAAGGCCAATAGTCGTAAACAGCAACACATGCAGGCGTGCACATCAAACTCTCTATTAGACTTTGTATTTGTTTCATGACAGGACAGGACAGTTATCTCAGAGAAGGAAGTGACTATGACACAACAAGCACACATTGAGACAGAAAACCAGTCACAACAATATCAGTATCAGTACAGGGGCTTCCATGACTCATTTCCCCATAACTGCTACTTCTATGGGCTGCCCTGGAGACAGCTGGCGGCGACTGGAATGGTATGTTCCTTTTGGTGTAGATGCTTCCCTCCAAGCTTCCACCAACATGGCCTCAGACCCCTCCCACTGCCTCCCCACAACCTCTTGATTGGGAGAATCGTAAAGACTCTGCTAAGGTCATGTGGTTCAGAACTTGTGGAACATAAACCAAACGAACTAGCGGCGATCTGGCTACTGTTTTAACAGAGCGGGACACCCAAGTTGTCGTGAAACATGACACCTCTGCAGCTATCCTGTTGCAACCTTGCAAAGTGGACGATTTTATTGGGCAGGCACAATAATTACTATAGTGTGCATATAAAAATAGAAAATATATAATTCCTTGCAATAAATGCAAATGGTGAATCCTGGAGTTTACGCACGCTGAGACGACACCTCTACAGCTATCCTGTCTGTGCTGCGGTGAACATGCAGGACTGCAATATAAGCGGTTATGTAAGAGCCAAGTGGGCGTGTAGCCCAGCTGGTCCTCCATGCAGCCTGATACAGGCAGCCTCTCGAGACAGAGGACCCCGCTGCCAACGCTTACACACTGGTTCCTTACATACCCCCAACCCCAGCCCCACTCTGCGCCTCGTCCCACCTCTTCTGGGTCCGTTATACGGGTCACCAGTGCTTTGTGTGTGTCACCAACGTGTGCACTCGGGATTTACTCCCTGGGTTTTTTAATCCAAATAGGCTACGCTGTGTGTGTGCGCGCGCGCGTGTGCGTGCGTGTGTGTGTAAGACCAATGACAAATAAATGCGGACAATCATGCACATTTCTGGTCAGAACCAGAAAGATGTATTTCTACTGGTCATTAAAAGTGTTATCTCTGTAATCAATACTGCTGTTAAATACGTGCCATTGTGTCTAGTCTAAGGAATCGGTAAACGCTTAATGGAGGCAACATTTGACGTACTCATTGTCTGGTGATCAAATCCTCTGTTCCCACCGGGAGACAAGAGACAGGAGCTCTCTACCGCTCAGTGGCTACATCCAAACCCTGCTTGCTGTTCAATCTACAACAAACACAAAACAAACGGACAATAAAAGGGCTGTGTATGCATGGGCGTCTGCATGTGTGTGTGTGTGTGTGTGTGTGTGTGTGTGTGTGTATAGGGTGGGGCATTTGAGTTTGTTTGTCTGCCTTTTTTTGCATGGACAAGTCCACTGTTAAACTATGGGAACTCCACAGTAGAGAATAAGGATTGAACATTCAAGCTGAGCATTCAAGCCATCGGTAAAGGCACAGGATGTAGGTGACCGTAGATTAGGAGATGAGATGCTTATATAACAGATTATAGTGTTTATTGGTTCTAATTCTAGTACTAATCTCTGACTTCCCGCGCAAGGCTTTTCGGCTTGTTAGGTGTGATAACGTCTATATGTGACATTACCACACCTACGAATCCCATTCTCTTTTTTTTACTATTGGTTAATATGAACAAAGAGACAGATGGCAAAGCATTGCATTTCATACGCTCTATCCAAATAAAGGGTTTATCATTTGCACCATAAAGACGTGCTGCGCGTGACACTGCGCTATTCAAACTAAGGGTTACGCTCGCTTTGAATAGGGTGGAGTGTAAAGTGGGGAAAGGCCTCGGCCCAGTTTTCCTGATGTTAATAAGTTACTACAACTTCAACAAGTATAAAGAGCAGGGGGAATGTAAAGCCTGATACGATTAATCTAACCGTGTGAGTTAGTCGGGATGGGAGATAGCCAACCATGCCAGTGGCTGTAAAAACATTCATCAACATTTTTCGACATCTTTCTGCCCTAATCCCTGTGTCATGTGAATAGGGCTGCAACTATTATTATTCTATTTTTTACTATTATTTATCGACATTGCTGATTAATCGTTTAGTCTATAAAACGTCATAAATAATAGCAAATGCCTACTCAAGTTACTAGAGTCCAAAGTGATGTCTTATATGTGCTTGCTTTACCTGACAAGTAGCCAAGAAAAACCTAATAATTGATTTGAACTGAAACATTAAGCAGCAAATGTTTGTTATTTGTACTTGATAAATTACTTAAATGATTAAGTCATAGAGTATCAAGATAAGATTAATATTCTGTTCGATTTATCATTGCAGCCCTACATATGAACTTAATTCTTTTTGGCATACCCTGACACATAGTATCTTCAAAACAGGACCATTCTGTCCCTTGATGGGGTTGAGCTGACATTGATTTAGATGCTGGTCTGCTCCCCCACTCAAGGATATGGTGAGATAGCTGCTATTTAATAGGAAACGAGAGGAGAAGAGAGTGTTGAAGCCAAGCCGAAGACACAGGCCAAGGGAACAGCACTTCCCCTTTGTGTTTCGTTTGTATATTTTTTCAAAGAAGGTTGTTATGTAAGCCAATATAGGAAAAGAATGGAGGCTCTTTGGAAACTAAGAACCCGAGGAGAGACAGGGGACATAAAGGGAGAGGGGAGGAGTGGGTTGATTGAGAGAAAATGGCTCTAATGGCTTGTTGAATTGTATTCAATGGGTAATGTGTTAGCTATGATTTAAAGTTATATGTAATGGCTTTGAAATCTTGTTTTTGAGCAGAATAGTCAAATATTGTGGCTGAATACTAGACTGGGGTCATTTAACCCAACAACTCAAACAACAAGGCTAAACTCTTTTCTTGCCAACAGGATCTAAATGTAGATGCAATGCAGGACTCCACTCACTTACCCTTTCCATGTCAGTCTGTAGGTAGAGACTTGCCCTCGTTTTGGACCAATCAGAATCCTCTGTCCCACAACGGAAGACCAATGTGCTGCACGGGATCACAGGGGCTTGGTGAGGGAGTGGGACTCACGGCTGGATTCCATTCGGGCTATGACGTAAGGATACAGTTACAGGACCTAATTTTGTCCTCTGTACAGCTAACAGACAAAGAAACACACAAACCATCGCATTTATCTTTTGTAATCTAAACTTCAACAAAAACTTTCAAATAAGCGTTGCAACATTTGCGGAAAAAAAATTAAACACAAGGAAGGTCACTAAAGTAGCTTTTTAAAGTAGTGTAAACATTTATACACTAGGCTGCTTTTTCAGACAGGCAAGCATTTACGGATGCGCACGCACACAACACTCTGGCTACTTGCGCGATAACGGCCGTCCTGCTGCTGCGCTGGCTGTGGCTGAACGCTGGTAACCCCGCGAGGTCTGCATGTCACGTTAGAAGTGTTTCGACGCCATCTGGCCAGTGGGGCTCGGTGTACAAGGGAAGTCACATTTCTCACGATACAATGCCACCACCCGAGTAATCCAACTTTGATTTGCATGTGTTGGAAATAAAGTAACAGATAATGTATAGATATTATTTCTTTGTAAGTCCTTTTCCACATTATAATGACAGGCCTATCTATGCGGGGTTTCCGTCATAGTTTAATTATATATAGCCTAATGGTGTGCTGTTGATTGCGCTTTTTTGTTGAAACAATTAAGCCTACGCCAGGTTGGGGTTCTTGACAAAGGTTACGTTGAGGTTTATGCAATTATATGTCTCGAACTATATCACACATACGGTTTGAAGTCAGAATATTTAAATCAGGCGGTAACTCATGCTAGTACCCACTCATTGTGTAGCCTGCGTAGGAAGGGAAAAGATTGATTTCAGTTGAGCGCTCTCAGTTTCAGATGTAGATGTCCAGTCACTGGCGCCCTCTAGTGAACAACATCTCGGTAATATCTGGGCGAGCGGAGAGCCCCCCGTTTCGATGTTTTGTTTGTCAATTGTATTAGGGCTATTGACCCACTCTGCAAATATTACCGTTTGCACCCCGCAAGCTCTCTGTCTCTGTCTCTGTCTCTGTCTCTGTCTCTGTCTCTCTCTCTCTCTCTCTCTCTCTCTCTCTCTCTCTCTCTCTCTCTCTCTCTCTCTCTCTCTCTCTCTCTCTCTCTCTCTCTCTCTCTCTCTCTCTCTCTCTCTCTCTCTCTCTCTCACACACACACACACACACACACACACACACACACACACACACACACACACACACACACACACACACACACACACACACACACACACCAGACAAAAAGCGGAAAAATAAGATGCGTGGTTGTATACGCATTGATAGCACATGTGTACCATTTACAATTTAACAATAGATCACGATATTAATGTACGACATAAATATTCCATTGGAGTCCAGGCCAACAGCTTGTGTCTGTTCGGAACGTGGAATAGGCCTACATGATTCGTCAACGCAGAAACACTTAAATGTGAAGCACAAAACATATCGACATCATTTATGACGAAACGTGTGTTGCGATGTTTGTTGCAGATGGATAGAAACGAGTAACTTCTAACGTAGAATTGTTGGACTTTGGTAAGAACGGTCACTCAAATAGTTCTTAAGCTGTCAGGATGTCAACATCTCTTACCACCTGTGGATCCGCATCTCTCTTGATGGTGTTCGCCATCAATAGCGGAAGCCAGGTGTCTCCAGTTCCCAGTAGTAAATCCCATCTGGAATGGAAATTGTGCTCGAGATTGAAATTCTTCTTCTTCCCGCAATACTGCATTGTGGGCCCATCACTGAGGAGGAACGCTAGCTAGATCCTCCATTTCGGTTTAGTCTAATAATATCAAATTATATTCTAGACATTTTCTTATTTGGGCTCAAATTTACATGTCACGTTTTAGTGGGTTCAACATTGGAGTAGTGGGTTCAACAGTAATTATTTTTTAAACATGATTGTAGTAAGGACCTTTATTTTTGTTGACTGTTGACCTCCTTTGTATTATACGACTGCACCAACAGCCATGATCAGTTGTACAAATGTCATTTATGTTAGTATAGAGATTCCTAGCAGCACATATCAGTCAGCAAATGGCACTAATTTTAGACTAATTCTGTTGAACACATGAACAATCATGCTTTATTCCTGTCAATTTCGTACAAAAGGAATCAAATAAACGTTTCTTTATTGTTCTCACACAGGTTGCTTGAAGGCTTGGTGTATCCCATTCACTATACTTTGTTTACCTTTCAATCACATCATCTTAAATATCTCTTCTTTACTTCATGACCTCCAACAAAAACTTCATTGATTGTCAACACAAAACTTTAGCACCAGTACATTAAAACTGTACTTTTGCTTTGCTGAAATACTGTTTTTTTTTCAATCAGGAAGAGAAAAAGAAAAAAACAATCAAGGAATCCTAATTAGTACAATTTAAAAAAAAAAAAGCACCAACTATATACAAAGCAAAATGTAATAGATAGTTCTGTCCGATACACAAAGGTCAAATATATTAATGACTATTAAATTAAGCACAGACAAACAAAACAAACAGTGTGAATAAAAACACGCAGCAATGCGGAGCATGGAGAGTTCCAGAAGATCACGTGGACGGAGGGCAGTCGGGGGTCAGGGGTGCAGTTTACAAGGCTTTAGGGTGGGGTGGTGGAACGGGACCAGGCTGAGGCCTCGGGACTGAGAGCGAGTGGAGGGTGTAGCTACAAAAACTTTTCATCTTCGCAAATCTGTAAACAAGTTCACATTCTCAAGTATCCCCTTAAAAAATGTACAAATAAAAACAAGAACCCCCAAAAATTAAAATCACTTCATAGCTGAGCCTTGGATATTTGTTTTGTGCGAAATGTTCACACACTCCAAAAAAGAAAAGAATATAGAAATGGTTCGTCTGGTAATGTTTTGTATATCTTCTCCTCTGGATAAGAACATGAAGTGATGAAGTGTGTCAGCGCAAACGGGGGGGGGGGGGGGGGGGGGGGGGGGGGGGTGGTAAAGCTGTGTGTGAGAGAGAGGGGGAGAAGGGTGTGTTTGCAGGTGAATACAATGTGCTGTGGGGTCGTACCACTGCAGGTAGTCCAGGTCTCCCGAGGTCCACAGAGAAACCATCTGGGCCATTGGCCTGCCCTGACCAGGTAAGCTGGCCCTAAGCCTCTTAGCCGTAGTTCACCAAGAAAATAAATAAAACAATGACTTGGATTATCTCTCCCATCGAAGAAAAAAAGAAGATATTATTTGCTTTCCCTTAGGAACAAACTCAAACAAAAAAGTCCTGAACGTCGTCCCAACTCTCGCCAAGAGAATACAATTATGTTCAATAATTAAATGATGTGTAATCAAATTGACCTATAGATAGGAACCTGATAGCTGTTATATTTATACTTCTGAGCACCAAGCATCGTAACTTGTCAGTTCCTGTGGTGTTTTTTCCTTTCTGTGACCACCAGATAAATGACCTACTGCTGAGGTCAAGAGGTCAGAGGGACTGGTCCAGTCAGGTCCCTAGCGAGAGTTTAAGAGTTTACACTCACAAAAACCATCCACAAGCCTTGCACAAAGAAAAAGGGACGGAGAGGTTTCTCTCTTTCAACTGCACCCTCCCAAGGGAGGACAAGAGGGTGGATTCAACGGGAAGCTTTGAAGCACGACAAGTTCATGTGAGCGTACCGCGCCGAGGGCATAGGTGGGTTGGGGGCAGGGGGGCTATCGACCACGAGGCCTGCCGATACAAGCGCGCTCTACCTCCGTGCCTTGCTCCTCCTCCTTCTCCTCTGGCAGGATGTGGATGGAGGAGCCCAGCAGTCTTTGGAGCTCGGGCACACAGCGCACCAGCTCCACCTGCCCTTCTTCCTCCCCACCTTCATCTCCCTCCTCCTCCTGCTCCTCCTCCTCCTCCTCTCGCTCCTTCCGTTTTCCTCGGTGGGGCGTGGCCAGTGCGCCGCTCACCTGGCTGACCGCCACCTGTCTCCAGAGCTCCACCCCCGCCAGGCTCACCACCTCCAGGTGAGGGTAGCGCGAGCGGAAGATCCGCGTGGACATCTTCAGCCGCCGAAGGACGTCCGCCAGCAGGAACCAGTTGCAGAAGCTGTTGGAGGAAGAGGACCAACGTTACAAGAGGGAAATATAACTAGGACTGCAAGCAGTCACACAAGGTATTCACAGCCCACGCACCGCCTTTCCCGGCGGCCGCCCTTTTCGAGCCACGTCTCGCAAAATGCACGGTAGAGGTCGGACTCGAACCTGTGACGCCGCGTCCGTGCAGTGTCAGCATAAGTCAGCCATTTTCTACCCAATCAGAAATCTCCTTGTAATATAAGCTCAGACAAGCCCACAGATCATGAATCTGAAATCAGTTTTTCTTGGGAAGCTCTGGTTCTGTAGAAGAAGATTTTTGAAGGTTTCACGAAATATTCACTGTACAGCAACATCTATCATGACAGACTTTATGGTCCCAAGAGGATAAAATGTTCAGCATGTGAAATAAGGCATATACACCAAGTTTCAGAAATTTTCTTCCATAGGGCCGATCGTTTAAATTTGACCAGATGTTTTAGCGCCACCTATGCGCAATGCGCCGGCAGACTTTTTCAAGACCTGCTTACTCCGGATGTGTATAAATCCCCCAAATTTGAAAACTTTTGACCTGGGCATTGCGGAGATATAAGCGTTACCAATCAAGAATAATAATACCCAACCGCGACCATAACAATAGGTATCCACAGATACACTGTGAATACCTAATAATCAAGGTTCAGGATGAATCACCATCTTGGATCTGATGTGAGCATCCCGCCATTTTAAGGCAGTATTCATTTTTTCTTGTTAGTCATTATCGCCATACTGGCGTTGCCACAGTCAATTATATATGGGACCATTTTGTGTGTTTTCTTGTTCTAATGGATACATGGTTGGTTATTTTTGTGTAACTGTTTACAAGTCAAATTCTGAATTTCTCTAGCGGCAAGACAACGACTGCCCGATGTCAACGAGTTCTACGACTGTGGTGCCACAGATGTACTGCTTATAAGCAGTCCTCTCCAGGGTCCTCTGTAGATCTATAGCCTCTATGGATATTAACATAGCGGCCCCGTGGCCCCAGACTCACCCTTGGGTGAGGGACACCTGGACGTGGTAGCAGGGTAGGAGCGGCTCCGAGGAGAACTCAAACAGCAGACCGTCTCTGTCGGGGTCCTTATCGGCCGGACCCCTTCCCTGCTCCTCCTGCTCCCCGTTCTGCTCCGACAGCAGGAACTCCCAGCACGGCTCCTGCTCGCTCTCTGTGTCGAGGGAGGAGGTGAAGAGAGGGAGAGTATTGTATTGTATTTACAAAAAACTGAGATGCTCTCTGGAATGGAGTAAGATCTCCCTCTAGTGGGCGGCTCATTTACATAAAACAATACAGGAGTCCTAGCCTCAACTGGGGCTGTTAGCTGACCCTTTAATATAATTTGACCGACAGTAAGTCATCAGCCTCTAGCTTCTGATTTTGTAAGTTATGTGAACGTTTACAAGTCATCGCAAAGCAGATAATGGAATACTGATACACTTCCCTCATTTTATCAGTAGGGAGATGATTCAACAACAGATATACATTTTCATTGGATGAAAAATATTGGTCAGCGTTACTATTTAAAGAGTAACTGTAGCCGTTAAGAGCCAAATGGATTCTCTGTTGCTACACCATGGGTAGCAACAGCCATGGGTTAGGGTTAACAGTCTGTAAAGCTTCTCCATCCTGACCTTTGAGTGAATGACGCAGATCATTTTGTTATTCAGTAAAACTAACTGAGAAAATGATTATCATCATTATAATAGTAAAAGTAAAATAAATTACCAGCATTTGCAAAGCACTGAGTTAAAGGAGCGATTTAGACAGTCCTAACATTAACTGACCGGGATATATTTACAGTGCTTCATATTAGTGTTTTGTAAATGTTTTGACATTTATGGTGCATATACTGTTGATTTATTGATTAAACGTAATAAAGACAAATGAAAGTCTGGCCTGAGCAGATTCCTGATCTGATACTAATAAAAGGAAATCTAAGTAGCTAACAAATGTTGCTAAAAAACTGTAGAGGGAATCCCCAAATGCATGCAGGAAATAGTCAAATGCACGCAGGGAAGTTACATTGAATACATTTAAATGTGAATCTTGCTCCTTTAAAAAGGGACATCCAATATTACCTAGCTTACAGAGTTCTCCATTTACAGGACGCTTTAATCCGAAAGGGACTTACAAGTGTCTATTGAGCACAAAGCATACAAAATAGGAGAAGCTAGAAAACTGTAAGCAGTAAAATAATAAAATTAGTAAGTAAAAATACATATTTGTTTCATGTATTTATTTAAGTTATTTTATTTAGTTTCCTATGGCTCAAACCTTAATGGAAAAAACGAATTAAATATTAAATAACAAAGTATAAATGTAAAGAAACTGAAAAAAAAATGCAGTACCTGTGGACTGGACCGGGCCTTAGCATGCCTCTCATATCAGAAACTGGTCTAGATATTAAGCCAAGTCATATTCTTTTATTCAGGCCTTTATCACAGAAACACCCTAGGTCAAGTTTTGCAGTCCCATGTTCAATGGCATTTGACTTACATAACTTAACAGGATTAGTTTAGTCCATTCAATAACATGTGCAAATATTATCAATCTGTGTTCTCTTACTTTTAGACAGTTTGGTATTGAAACAATCAGTTGGCACTGTTTGCAGGTCTGAATTAAAACTCATTACAGTTGCCTCGGTCCTCAACTGTTAGTTTTTGTGAGGGAATTTTTAATCTTCCCACAAAGGAAAATATGGAACAGGGGCGTTTCTCATCTCCAAGTGTTTTACCATCTTAGAATTATTTACTGCTGCATTCTGCGCCAGACAAACGGATGAAGGAATCACTCCCAAATAATAGCCCCTCAGATACTCAGTGAAAAGTCTTATTCAGGCCAAGAGTAAACGCAACGCTAAAAACAGACCATGTTACCTGTCCAAATATACATCATAAGGCAAACTGCACTCGGATGGAGAAATTGTAACATGGCGGATTTGCAAAATGAAAACCGTGTCTTACCAAACAGGGAACTGCTATGGAAGTCCCACAGTAGACTGGGATCATGCTCATTCCGTCCTTCCAAATCTGTGAAATATTCTGAAAAACAAGGGGGAAATGTCTCGTGTTACACCATGCCCAAGTCCCGGAAGTGTGACCGCTTCCCAGATGTGTTCAAATTTATGAGGAAAACCGTATTAGGAGTTGTGTAGGAAAACATTTGACTGTATTACATGGCATGAAAGCCAATCCGAGCCCTGACTACTTACCTTACCTTTGTCACCCACATGATCATTTGCATGCCTACTCAGTGTAGGCTAACTAACACAAAATTTTATGTTTGAATATTTCATTTCCTCTATTTTCCATTCCTGTTTAGTCCCTAAAAAGCAAACTGAATAACCGTCCAAACTCAGAAGTTACCCTGCATGATTAGAATCCAAAGCAGAAATGGCCAACGACCCGGTTAGTGTATTTACTTAGAAAATAGACGTTATTAAATTGCTGCTGATTGTAGTTATTTTAATGCTGAGTGGGGAACCAAAATCCCATAACAACTGGTCACATAAGACACAGACTAATCCCCAGTGTGACTGTTGACCGGCATATTATACTGTAGGTAAATCATATACTGTAGAAGGTTAGTGGGCTCCAATATTCACAAGCTCGGAAAGTAGTAACCAGGTATTAACATTAAGTATCCACATCCACAACATCAACATGCATCAGCCTTTATAGAGAACTGCTAGCAATGCAACATTACAATCATCACTGATTAAGCCTCCCTTTGTGACTGGGCAAGCAAAATAATAAAAGCTGATGGAAATAGCCTTGCTGTGTTGGGAAGTATGACTACAGCTGCACAGTAGTTTCTCCCTGTGTGGATTCTGTACATGTAGAGAGACAGTTGTGCGCTTATTTTAAAACACAAGGTAAACACGCTTCAACTGATACTTGCAAGGTCCCTCTCCCCTTTGAAAACATTATACAGAAGACAATGAAATTATATTGATTAAGATTTAGAAAATTTGGAAAAGTCTTGTTCAATTAACAATCGTTACTATTATTGATCGGTTCTGGTGTTTATTAACATAATGAATGTGCATATTGGGACAAGAAAGCAGACTTTGAACTGAAAAAAAACCAAGTTTACATTATTATAATTGACATGAATCTACGTATATATTTATTATAATCTTACTAAATATCTATCCATGCATGGATTATTCAAAATATATCAGGTTACATATATTCGCCGTGAAGATCATTTTACCTGTAAGGAATGTCTTCATGTTTGGACTGTGGGCCAGCTTGACTGCTGTGTGTCCAGAGTATGTGGCCAACGTGGGGTCTGCGCCATGATTGAGCAGCAGCCACACTATTGGCAGGTTATCACTGGCCACTGCATCGTGAATGGGCCTTAGAAGCAACAGAGACATTGGATTGGTCAACATTTACATCAATCATAGATACATTTAGTATTTGCAAAGTAAATATAATTAATCAAAGACGTTTACTTTGAAATCTGCCACACGGTCTGATAAGAAATAACCTAATTTATCATTAAAACAAAATAATATTTTAAATCTGTCTCCATAGACCCTTTTCACAGAGGCATCAACGTAGCACAAACATGTTATGTACCAGGGCAAAGGTAGTTAACTTATCTTCACTCATTTAGTCTACTGGTCTGGTAGACAACCGCCCTGGTACATAAAAGTAGCAGACCCATAATTAGTGTTATGAGCTACACCCTTGTTTGTCTTAAGATGACACCTCTGTGGAAAGGTCTATTATCAACCAAGTAAACATTCTTACCCAGACTACAGTTTAAGACTACTGGTCAATAGTCATCGAAGGGGACAAATGTTTTGTGAAACCTTTACACTGAGCAACAATGCAAAACATATTTTCCATCTGTTAGCACCCTAACCACTCGACTATCCTGCCCCACAATACACCGTGGGGATACATGAAAATGGAGCCCTTCTGGAATTGATGGGATATTATATTGTCTACCAACACAACTGCCGTTACGAAGATCGTGATACAATCGGGTGAGAAAAGACACAGGGACCAAAAGACGGGATCAAAGCAATGAAGTGCTGTTGCTGTTTGGGGTGCGCGTGTTTGGACCGATTGGGGTATCATCTCACCGCGTTCCATCCTGGGCACTGCAGTTGACGTCAGCCCCGTGTTTCAGCAAGATCTGGACGATCCGCGTCCATCCCCTGGACGACGCCTCATGAAGGGCCGTATAGCCGGCGTTGTCACGGCGATTGACCTCCCGGATGTCCTTCTCCAGACAGTAAAGGACAACATCCTAAAGGGAACCGCGAAGGCACAGCCGTCAGAGCACATTGACATTTTAGCAAGTAATTTGGCAGAGCCTGCTAGAGATGTCCAGACGATCATTTATATAGAAAAGTGGAACTGGGAACTGATCTCTCACCTGGTAGCCCAACCTGGCAGCCCGTTGGAGCAAGGTCTCCCCGGCGTTCTTGTTGACTATCAGTCGACGCACCTCCGGGGGGACGGGCTTCCTGGGCGGAGACTCCGGTCCACTGCCCCACCCTGCAGAGCTTTTCTTACTGGGCGGGGGTGACAGTGGGCTCTTCGGCGTGGCCGGGGGACTGGTCAGTTTCTTTGCCCTATTTTCCTCGTCTAGCGCTAACGAAGCGGAGCGCTTCCCCAAGCCGCTGCGCTTTGGCTTCGTCTGGAATTAAGATTTGACAGTTATGAGGAAGCTGTGTTTATGGGTGTCGCGCGTTGTGCTGTGCTGTGCTGTGCAAACACCGGGCAATTTGCTCTATGCTCCAGGAACCAGAGACATAAAAACCAGCAGCCATTAGGATAAATCACGTGGCATTAACCTATAAACCCACAAGAGGGCAGTGTAAGCTAATCAATTTGACAGAGCCATTCCCCCTCAACTAAGTACTGCATTGTAAATATTAGGCGGCTTTATGAGGAAAACGGGCAAACACCTTACCTTCTGTTCCTCATTGTCAGTGTGTTTACTTTTGAACTTCCTCTTTCCTGACGGCTTGTCGCTGCCCTCTGGGGATACCTCACTCTCATGATAGCAGCCGGAACCCGTGCGGGTAAACAGGGGCCCTTGGTGGGCCAGGGCAGGACTGGAGGCCCCGTGACTTGGAGATAAACCGCTCTGTAAATCTACAGTTAAAAAATGAGTTAGAGGTTGAGCTTCCACCGCTGTTAGAGATCAAGCAAAGGAAGAGTAAATGTATTCAATTAACGGCAACTGTAATCAAAAGTGAGCGTGAGATACTGCTGACATTAGCATTAACGGATACTTCTTGTTAAGATAAAGTATCCATCGGTACCTTTTAATGTCAGCAGCAATGTGTGGCACATTTTCCCTTAATGTCATAGACTTAATTGAACTATCATATTTAAAAAAGGATTTCACTATCACATTTTTTCTAAAGCACTGTGTTTATGCTGCTGTAGAAGATTCGAGAGGTGTAAAAAGAGTGAGCAGAAAATATTTTGAAACTATACAATCCCTCCCTTCCTCCGCTTCTCAGCCATTAAGAAGCTAGTGTGGTATTCACGCACCTGGGAATGACAGGCAAGATGGATTCTCCAAACCAATTAGAGAAGAGATGCCCTGATTGGTTAGAAATTAGCCGGGAGCGACTCATACAGATGCAGACACCCACTCAACTCGAAACAACTATTTTCCCAGAGTATTTCACTCACTAGTCACGGATGGCTATACCATTTCTAACAAACAGTCAAATTATAAATCTTGAATCTTACCTACCTACAGCACCTTTAAGCAATCACAATATATATTTGGTAAGGAAGGTATGATAGCAGAATCGCTTTGTAAGGATTGTTTGTGAGGACCAAGGTAAAGAGCTTTGGGTGGGCCTTCACTGGAAAGCAACTGAAACCCACCGCAACCAAAAGTAGGCATCAATTATCAGAGTGCCAAAGACTAAACTTGTGAGTATACGGTCTGCAAATGTAAAAATGGTGCACGGAGAATGAGCATGTCGGCGATGGCTCTGTGTACCGTCTGTCTTTCTGTCGTTTGGAGTCGGGGTTTGGGGTCCTTGGTCCTCCAGCCTGTCCTTCTCCACAATGTACTCCCCGCTCTGGTACTTCCTGTTGCGGCAGCGTCTGCGCTTCTTGTGCGCCGGTGTGTCTCTCACCGGTGGGGTGGGGGCCGCCGGCATCTTGACCTTGGCCGGCTTCGTGTCCCTCGGCAACGGGTTGCTGCGAGGCCTGCCCCTGGGTCGGCGTGCTGGCTGAGTGGGCGTGGGAGCTGCTGGCGGTGGTGGGGAAGGAGCAGGAGGAGGAGACGGAGAAGGAGGGCTTCGAAAAGAGGCTGCAGGGGGCGGGGGTGAGGGGGATGCGAAACCCCAGGGGTCTTCCAGCGGAGCTTCATCACACCGCCGTCGACCCCGTCTCAGTCTTGGAGTGGAGCTCTCTGGAGATTTCGTGGTCTTACTGGATGCGCTGAGACTACGCGGGGAGGCAGTGGAGTCTAGACTCCGAGGGCTGCTCAGCCCACCATCTATTAACAGTCAGAAAGCACAGTCACTGGTTACACTGAGGGAACACGGTGCAAGGAAAACAATTAATCACATTTTACAAATAGTATGCAGACAAATGTACAGTTTCCTTAACGTTGTGCATGCAAACAACTCCACTACCCAGGGAAACTAACAAGAATATATACAAACACACTTGATGTAGGCCTATATACTTCTTATCTAATCCGACACTTAAGGTCATCAATACTATACCAAAGATAAGGCCAATTTGAAGCATTGTTTTAAAATAAAATTAAAAGGTTACATTACACCTTTTCTTAACCTTTCTTTACCCAGGGTAGGCTTGCTGATCATTATATGTTCCCTTTAGCGGCCTCCTGCTATGTGCATTAAGACTAAGGGTGTGTGCTCAGGCATGCTTATTCAGAGTGCTGTATGCATTAACACACACACACACACACACACACACACACACACACACACACGAGACAATTAAGACTGGCCTGGTGTTCGGAGAGTTGCCTGTTCCCCTTTGTGGACGGAGCTCCTGTTGTTGGGCAACTCCTCTTTATTGTGCGATGGAGGTTTGTCTACTGATGCACTCCTCTCCCCCACCGCTGCACACGGCTTCTTTTGCTAAAACACACAGGGGATAACTTTAGACCATAATGAATTCAACCATGCATTTTTATTTGCTTATCACAGATTAAGATTAAAAAGTGAATAGGTATTAATGATAAACATTTTGCTAAATAGATTATTATTAATTGATTGATATTGATTTTGTTTTTAATCCTTCAATTGGTTTAACACATCAAGCAAAGAACCAACACACTATGCAAGATCAAACATATACTTTGATAACTAGACTAGACAGATGGGTTACCTTTTTGAGACAGGGCACTTTCAGTGGAGTGCTTTCCTTGTCCTGCCTCTTCTTCACGGTCACGGTGGCCTTCTTTGATGGCTCCGGCGGCGATTTCTCCATTGCAGGCTTTTTAGTGCCGGCTGCCTTTTGTTTGCTGACAGATGATTTTGCCTTGGTGGGCGACTTCTCTTTGGTCCTATTTGTTTTGTTGTCGACCTCGTCTGTGCCTTTTAAACACTGGCCGGTCAGAATGGAGTGAACTACTCCCTGAAACTTTACATTGCGCCGATCGTCGGGCGCCACGCTTTGGTCCTTCAATAACTCTCCCTCCAAAACCTGGGCCAATTTACTCTCCCTCCTACTGCCGTTTATGGAGGCACTGCCCCTGAAGGCAGCAGGTTTAGGGCAGACCTGTTGTTCATGAAGTCCCTGACTCGGCTGCATCTCCGTATCAGTTTCCCTGCGCTCGATGGCCTTCGCCCTCCCGACTCGGTTGGCGGTTGGCGCCGAGGCCTCTTGATGCGGCGTGCCGGACGGCTTCCAGTCTTTGCTCTCCGTGAGCCAGGGCGTTGGATATTCAAGAGTCTGTTTGGACTGCGTGTCCTGGCCTCCAGTGAGAGGATTCAAGACGTCTGCCTTTTTAACGGCAATGGGTGAGGCTTGAGTAAAACCGTCAGCGACAAATGCTTTTGTTTCCAGGGCTTTCTGCTTCACTATAGACTCCAGATTAGATAACGGGGACTTCACTCTGTCCCACTTGTTGTCTTCCATTTTAAGAGGGCTGTGACGGCCACTCTGGTATTTGGAAACCTCTGCGCTACCACTGCCCTTGGTCTTTGGGGATCCTTGGGAGACCTTTTTTTGAACGAATGCCCCCTGGTTGGGGAGGATGGCTGGCTGCTGCCATGCTGGCTTGACAACAGCGGAGGAGAATGCTGCGGGGATTTTGCCCGTTCCCACGCCCTGACGAATGGTAGCGGAGCCCACCAGGGCGGGTATCGGGGCTACTTTTGACAGGGTTTTCTTGGGGAGAACTGTGCTGGTGCGGTTTGGGTGCTTAGCGCTGTGAGGATGCTGGTTTCCTTTCATTAGAAAGGATGGCTTCTTCCCCTTTGAGGCAAGATGTTCCCCTTGGTCAACGATAGATATGAATTCCTGCTTTGCAAAATTCTGAAATTCATCAACAAAAGTGCCCTTTCCATCTTTGCCTCTCAAGGTAGAAGCCAGTATAGGGCTTGCGACTCCAACATAAGTTCCTGGGATACTTTTAATGGAATCTGATGAGGGTCCCTTCCCCCACGAAGACTTGGGCTCCATGACAGGGTGACCTGGCTGCCTGTTTGTTTGTCTTTGATGAGAGCCGTTTCGCTGCATGTTTGGTAAAACTGGGTATTGCACGGCTGAGCTGTAAATAGTTGTATTACCCCTCTTATTATTATTGTTATTATTATTATTATTAGGAGCATCCCTCTGATTTGACTCACTGTGGTAATGCTCCTTTGCACTGACTGCGTTTAAAGGGTCATTGATACACTTTGGACGTTTTGACTTGGCTGACAAATCGAGAGGGACATCCCGCTGCTCAGCTGGGCAGCTGTCAACGTGGTCTTCTAAAGCAGATGTGGGGTTGGGGTTCAGGCAGCCCATAGATGTTTTGTCTTCTGTGTTGCTTTTCTCCACATGGTTGAGTAGCCTGCTCTGAGTGGTGATGGTAGCCAGAGAAGGGGCACAGCAGATGGCAGCAGTGGGAGACAATGTGAAGCGGCTCGGCGGGGCAGTACCTGGTGGCGGGTGCTGGAGAGGCAGAGCCATGGTCGGCAGTGGTGACACCACCACAGAGGCCAAGGACTTGTGTTCCCCTATGGATTTACTGCTTTTATTCGATGCAAGGGTTGATTTGAGCTTGGGTGTCACCGGGCTGGGTTTCTTCACCGGGTGGGGAGTCCGTCCAACCGAAAAGGGATATGGATAGGTCCTCGGTAGTAGTGTCCCACCAGAACAGGGGGTTTGAGGCGGGACTTCCTGTTGAAACTGACTGGCTGTGGCTTCTCGCAATGCTGCGATCTGACCCAGTGCGGGTGGAAGAGTGATTTTACAAAGTGGAGAGGGAAGGTTGATGGCTGGGACAAAAGCGACAGGCTGGCCTGGTTTGAATAAAGTTGAGCATTGGAACCCAGGGGGAAGACTTAACACAGACTGTGTTTGCGTCTGTGATTTCTTACTGGATGTCGCATTACCGTAGGTGGCGTTGAGAGACTCCGCCGGTCGGACCTTGGCTCCGGCGACCCATTGCGAGGCAGGAAACACCCCCACCCCGTCAGAGTTGATTTTGGCTACATCTTGCCTCTTTTCCATTGGTTTGTCCGTGCCGGGGAGTGTAGGGCCCGGCGTTGGTGCATTGCCGAGCTCCTGAGGTGGAGTCACCTCTGGGTTATGATTGTAGCTGTTACTGTCCACGCAGTTCTTCTTGGCTATGTTACAGTCCTTGGCTGCAGGGTTCCTGTTCTGCTGACTGAGGACAACATCTCCTCGAAGCTCAGGGGGCAGCGTCTGAGGGGGATTCCCCACCATGCTTGGAGACGCTTTATTTGGAGCACTGACCTCTCTGCTCACCGTGCCTCCATCCCCTACATTCATTAGCGTAGGATCCACCTGAGTAATAAGAGGACGTTGTAAGCTTGCTGTTAATTAAACGTGAGAATGTAATAAAACACTCAACTAGAAATCTATGTCAAATGAAAAAATAGAACCTTACCTGCATAGGTGTTTCTTTAACACAACATCTCTCAGGAGGAGGTTGTGGGCCACTTAATATAGGCTTCTTTGAAATGCGTTGATATTCTGTGAAGTAAATGTGGGACATTATTTTAAAAAAAGTATATATATATATGATTATGTTTTATTTGACTTAAACAAGACTTTCATCTTATTTTCAGCCACTAATAGGTCCATGTTAATACAAGAGAAGTGGATTGTTGGTGAACAGATGAAAACTTCCCACTAAGTTCCCGTGTTCAAACACCAGACATTGTACAATTTCCTCAAACTAAAGAAATGATTCAGAGAAGTAAGGGTTTGCCCACTGAATTGAGGAACACGTTGTTCTGTTGTGTCTTATCAATATATTCAGGCATAAAAAGCAGAATATGTGATTTCACAGTGGCTTTGTTTTACTCAACCAACACAACCTCATTAAAGAGATACGTAACTGATAAGACAGGAAAAGGGGGTATAAATGATGACCTACCTAATGACATGCTTCTATAATTCTGCATCACAGGTAGGCTAGTTTAAATGTGTAAGCTAATGATTAGGTCATGCACAGGTAAACTGACAGGTATCCCAACTGCCAGGGGAAGTAATGGTAAAATAATGAGATTTAGACTTGCACTAATCTAGATTATGCCTAATAGATAAAGCAGATACTTTAATAAAAGTATTGCTTGTAGTTAGCAGGATTGTGTAGATAGCAGAATATACATTGCTGACCAGTTGGCAAGTGCCACAATGGGTTTGCTGGTAGAAACACATATATAAGAACACAAACGTCACCTCTACATTTCAAAGCGTATGTGGTTGTCATGCATCTTCTAAGCCATCTTTTTCCTGTGGCAGCCTTCTGTGACACTGCATAAATCACGGCATAAATTACTGCATAAGTTAACTGAGGTTAACCAGAAACAAATCTGTAACTTCCACAACAAAGGCAATAAAAAAATAAAATAAAAAAAATGGGTATACCCATAAAAAAACACATCAACAATGCAAGACTGGAAACGTTTGAGAATAACTTTTCTCGGTATATGCGCCAGAATGCTGCCCCCCCCCCCCCCCCCCCCCCCCCCCCCATATAGATAGAAGAGAAGATTTTCTGAAATCATATGAGATTCAAACGTGTTTACAGATGATGTAGACTCAACAGGGACAATCTACAGCATTTAATGAAGGGCATCCCCGGCACAACATCTCCGCTGGAATATGCGAACACGGAGAGAAACGGGCACAGCGATGCAGTGCAAGGAGGGTCTGCATTCATTACCGTATGACATCGTGTTGCTTACAGCTAGTTTGTCTTTGTGCTGCAGATACGCCGTCTATCCCCGCTACATCACATGAATCAGCTTACATTTAGACCCATGTGTGGTAAATAGCCTGCACACAATGCGCACTTCATTAACCTCAAAACTCAAAACAAAGTAAACGCCAGTTGGGTAAACACCAACTATGACACACATTTAAACCCACAGCTAAACCCCATCCATCCGGCCAGCTCCCTGTCCATCTCCCAGCACAAAGGAGACATGTCCCAATGACACGATCGCACGATAAAGTGAAAGATATTAGCAATGTGAGCCAGACAGATATAAGTAGGATGTCTATAAATAGTTCGTTTTGTGTCGATATCGCCGCGGTGAAACTCTGGAGATCTCCGGGTCGCTCGCTCGTTCGCGGGAGATGGCGAACGAGTCGTTCTACGCGGGGACGACAATTGCCTCTCAGGTGATTGCTCTATCTACAGCCAAAACACGAGCACGCTGAAATGGCTGTCGTGTTGCCTAGAGCCCCGATTCAAGTCTCAATTCAATATATTTTCTCTCTTTTTTTTATTTTAATTATGGCTTGTGTTTGGTCCGAGGCAAAGCACTGACATGAGCATTTCACATCGAGTGCCTGGGCTGCGTCGTTCATTCGCACTCGTAGGGCACAATGTGGCAACACTGCCGCCGTGTCCGTCACAGCGTTGCCGATAACGTAGCCCTGTCGACATCCACCCAACCCCCCCCCCCCCCCCCCCCCCCAAAATCAGGTAACAATCACATCAAACTCTAATGATTAGCAAACAATACATACGGATTGCCCGTCAGTATACATAACCAGTAACGTGCTTTATAAACACCCCGATCAATTTAACCAAGCAATGGCAACGCTACAGATTGGGCCATTGACTTCACTGAGTTGGTAACAAATGTTTGGATTAAGAAGTGCCCCACTGGACAACTAGCCTAAGGGGTGGACAACACCAAACTTACAGGCCAGCGCTAAAAGGGGCGCCACTATTAAACGAGATGGCAAACAATATTAAACTCCAATGTCCAATAACACAAATGTTCAGATCCCTGCGCAGCAAAGTCTCGGCGAAGCCTCCGCATTACTCACAGTGGTTTACATGTTTAGACAGGCTACTGTATTTATCCCTTGACCGACCGACACGAAGTATTAAGTCTAGTATCGGCCCTAAAGGAAACCACTTCAGCGCTGCAAGGCATTGACGAGTTCGACCCGAACGGATTCTGATCGTCCCCAGACTCTCCAAATACTGAATAATTCTAAAGGTAATTAGCAAGAAAGATAAGATGTCAAATGACAGAAACAGTTACGAACCCGTTCGTACAAATGGCATAAAAACATCACATAGCTCGGCTCAAATAAAGGTCCAACATCTCGCACTACTGATCGTTGCTGTCCACTAATCTCGACGATTTTCGGTTCTAAAAGTCCGGGGGGGTTCGTCAAGACAGTCCAGTACAGTATCTCCAGTCTCTAGTCTGGTGGGAAAGAGGGGTAGAAGGTGGACATCTCGCTTGGGATATGTAGTGTTCGGCTATCCCCGCCCAGACTAGCGTAGTGGTGAGCTGGGAGGAGTAAGGACTGCAGGTACCAGCATGCAGTTCGAATTCCAGCCGCTCAAGGGGAAAGAGGGATCGCAACCAAGAGTGTAACGGTGCGCTAAACTGAAAGGGGTTATCGAAGTAACGAAGTGATCAATTGTATTCTTAAACGACAATAATCACAGAGTGTCAGAGGATGAATGTCTTAATGAGGAAGGGAAGCAAGTCAATGAATACGTTAAAACAGGGTCGATGGTTGCTAGTGGAAAATGCGAAACACATAAAGAGTGGGAGAGGTATGGTTCTTCTGTTGTTGCGGAATTAACACGAGGAAGCGACATCCCGGGTGTTTGGGGCACTTGCGCGTAGTAAACGTTAACAGCAATGCTATTCGTATAGTTTTACAGAGCACAATAGACGGGCGGCTTTCTTTGAATTTCATAATGAAAGGCTAATGCCTAAAGCACTGGGTTTATACTGAAGCCCCTAGTATTGTTATTGCCATAACTGTCACATAATGAGGCCCACTAATAGATAAGGTGTCTCTTGTGTTGACCTCCACAACTCATGATTACCTGAGTGTGTTTGCTTACAACAAAAGCATTTTATAAATCCCATTCGTTTCGTCTCTTGATCCATTAGCTCGTCTCAAGTGTCTAACAAGCGAAATTGGCTATTTACTCCCTCTGTGGAGATTTTTTTCCTCCACAAACTTTCCTCTGAATCTTTAGTAAGCAACCCCAGCATAAACCATTAGTGACTGAAATCTGGACCTTAAATATCTACAAAGCATTGAATTAATTCATGCTTTTCTGCCCTTTTGTTTCTTAACACACAAAAGACTACTAACATGCACGTTTCTATTTTATTTCTGTCTAAGGAATGTCTAGGCCAGGTTCTTGTTATTTTCTAAGCATAACTGAATATCAACGTTTGCAGTGCAGTGTGATGTGTCACATTTAGCAGTTACTTTCGTTATGTCACTGTGTTTAGTGCAAGTTTTCATCTCTGGCCTTGAGTTAAGTATGGTTAACACCTGTCTGTAAGAGGCGGTCACTTTTCCCAGTAAAAATGCCATACGGTCAAAATACAGGACCAAATTCTGATCAAAATGTCATTGACACAATCAAACGATATTCTATTAAGCCACAATTTATATAATCAATAAATAACACAGGGTATCGAGTGGATTCCATCTTGAGGCACAGGAAACTTGCTAGCTGTCTGTTGATAATCAGAAAGTGGTTTAGTCCACCAAACACATTTAGGCTATCTGATCATTTATAGAGGGGGGTGGGGGGTGGAGGAAACAGGAGTTGGTTCGAACAAATACAACAGAAACAAACAAGAGCTAAACATACTATAAACACACAGCAAATAAACTAAATAGATACTAGATACTATAAAGTTTTTCTATACATGTAAGTCAAATCTTTATAAAACATGCAGAGGAAATGGCACACATAGTATAATAAATCGATTTCCAGGCAGAAACAATAACATGCAGTGTAGGCTTATATGCATACTGTGGAGTAGCACTACAGCATGGGTCAAATCTGATTGAACCTGAAATGTCTAAGATACTGTTCATCATTATCGTTGTAACAATTACATTTTAAAATCGTATTAGGTCACACAAACAGAAAGTAAAATTGAACGCAATCGGGTGATAAATAAATAAATAGGAGGTTCTTGATCATTGACAAAACCAAAAAGTAATACAAAATATAACATTTTTGTCACTTCCCAGGTCAGAACTTTCATTTGGACTGATTAAATGACCAGCCTAGGGTCCAAGTTTGTATTGTGATATACATGAGATGATCAGTTTACAAGTAGCCCTAAATGAGCAAGACCGCTTGTCTGACATCTACATATGCATACAGTAGGCCTATCTCAATTTTTTTTCATTAAAAATAACAACGAAACAAACAACTCAAACACGCGAAGGAACATATTTGTGATATTTTAAGACAAAGGCAATTCTGTTTAACACATCCTACGCGTTTAAGTATCCTAAACTATTTGCTCGTCCGGAGCTCTGACTCCGAGAGATTAGATCGCTAATGGCAGCGGGTCCCCAAACAGCCCAAAGCCAGGTGACAGTTGGGCAAGTGTAAAACGGTTTAGCACTCCGAATGCTTGACCGCAGACCACCACCATATCGGCCTATAACGCGCAGGAGAACGGAGTCGTCCGTTGCCACATCGCATTGTGCCCGTGCTGGGGTAACCCGGAGACCTCAGTGACCGCACCAACAGCTATCCCGGTAGTGACCGGGCTGCTCGCTATTCTCGCCACTTACAAAACAACACTGACCAAGCTCGACAGGAGCGGAGGTTTGAAACCATGGAAATCCAAAAAGGTGTTTCACGAACACAGCCCAAATGTATTCATAGGAGGACGTCACATGTGCTATCGCCAACTGTGACAATGAGGAAGACACTCGTTCGCTACGTGGGGCCTTCGGATGTTTTAGGAATGCCCTCAAAAGTGGGCAAAAATAGTCATCTTTCGCCGTGTCGTGTGAGAGATTATCGACCTGATTAGGCCGCCATGGTTCACGGCTACGAGGATGTCCCGTCTAAGTTCGCGGTCCACCTGGTCAAAATTCAATGTTGGGAGGGGGCTACGCATGAAGTAAAAGTCCGAGTCGTTATAGCCGACTACCGTAGACGTGTTATTAATTAAGTATTCTACAGTAAACGACGAATAAGGGGAAATCAAGGGCCGATCGCTCATGTGAATGTTAATGATGTTACGGTATGGAGTGATACAAGGTTGAAATACAAGCGCGAAGCTGAACTGTATCGGTTCGTGTCAGCGTTTTGACCAACTGACTGCAATATCATGTATGTCATCTTGAGAACTTGGTTATCCGTAGCTACATGTGACACGATCCCACACAACACAAGTGGTGAAATATGGCACGACCCAAACAAGTCAATCCATTGAAAAACACGTACAACTCAAAAAATACATATATCGATGTCAAAGTTTGTCAAGAGTTTACTTGCCCTCAATGGCGTTGTGCAATGCCCCCCCTTTAATGCCCCCTGCTCGCCCGTAACGCCTTTGTTATTAGTAATCGCATGGTATTGCACCGTCTTACCTTGCGCTCCAAGCTGCCTATAGTCAGAAAGCATGCATTCAGCGCAACAAGCTATTGTTCTCTATTGTGGTGAATCCGTTTGGGCCCAGGGGTGTGATTTTGAAGTAGAATGAATAGGAGTATGCAATTTGGCTTGTCCTCGCGATCTTCGCTTATTGCCAGTTTTCGGTCTGCAGCAGCTGGAGATGCAAATCGCGCACCCTGGGTCCTAGCGCCGTGCTAAGCCCTACAGGTGAACAACATAGATCGGAACTATTTATCAATAAGTGCGAGCGACCTTGTGACCGTAAAAACAAAACAAAAAAAACCCGCAATTGATCTACTGTGTTTCTTGTTTGAACTACATTTCGTGTTTGAGCCACATATCTAAACACATAACGTGTCTAAACACATCAAGTGTGGAATTTTTTGCTGTATGCATCTGACTTTTTGGCAGTTCTACTCTTAAAACAGAAACGATCATGAATCCCCACCTGAGTGAATTGATTCTCATTGGAATCAACTATGGCATCGTTTGCTAATATGTCAACCAATTAATTTGATAGGACAACTTCATCAGAAATATTCTTGAAGTTGTATATGTGATACTACATAACATATGGTTGGTGAGGGCAATAGGCCTATGTTAATGTAGTAGCTTATTTTTCCATTCACATTTATTCCCCTGAAGTTTAATAAATATTTAGCAACACATCTCAAGCTGAGTTCTTCTGATATCAACGACCGACCCGATGGGGAGTAGTATTGGCGGACAGGTGTCCTGTAGGCCTAATATGGTTCATCCACACACAACCCCAAGTTAACACAGGATACACTTTCTGCTATGTCATAGTATTCTACATGTTCATAATGAGTCATTATTTTCAATCAAGCAGCCAACAAACGAGGGTCAAATTATTATATTACACTTTAGTGGAAAAGTGATGAGACTTAAAATAAGTTAAAATAAGGGAACCACATAATTGAATACTGGACCTTATTCCATATTTTCCTTTTGGAAAGATTTGCAAAAGACGCCAACCACTTGTTTGACGACACGTTGGCGAAACATCCTTCCCCAAGACTCAGTGCCTGAAGTAGGCCCGCCTGATATGGAAACATTTTCATCATAATAAGGACTTAATTACACTATATCTTTATTTAGAATCACAAGATGCTTAAGCAATATCTCTGCCTTGAATCATTTCCATGCAGCCCTAGCCTGAAGCCCCATTCAAATGAGAGAGTCTTGTTTGTTGCTTTGTACAGCACACATATATAGAATGACCAATTGATATCTAGCCTTCATGTTAATAGGGCAGATAGCTATACTTATACATATATAACCATGTTCATTGGAGACTAAGTGCAATCTGTTGATGTAAAGGATGCCTCTAAATTGCTATAGATAAAGTGTAAAGATTTATTAAAAACAACAATCTACTTTCACCTCAGCTGTAACATCTAATTGGCCACTATTTATACCTCTGCCATTATATTTCTTTGAAACAAGCAGTCTGTTCACAAGCAAAAACTAGTCAACCATGTCTAGCAACAACAACGCTATGAACTTTGTGTTATGAGTCATAGCAACTTTACTAATAAAGTCACAAACGTTGTAGAGGTGTAACAAACTTACAGTCAAAATCAAAATAGTATTTTCAAGGGCTCATTTTTGTGTGAAAAATGGTACTGAAAAAAGTTTTTATACTTAAAATAACTTTAACGGACACATTTTTACATCCTAGTCCATTTTTAACCGGAGTTTAAAGAGTATTAGTTAGAATCAGTTACTTGTCAAAAATGCATGGTGACATTACATCAGTGCGGTTTGAAAACTTAAGTGGAAAAAAGGCTGCAAAAGATGCACAGACAGACAGGTATCTTCCAGCATGGCTGCGTCGCCAGCCAGAGGAGGACCTTACACCATCTTATAGCGGCGGGCAGAGAAGACCCCCTGTGGCTCTCCTTAGAGCTTGGTAGTTGTATGAACCTGTTTCTGTGGTATAACTCCTCTGCTCTTCCACAGAGTCACGTACAGGAAGGCATGCCTAGCTGGGCGTCTAGCCGTCTAACCTGCTGTGGATATTGGGGAGCATTTGTGTGGATAAGTATCCTCATGATGACCATCCCGATCTCAATCAGTGCTCGGTTAGGGAGTTTCAATTCATGATGAACAAGGAGCGCAGTCATCTGCCAAATAGTAATAAAAAAATGGCGGCCCCCAAGGAAAATCGAGCCATCAAAACAGTTTTTATCCGGAATAGACTGAATAACGAGTTTATAAGGCTTTTCTCAGATTAGAAAATGTAATAGTTAATCAATAAACCAATCACCAAACTTGTGACTTCTAAGTCAATTCTAAGTCATCACTCAGCCAATCAGCCATGATGAATGTTATTATATCGTTTAGGCTAGCAATAGCTAATTATAGCACCAGTCAGAGAACAGTATAAATAACCAACTGCTTGTATTGTAGCCTTTTAATGCTGAAAGTGAACTCTATTGTATGTCACGCAAATCAATGGTGTGTAATGATTGTGCTTGTGAAGATAGATGGTTAAATATTTTGTTAAAATAAATCCTGTTGTTATTTCTGCACACATAAAACTCTATATTCAAGGTGAGCTTGATTATCATTAAAATATGTTGGTAATAATTATGACCTATTTTCTTAGAAACCTTCAATTTGGTATCTTAGAGATGGGCCACTACAGTAATATATCACACTATTAGGAATTATCACATTATATTAGGAGCAGCATTACGGAACACACTTTCAATAAATAACAACAAAATTGAAAATAATACATTTTCAACCCTCATGCTGTGCTGGAATTTGAGGCATATGTTGTATGTATAAAATGGTATATCACAATATAAGGTTAAGTGCTGTCTGTCAACGGTATTTACCTTTACTGCACTTGTTTCAACAGGACTATTTGATTAACTCTTGGTCGCTGATTCACGTCAACTGTCCAGTCTGGACTGACCTGATTTAGATTTTTGCTTACACTATGACCCCTGTGAGCCAAACCACATCCGGAGGTGTCAGGTTCACATTTTGATAGGATTTCATATTGTGTGTCCAGCATCTGGCAACAATGTGAACATATTAATGTAGCTTAATTCAAACCATAGCCCGAGTTCTCTTCTACAGTGGCTGAGACGTGTCGAACAAATGGCATATCCAAAATACTTAGCAAATTTGAAAAACACAAAGCATTAACAGAAAACACAAATGCAAAAGCCTCAACACAACTGCAAGCAGCACAACACAAATGCAAAAGGCACAAATTAATTCAAAAGGCACAACATAATGGAAGTGAGCGTCACCTGATGCAGACAATGAAACGGGCCAATTATAATTGCCTGAAGAATTTGATTATATACTCATGTAGAATGGAATGTGGTTAAGGCTCATTCAAAAATAATTTATCTTTGAAACGTTACCTTCACTTGTGCCAGGCTTATTGGCATCATACGAGAATTTGATGTTCTTGCCACACGAAGTGCAGAATGCCGTTTCAGAATGCAGGTTGAATCCATAAAGGACAATAGGCCTAAATTGTTATCTGTAGTAAAAACTTCTCAAAAGTGCTAGACCTTTCCTAATCCACGTGTGATGGCAATAATAGTCAGCCGGTTTCATTGTTCACTCTACACTTATGGATGCCGGTTGCCATAAAAGTCACGGACTGGTTTGCTCGCTCTACCTGAAATTCTTACGTCAGACAACGTAACCCTTGGCCTGCCTCTGCAATGTGACTGCTTTCATTCACAACACAGCCGTACAGAAGCGATCCGGAAATGTTACTACGTCCTGAGCAGGCATATTGCCAGTGCAGATTTCCCGGAATATCGATCCCTGTTCCAATTCACGCATGACCCCATACAGGAAATCTTCCGGAACTTTGCAGGGTAAGACTACATGTGTGAAAGGGGCTTAAGTGAACCCCCTGTTTCAGTTCACATTCGCACATGCGATTTTTTTACAAACAGATTTTTTTACAAACAGTTTTGGGTTCACTAACTCTTCTTGAGTGTTGTATGTTGCACTATCTACAGGCTCTATACATATTTGTTTGCAGCATTCCTCCGGTCAGTAAAATGTCAAAAGTGCATTGATGAAAATGTTATAAACTGTTGGTTTAAAAGATTACAATCTTTTACAATTCACATTGCAGTGTCACAGACTCACACATAATTAATGTAAAAGCAAAAAATTTGGCAGCGTGCAGTGAGGCTTTAGTAATTAGGAAAACATTATATATATATATATATATCCTTACAAAAAACAGGAAGCTGACAATAATGTTTAAAGTGGCTATAGTTCATTAACATTTGGTGAATATATATATTTGTTTCCAATCCAGCCAAATATTTATTGTTTGGAACAGCTATTTCCACACCATGAGTAATGAGTATTCTCTGAATGTAGAAAATGGAATGTGTTTTAAAATAAGATTTAAAAAACAAATAGGCTAAATATCAGTCAATAACAAACATATTTTCTGACAGACATTAGTTCAAACGAATGCCTTAATCAGTATTTGGTCAAATTGTATTTTTTCAACAAAATAAACGATATTAGACAAAACATGCCAAAAGACAAAGAGGAATTAAACAAGAAAAAAAAATACTTTGCTCCAGCCTGAGCATTGAACCCTCTGCGCCCAAGGTCATGCTGACTTTGCAGTGGCCCAAAACAGATTTTTGTTTTGGGGTGGCTACATGACAAATATCCAAATTTGTTTATAAGCACAATGGACAGCACACGTCACATGGATTGGCTCT
The DNA here is from genome assembly GCA_026745465.1 of Lota lota. Taxonomy (NCBI): domain Eukaryota; kingdom Metazoa; phylum Chordata; class Actinopteri; order Gadiformes; family Lotidae; genus Lota; species Lota lota. The sequence continues at coordinate 5,902,013 of JACYXH010000429.1, forward strand.
TTTCAAATCATATTTCTGACGCTTTTGCATGTGGGCCTCTGATCGGACATGTGGCCATGCCAGAGATCGAAGCTGAACAACAAAAATCGGAATTTAGCATTGGCTGTAATGTGTAATGTGGTGCTGCCATAGAAACAGACTCCTGTGTCAATAGAGCTGCCCAGATCTTTACCCCGACCTCCAACTACACCAAACACTAGTCTTTACTTAAGACATGTCTAACTTCATAAACAAGTATCCAACCACAAGCAAATATGTATAGGTATAAGGTACCCCTGTCACCCCCATAATGGAGGATTTAGGAATAGACGGTTCAGATACATGACACTATAAACACCACTCCATTTAAAAAAATCATAACTAAACATATCTATCTTATCAATGAGTGTTGTCTTTTGAGTAAGTATTGTCTGTGATTTGTTTGCCAAAATAATGGAAATTCAAACTAAATTAACCTCAGAGTACATAGGCAACGCTAAGTGTTTTTGTTATTTTCTGACTTCAGTACTCTCTGCATACGCCAACTTGTTTTTTTGCAATAAATATAATGTCATGTCGATCAAACCACAACTTTCATTTGACTTCTGCCGTGTGTCGTGAGTCGGTTACCCAACTGTTCATTTGTGGTCAAGGGCTGCCAAACGATGTGTAGTAATGCCGAGAAGTCACAACACCTCCTCTGGCAACCTCAGTCTAGCACAACACTTCCCTGCCCAATATAGCCAAGCCTTTGACCTAACGGTATCCTCAGACATTTTATAAAACTGTCAAGACGATGAAGGAATGAACCTCTTCAAGGAAAACCGACAACCTGGTTTGAGTGCACAAGTAACGTGCAGTAATGCAGTAATGTTGTACAAAAACAAAAAACACTCCACCCTATTCGGTCCGTAATGGCCATTGTACACTGTCCGGTACCTCATAACGCAACTCCACTCGCTAAGGACGGATCAACGTGCTTCCTTCATAAATGCTGGAAACATGAGATTTCAACAACCGGTTCCATAGTGTAGTGGTTATCACGTCTGCTTTACACGCAGAAGGTCCTGGGTTCGAGCCCCAGTGGAACCAAAGGTTTTACTTTATTGAGTTGATACAGTAAACATTATTTCTAATACGCCTTTACACATTTGCAAAAACGGTGCAATTGTTTCCTATTAAACCATGTAGGCTACATACTATACCCACTGAAGGGCAAACAGTTGTTACAATTGTTTTTTTGTATTTTTTTTGTATTACCTTATAACTAAACTATAGCCTTACTGTCCCGACACAAAGCATGAACTTGTATAATATGTTGAGCACGACATGAACTTACATGTATTTCTACTGTCGCATTTCTTTTCAAATTAAATTTAAACGATATAACATGGATGTAGTTAGTTACTATCATGTGAACACTAAGGTTACATGTTGGGCAAGTAATTCGGGATAGGATATTGCAGCGTTCGTGATGAAAATACACTCCATGTATTTAACTTTAAACTCACCTTGTGTCTGTACCCCATTAGTTAGGCCGCCACACAAAATGTAATTAATTTTGCCAATAAAAACATAAATAACTTACCAGTTCAGTTGTTTTGTCACATGCCGAGGTCTCTGTTGTAGACACGTCCTGTACCGGGCAGCTTGAGCAGTACAAGCAATAAAACCTGACCAGTTTGAAAAGTATTTCAATAGTTCACAGTTTTATTAAAAGAAGTCTGCAGGATGTTTGGGTCAACAGATGGAAACAGCGCCACCTAGTGTCCCATTTGACTTCATAACCACGTTGCCTTGTCTACATTGTGCAATACAATGGCACTGTTTACATGTAACTCAACCTTGAAACGTATTGTATTGGTGGTTCATTCACTGATGGATTAGCAGTATATGTTTATAGCTGTGTATTGCCCACACAGAGTTTTTCTCAGCGTTTTCTCCATGGTCGCCAAATGTGAAAACGGAAATTGATTTGATTTGTATGCTTCAAGTGTGTTGCACTTGTTTTTGTCCCCAAAATGGCGAATCTAGCAGCTGCAGTTGCTGCCGCGGCGGCGAACAGAGACCCAGCAGTCGACCGTTCACTGCGTTCAGTGTTTGGTACGTTTCTTTATGTAGCTTGTTCTATGCTAATGATGGGGTCATTATAATTTTAATAAACGAAGTCTGTGTCCAAGTGACAGACTTATTGCTGCTAGTGAGCATGCTAATATTGTGCTGCTAGCTAACCTAGGTAACGAGGTAAAGAGATTGATGGAGTTACTCAACAAGCATTGTAAACTAAAAACATAACGTTACACTTTTTTTGTAGTGGGGAATATTCCTTATGAAGCTACGGAGGAACAGCTTAAAGACATATTCTCTGAAGTGGGACTTGTTGTCAGTTTTAGGTGAGTAATATGAAGTTGTATGTGTTCAGTTCCTTTTCATATATATATATATATATATATATATATATATATATATATATATATATATATATATATATATATATATATATCTAAAGTAAACCCGATGGAAGCAGCACCCCTACCTATATCAACTGCTTGTTATTGAAGGCATTCAAACAAACTGCAAAGAACAGCACTTTCATTGTCCTCTCTGTTGAAATAATAAGTCGTATTACAAACAGGAATCGGTTGTTAAATTGGCTTTGTATTACATGTGTTTTTAACTGGGCTATTTAAAAAAACGGTTTGATTCACAGGTCATTGTTATTACTATCATAACCCTTAACAGTGTAAAGGGGCTGTAGCTCCTGCTGTTTTGTGTGATTTGGCCCCTAAGACAGTCTTCTTGTGAGGAAGAAGTAACCTAAACTCTCTGTTGCTCTAGATTGGTGTACGACAGGGAAACAGGAAAGCCCAAGGGATATGGCTTTTGTGAATATCAGGACCAGGAGACGGCACTCAGTGCCATGCGAAACCTCAACGGGCGTGAGTTCAGTGGCCGGGCTCTCCGTGTTGACAACGCTGCCAGTGAAAAAAACAAGGAGGAGCTCAAAAGTAAGTATCAACAGTATGTGCTGCCCGTTCATCTCCCGCCCTCCCAACTGCCATGAATGTGGTATATGTCATACATGTATGTGGTGGCATCTATTTCCCATGTCGGTTTAAAATGTGATTGAAACCTGTGTTTCTAATTTGAGCGGTATAAAAAAAAAAAAACGCCCTGCCTCTATGCTAGGGATAGGTACCGAAACCCGGTATTAAACTGGCCCCGGGACTGAATTATTACATATCATAATATAGATAAGCTCCAACGTTGTGGTGCTGCTATTGGTATTTGAGAAATTAAGGAAATATATTTTATTAGAATTTAGGGTAGATAAACGTTGCTATAGTTATATAACTCGCAATAAGATGCATTTTCGCTATTCCAGTCACTCCCGAAATTAAAAAGCGAAAAGTCTCTCCCTGTCCGAACCTGTCTTTTAAGTCGGGGGCGGGGCCCTCTGCTTTCTCTCACAATTGAGAAATGAAGGAAATGTATTTTCTTTTAATTTAGGCTAGATCAACGTTGTGATATTTATTTCAGGGTTCTCCCCAAACAATGTAGGCTAAAAGCGGCGCTGTGCCACCATACTCCTTTCCAACGCCACCTTGTTACATTTCATAATAGGGACGCGGTCATTTAGTTGATGCTGTCGTTTTTCCCATTTAATTTCTGAAACGGGTAAAATGGTTGAAAAAACATGTTTCGTTGGAATAATGCTTAAAAAACGTAAGTGCTGTGCGTAGGAATTGTGTCTCTTTCGGATACACTCTTGGTCCGACTGTTGCGGCGGAGCTTCAAAGCAGGTCGCACACCAGACGAACCACTGCGCCTCGTCGCACAGCATCGTGTGGTAGAAAGAGAACGTCGGATGATTACAGTTTATTAGAATGGCAGTTGCTGGATAAAGATTTTGAGCAGTGGAATTTATATTGCGGCTGGATGATAGCGCCGATGTGAGCGCTCTCATTGGAAACACTACACTTCTTCAAATGATCATGAAACTAAAAAGGTGGTTTGTACATTGTGCAATAAATTTTGATTTGCCACAAGGGCCAAAGTTTCCTCCCTCTTTGGAAAGTCTTCTTGAATCACAAGCAGGAGAAGTACACAAATCGGTTGCACCTGATAAATAAATAAAAATAGTACAGGTCTTCTGTGTCCACCTCTCGGGTAGAGCGCCAGTTTTCTATAATGAAGCGGATGCAGGGAGACTGGCGCTTAAGCCTTACTACAGGGACCATAGAACATCTCTTGGTCATCAAGTCACAGGGCTGTGCTCCTGCCAAGTATCAGAGTCAAGTGCTGTGGCAAAATGGTGGGTAGCTGGAGTTGCCAAAAGGAGGCCAAACATAAGTCCGTTATGGGCCAAAGAAGCACCAGAACCCCCCCGATTCCCCATCATCAAACGATGAGGACTGATTAAATTGAATTGATTGATTAAATTGAAAATGTTTTTCAATATTACTTGTACAGTTTAGTGCCCCGAGGCTTCAATGATTGTACTGATGGTATGTGACCCTCAACCTTTTCTTAACCTTAGTATGAAATAAATTATTATTTTGATAAACATTGTGTGTTACACTGTTTATTAAAAAGGCATTAATGCTTTTAGAAATGGATGGTCTATTTAAGTGAAATCAAAATCACGTTTTTCTTTTTACTTATGGCCTTGATGCCCTGGCATGTGGCCCTTGGTCACTTGGCCTGCCCCACTGCAGGCCAAGTGACCTTGCCCCTAGAATTACGAAATTCTTTTTTAGTAACGTTGTTGTGAATGAGCGTTATAATGAGCGATGTCCGGAAAGCATAACTCTCGGACGCGAACAACAAAATCAAAAGCTTCTAAGACGGAGCTTCACACACTTAAACACACTGTGGCGTTATACTATAAGTGTCGGAGAAGTAAAACACTCTCTCGGACACCGCCATCAGCATCAACCGCTACCCAGAAAGAGATCCACATACACCTCGCCCCCGGTGTTCCTTTGTCGTGATGTCAAAGAGTATACTAAAAGGCACTTCAACGTCACATAAATGTTACCTGCGTTCTGAGCAGAGTGGAACGTTCACAAACTAGTTTGGTGGAGACTGGCAAAAACATTTGATTTTACGCCGGTTTTCTCTCAATAAAGGTCTTGAACACATGGCATATGTTCGAGTTCATAGTAGACATATTAACACATTTAAAAGGAGGATAAAAAAAACGCCTTTAATACATTTTATCGTATATTACCGGCATTTTTCTTCTTTGTTCCCTCCATGCTTAGGTTTGGGCACCGGTGCACCCGTCATTGAGTCCCCGTATGGGGACAATGTCCGGTGTGATGAGGCTCCAGAGTCCATCAGCAGGGCGGTGGCCAGTCTGCCCCCAGAGCAGATGTTTGAGCTCATGAAACAGATGAAGGTGCGCTTGTTTCATGTTGAGATAAGGGATGGGTGAAAATGGCAAACGCCGAGTTCTTTCATTGTTTCACATCGGACATCGGATGCCCTTTATTTATTTTTAGACCTCTGCTTTTAGTAGGCTGATGCAATATTGTTTCTCTTTTACAGTAATCCCTTCATACACTCCAGTGTTTCCCCTATAATTGTACAGGCCTGGCGGGCCCGCCAGGCCAACGAGGACCCCCGCCAGACCCCTAAAAAATAAATGCAATTAATTTAAAAACAAATGATGCAATAAAAATAACACGCCGTTATCTTGATGCGAGTGCTATCGCTATCAGTCCCTTTTTAAATAACTGCACTGCGAGAGCGCTCAAGCGTATCAAAGAGAAAAAGCTGTAGCCCGTCATACCTATACAGGTAGGGATGTAGAAAAAGCTGACGGTCAACCAATTATCTCATTAATAAAGTCTACACGCACGTTAAAAACTATTTACATTAGCCCCGATGCGAATATGCAGCATATTCCTATAATAATCGTGCCGGTGAAAAGACGGATGGAATACTCAACCTATATAGCCTAGTGAAGACAAGCTTATACTCTGTCCTTTCACCAAAATATCCTATGTATTTAGAGGATTCAATTATACTGGAGTTTTACTTTTTAATCCAAGAGTTAAATAGTGTAACGAATGGCTGTTTGCGGATGAGGGGGATTATGATGAGTAGGTGTGTTTTGGAGACGTTGGTTTCCCTGTTCAATAACTAAAATAGGCTATCACCCTTTTCATAGAAATTTGGTATCCAAAACAAAACTGTTGCGATACAACTGCACACCTTCATGTTATCAAAAGCAACCTATATTCACGTACCGCAGTGCAAGTAAACATTGCTTTAAGCGCCGACTGATATCGAGATGAATGATCAATACATATAACAGATAGCGATAATTATAGGTCTATGATTGTAGTTTACCACTATGGATGCAGTAAGAACACTGTTGAGAAACATAAATAAGCTGTTACCTCTGCCATGTCCTACAACTTGTACATTGGCCATGGTGACTATGACAAAGATACCCGAATGTGATTGGTTAAACTGATTTATTCGCCGGCGAGAGCCGTAACAAATCTACCGTAGTGTGAATACAATTAATGTCGCCTTTTCACAAAATGGAAATTGCGTTGTATGTGTACATTCCATTTCAACTCAATGATTTGTTATTTTATTATCGCAACCAACAATCGTGTTCAATGTAAAAGGACCATACAACGTGAGTCTTGAGTCCGTGCTCTATCACCATGGACAATGTAGCTAATTATATTAATGCGTTAATTATTTACTTAGCAAGAAAGAAACATTTATTGGTAGAATGCCCTCTAGTGGACAGAACGTTTAATAGTGGCATTGGCAATGCATAAGCATGTGTATACAGTGTATAGGTACATAGTAAGTATTAATAATAGGCTACATTTGAGCATTACAATTTGAATATAATTTGAATATTAAAAATAATAAGGAATGAAATTCGAATGTGATTATAGAGGTAGATTGACAGCCGACCGCACCAATATGCCATCCTGCGTGCCTCGTCCGCTTAGGGTATTTTCGGTGCGTACCACCAGGCCTGAAAAAATTCTAGGGGAAACACTGCACTCTGTAAATATCACAGTTGACTAAATTCATCGTTTCATTTAGACCTTATAAGACTTATTTTGTCATGCTAAGACGCGGTTTCATTCCGAAGCCCAAAGCCTCACAGATATTTTTACACCATTCTAAATACATTGCATGTTCATGGGGCGTTAATGTTTAAACCTGGCCTTTTAAATATCTACTATTTTCCAGCTTTGTGTCCAAAACAGTCCCCAAGAGGCGAGGAACATGCTGCTGCAGAACCCTCAGCTGGCCTATGCTCTGTTGCAGGCCCAGGTGGTGATGAGGATCGTGGATCCCGAGATTGCTCTGGTGAGAAGGATTGTCATCATTGTGTTCTTCTCGTCGTCTCGTCTTTACTTTTGCTTTAGTCTTGCCCTGGAGGTGGAGTGTTTAATTAAAAGCTACGTTCTTAGGGAGCCTTAGGCTTCGTTCGCACCGCAAGCCTTAGTGCTCAATTTGGATTAATTGCTCGGATCAATACAAATTTGGTTTGGCTTTTCACAGTTTTTGTAAATGTCTACATCCACCAGTGTGAAAATATCCACACCTTGTCAACACTACTGCATATCAACTTATAATTTGAACCGTTAACGCTGACTTCATTGGCCTCCAAGTTTACTTCAACGCGTGCTGCGTGTAACGGCTTTTGTTATTGTTCTTTTGCGCCTTCGGGTCAGTTCTGTCTGTGACCAGTTCACACTGGAATCGGAAATTGGCCATGTGGCCGGCCAAACGTTCACTCTGAGCAATATATCCTAATTGAGCACTTAATGCTTGCTGTGTTAACGAAGTGGTGTTCTGGTGTTCTTACTTGATGCGCTGTCCTAATGCAGCAGTTGGCTGTTCCCATAGCAGAGGAGGACCCTTGTTTTGACCTGGTGTCCATTGTTCCTACAGAAAATGCTCCACCGGCAGGCTGCAGTCCCACCTCTGATCCCCAACCAGGGACCTCCAGCAGCCATTCCTCCTGCAGCCCAGTCGGCAGCTCCAGTGCCCCAGCCACAGCCCATGGTAATGCCTCGCTCCTTCTCATCCTCTATCCATACCTCCTAATTTCCTCTCTGTTCACAGATAGGCAGTGGTTAGCATGAGGTTCTGTCTTTCATTCTTTCTTTCATGCTTTATCGTATTTTCTTTCTTTCATTCTTTCTGACAAATAACAATTGATAATGAGTTTTGTTTTCTTTCTGAAGTTGTTATTCTCACATGTAGCAATTGATAATGACTTCATTGTGTTTTTCATTCCTCAGCAAACGGGCATGCATGTGAATGGAGCCCCTCAGATGATGCAGCCTCCCCCCATGGGTGGGGTGCCTGGGCCAGCCCCTGGACCAGGACCCGCGGGCCCACCAGGTAACCACACCATACAATATGTATTGGTTAGTGATGATTTCATTTTGGGTATATATATTTGATTAACAGTTGAAATATTTAAGCCTTTTTTGTTGTCGTGTTATGCAGGCCCAGGTTCATAATTGAAAGAACCATCTGTATAACTTAATATAGCAGTCTTTGTCTTCACTCTTGGGTTTGAGAAATAATGGAAATTATTATTAGGTAATTATCAGAGGAATGTATTCTTGATTCATTGGCTGGGGAACAGGAACAATCTGACAAAGTTAGGCCTCTTCCTTATTTTAACTTGTCTTCCTTGTGGAAAATAGTTGCTGTAGAACTTGACGCAACTGTCGAATATAGTTATTAATTAGGAATGTCTTTGTTAAATTTACATTTAATTTTAAGTTATCATCGGCCATTGAGGAAATTTTAAACTGTTTGAGCATGACTTTTCCTGTTTAGTAAGAATGTGTTTAGCTTGAGTTGTAGCATAGATGTCTGCCCTATTTGCCAGCATGCTTTGTGCTTGTCCAAGCTATGTTGAATCACTAGGTGGCAACATAGCATTGAAGTTGTCTTTGTTAAATGCAAGCAAAGCTTGACAACCATTCAACCCTCCCCTATAGAACATTTTAACTATAGCCATCGCTTTTATTCAAATATCGATTTTCTCGCCTTTTTTCTCCAGAGACCAAATTGATTTGGAGGGAACAATTCCCTGGGTTGAATGACTTTATGGCGTCTAAACTTTGACAAACAAGACTAGAACCCATTCCACAAAGTTCTGCCATTCCTGACAGCGAGTGCATGTCTAGAGTGTTTTAAAGTGGCGCTCTCCTCTCTGAGTCTCTTGTCTGCTGTTCTCTTTGCTTTAACGCTGGCTCAGGGAACCTCCAGCATTCTCCCACAGGAGCTTCTGTTCAGGCTGCTGCCGAGCGGCCCCAAGGTACTAACCGCACCTCCCTAGCTCGCGTCTCCACCACTTCAGAGTAGGCTTGGGCGGTCTCAATGTTTTCATAACTTCCTGTCATTTCACCGTATTTGTGTAAAATGAATACAATAATAATAAAAAAAAAATTTAAAAGCTGAGTTGGGGATAGAAGTCATAAGCATGTGTGACATTGTCTAGCATACAATGCTTTGTGTCTAAAATTAGATTAGTGAGACAAGTCTTGCTGGGTTTAAATACCCTTGCTGGGATCTAAGAATAATAAGTAGATAGGAAATAAGCGCCCTTCTTACATGGATTCGGTCTAAATCTCAACGAGTAGCCCTACTCATGTACTCGTTTTAATTAAAAGTCTGCGATAGTTTCCACCAATGTACACATATGTTAAGTCAGATTAACCTGTATTTTATACAGTCCAATTACAACCACACTGGAGCTAAATTGGCCCCAGCAGTTTTTTTACCTGCTTTTTACTGCTGTTTAATATTAATTGGGAACATTTAGAATCGTGAGACGTATCCAGGTTAATTGCATTTTAGCTATGCTATTGTTTAGGGCAGGTTAATTTGCCTATTGTGTAGAAATATTGACCAAACGATGGCTCTATAGAGAGGAGTGCTACTGATCGACGGCTTCGCTTGGAAGCCCTGTCTCTTTGGCAGATATACACGGCTAGACACTCAGGACTCATTCTGTTGGTCACGTCTTTACTTCCCTGCGTCAGATCGCTGTAATTAGGAGCGTGAATATCTGTTCAATATCCAATATCTTTCTAACTTAAACAAATGTATACTTTCAAACTACATAAACTGCAATTGAGATGTGATTCTTTTAATGCAACACCACAGCATCGCTATGCTGCTATAAATGTCACTTTTAGTTTTGATTTCGGGATGTTCTGGGCAGGCCGTTATTGTAAAACTTATGGAACGTGTGGGAACTCTGCCTACCTGTGCCAGCCTGTTATTGTTGGCGAACAATCCTAATTCCTGCTTCAAAACTTACATATAGATCAACATAATAAAACATTCTATTCATAAGATGTCAGAAAAAAGTTGAATAGAAAGAGGAGTGTCTTTTTGACGGTATTTCTAAATACCCTGGTAAACCGTGATACCGCCCAAGCCTACTTAAGTGCGACAAAAGTAATTGTTATTGAGCCCTCCTATACATGCATGGTTACATCATCTCACCTAAAGGCTTTCTCTATTTAACCTTTTTAACTTCCTGGAAAACCTAAATTATTTTTTATCTGTCCAAGCAATCATGCATTTGTGGAATGGCCGAAAACAATGCCGTCAAGCAGATTACTGTGTGACTCACAGGTTAATAACCACAGGGTCGGGCCAATGGCCAGTTTTACAACTCAACTGTTTTTTTATCCCACGTCAACTGATTTGATTTACCTCTGCTTTTCCACCTATCTCCAGCAGCAATCTTATCGATTAGAGTAGTAGTGAATCGGAAAGAAAACAAACCAGATACAGTGTCACCAAAACGTGACAATGAACACGGTAACACAAAGTTTTATAGAGCTCTAGATTCCTTTGTGTCACTACACCATATACTACAGCTGATGATGGTCTACAGAGGAAATGGGCCGATCCTTTTTTTTTTTTCTTCCTCATGGCAAAGGTCAAGCAAATTCACCAGTGAATCCTTTGCATGGCATGGTTTAGACGCTCTCTGTTGTTGGATGCTTTGAACAGAAATTTGCTTTTAAATACTTTTGTCTGGGAATTGTGTGTGTAGGGCTTTAATTGTTTGATCAGATGTTGTTTTCGCTCTATGTTCCTATAGTCCTGACTGACCTTAAATGATATTAGGGCAGCACAAATCAATATGTTGGATCTGAAATCGCCAGTGAAACCATCAAATGCCACAATGTTTCCCATAAAATTTGTCTCTCCGTCTTGTCAAACAATTATCTTAACTTTGGTGATGTGGACGTTGACAGTAAAAGAACATTAAACATCATGCTGTGGTTAAATAGCATTCAAATAGCATTCAACCTTATGAGAGAGGTACGGGCTGGCCAGCATATTTTATTGGCAGAATATATCAGTGATGGGATTTTATTGGTAACATTAAATCACTATCGGTAAGCATTGACTACAGATATGTCCAGGTAATTTGATTCATCGAGCTAGTTGAAATGTTAGACATCGTGACTTGTGTTTCTTAAAGTAAAAAAATTTGTAATGATGAAGTTCAACATTAACTATAAGTAGAAGGTTACATTTTTAGAAGCTTTTAATAAGGCAGCATTATACAAATTCTGGATCGGGTCCAAGTTATGTCCTATTAGAGTAAGTATTCCACGTTCAAGGTGTAACCAGTATACTAACGAGTATAGATAAGTCTGACACCAAGCCTACTCATTTAATGCTCTTAAAGGTCCAGTGACAAAACTGAACACCAACTTTGTTTGTTTGACCATCTAAGATACTGGGACACTGCCTTTCTTTGTGTGAGAGAGACTTTTTGTTCTCTGGGCACTGACTCACTGGTATATTTGTCCTGGCGTCTCCCCCTCCAGGGCCAGGCGGGCTGCCCCCAAGAGGCCTGCTGGGAGACGGGCCTAACGATCCCCGAGGCGGCACTTTGCTGTCTGTCACAGGAGAGGTCATCGAGCCCGCGTAAGACTCCAGTGCCACATGACCACAAAGATCCCCCACTCCCTTCCCGCCTTGAAGTTTGATTTGATTTTATCCCGGGTTACACAACATAAACATCGAGGTTAGCCCTCGGTTGTTAAAACAAGTACATTGCAAATAACTCACAACTCACATGCACATCATCCCAGTTGCACATGAACAAATGAGTGAAAGTACTTGAAGTGATGTGAGGGTATAAACCAGTGGTATTTTCATTCATTTTATCCAAAAGGCAGTTCATTTATTCCACTCAATGATTTTGATGCAGAAGTGAATTATTTGATGTTTATTAAAAAGTCCCTGATGTTCATTATTTGTCCCTCTTGTGTCTTGCAGTGGTTACATGGGGCCGCCTCCACCCCACCAGGCTCCGCCCATGCACATGGGCCAAATGGGAAGTGGCCCCCCGCCAGACATGAGAGGACCCCCCCACGATATGAGAGGCCCACCCATGGGTGAACAGAGGAATATGATGGGGGACCCCAGAGGACCACCCATGATGGAGCCCCGGGGGCCACCAATAGAAAGCAGAGGTAACTACCGTTAGCCTGGTTCTGAGACTCTTATCTCCTGTGTTCTTTTCAGACCCTTTCTCAAGATTCAGAGTCAAGGGACTGGCCTTTTGCCCGAAGCAGTTGATTTGAAGCCATGCCTTGACATGCTACACATTCAGCCGATCAGGTTAATGTAATATCACCAACAAAGCAGTCTTTGTTGGTGTCTTTTCCTCTGGTAAAAGTCCAAAAAGCACATTTAGGTTTATAACCATTTCTGCTAAAACAGATGCTATGGCTGCATTGATACGACGCCGAAATCCTCCCAAAACCTTTCCTTACCATGGCACCCCTTTACCGTGATTATATCTTTTTATTCATGCACCCCAACCACACAAACTTAAAGAAATGCTTGCAAAACACAGGTTAAAATGTAGTATGATCTGTGTGGTGTCCACTGTCCGTGTCCGCTTTAGACTATAATCAAGTAACACTGATACGTTTAGTTATCTTGTTAGATAAATAGCTGCGACATTGCATTTTTCACGTTATACAATTATATGTGTTGGCTTATATGTGTCTTAGGGCCCTTGTCCACTTTTTTTTTTTTCTTAGCGCTAGCGTCTTTTTGTCAATTGTTCCCAGTGAGGAGAGGGCGTAGGCGGCTGCCTTCAGAAAAAATGCTGCACCCAGTGCAGTGCTTTTTTTTTCAGAGCGCTCCGCCTTTTTTGTGTGACCGCTCCCAGTGCTTCTAGTTGAAAAAATCTCAACTTTCCAGAAAGTTATGGTCACTGCCGCTGATTTTCAGACAACCGATAATATAGTACATTATATAGCTCGTTACCCTTGCAAACAGGAAAATGGAGGATATGTCAAATATAGATAATAAAAATGAAACTACACAACGCTAGTCTGTCGTAGACAACAACGGTTAGAGTGGTGTTATGTTGTCATAGAAACAAAACCCGCGTGCAGTGATTTTCTTTTTTCTCTCACTGCACAAGCACTTCTTTCCAGCGCTCCCCAGCGCCCTGCCAGCGCTTGTGGACACAGGTCCTTAATGAGCAGATATCACCCCCCTCCTATAACAGTGGAATGCTGCCTTCGGTCCATCGTGTACGCCCACTTTCATGCCACCGTCTCACCCGCTTTTTGTATTTGAACTCTTTGTTAATGCCTGCCACGTGGGAAATGGAAAAGATTGAAGTATTTAACTTTTGCTTGTGTTCATTGCATTCAGGTCTAATCCACCAAATTAGCTCTTGTTTCCATTAAGCACTCGGTGGTTTCCAGGAACGTTCCTGGAACATGATCTCAAATGCGAAATGCCAGCGTTTTTTTTTTAAAATAATTTATTGGTCTTTGTTTGCGTAGGTGCGTTTGTCCAACCTAAGCATGGAATCTGCTCAATTGTCACTGTCTTATTTCCCCTGCAGCGATGTATGCTACAACAAGTGGTTGGATTTACTCCGGCATCTTGGTTAAGGGCCCTGTCGTGGCTAGGACAGATGAGACTTCTAAATGCAAAAAGCACACAATTAACCTATTTTAATGTATGCATACACCAGTCTCCTCTCTTGCAGAGTTAGCCCCGAACACAGTTTCAGTCTTTTAAACAGTTTCACCCCCTCCCCAGAAGGCTGTTGTCCTTACATCAAAGGGAACACAGGGATAACACTAGTTAACAGATGGGATGGCTAGATAATACAAGGAATAGAAAACTACGCTTGAATGATTAAAACAAACCAACATATACATTTTTCCATTACAGCCCTTAGGTTCCAGGTCCTGTCCTAAGCATCGCTAAAGTACCATCATAACCGGGGTCCTCATTTCAGGTCGTGACCCTAGGGCCATGGATGCCCGTGGGCCGGTGGCTGGGCAGAGGGTTCCCATGGCTGGAGGGGGAATGCAGGGACCAGGCCAACACAACATGGCTGCCAATGTGCCTCCACCTGCAAGACCGGTAATGGCACTAGTGTCTTCATTATTATGCTTGTCAAATGCATGGTTGGTCATTATTGCATTATGCAGGGATGATCGGTCTGGTATCTCTTGATGATTTATTTAAGATGGGTGATTTATTTTCAATCTTTTTTTTTTTGTACTGCGTATTGTGATTTGAAAAATATATATTTTATTCAGTGTTAGTGTGTTGGCTTCTAAATGCATGATCTAAATGTCTCTTTGTTAAGATAATCACTAGCTTAATGTTTGCCCTACATGCATCCATATTAGTGCCCCTGCAATCAGCCATGCAAAAGAATATATATATTATATATTTTAAATTTTGCAATTAGAAGTTATGTTGGGCGCCCCAAATGCTTTTTGTTTTATTTAAAGACATGTATGTCATAGCTGCCCCCTACTGTACCCCCCCCCCCCCCCCCCCCCCCCCCTTAATTATTACATTGTCATTGGGGAATTTTTTTTTCTGTTAATAGAATAAAAAACATGTAGATATGGATATGGTGGTATTAGCTCATGAATGACTTTAGACTAAATGTAGGATGCATAAAGTGAAGTGTCTAGACAAGACATAGAAAGTAGCCTGCATATTCGATTGTTTAGAACAGAAGCAACAGCATTATGAAACCCAGACAATGGGATGGCTACAAATTGCAGGCTGAAAACTATTTTTGCTAATAAAAATCTATTCTGTGCATGCGCACACCACCATAGTGCCCCTCAGACACATCTCAGCTCCACTACCAGAAAAGAATCATAGGGTAAATACTGCTAGTTGATGCTCATGTATTTATCTTGCCTTGCTCAAGGGTCCTGGCGTTCCACAGTCTGGAGGAGGCTTCAGCCCAGGCCAAAGCCAGGTCTCCTCACAAGACCAGGAGAAGGTAGGCCCCACCGCTCTCTCCCCTGTCCTCTTAACTACCAAAGCATGGCCACAATAATGTTCTTTCTGTCAATACAATACGGAACTAGAAATGCTTATGAAACTTGACACACTACATGACAAATGGTTCAATTTGCTCATTTCAAATGAGCAAACTTGACATAAAGTCCAAACTTGCACGTGGCCTACTTTGCAACTGTGACTCATCTGGTTTTGCTGGGGTTTTATTCTCCCCCTACTCATCTGGTTTTGCTGGGGTTTTATTCTCCCCCTACTCATCTGGTTTTGCTGGGGTTTTATTCTCTCCCTCCTTCAGGCCGCCTTGATCATGCAAGTTCTCCAGCTCACCCCCGAACAGATCGCCATGCTGCCCCCAGAACAGAGACAGAGTATTCTCATCCTCAAAGAGCAGATCCAGAAGACGGCTGGAGCACCTTGACCTCCTCCCTTGCCCACGGTAGGCCTCAGCACACTGCATGTTAAGGCCCTGGCGTACTTGAAGTGACACTGGCGTGTTTCTTATAGGGCTGTCGAGCGGCTTTCAAACACAGCAATTTTATTTTGTGGGCTGTTCATTATTAAGGTAAGGTAAAGGAATGTATGGGAAATGTTTGGCTGAGTACCCCAGCGCACACTGTGGCGATTGAAGCCCAATGCAGCGCTTCGATTTGGTCCCAAACCTGCCCTTGTCTGTGTGAACAGGCACATTTTGAGTATTTGTTGTGACTATATTAGAACCTTTTACCGAGCTCATATTTCCCTCAGTGATAATGTATACTCCCTTTGCCAATCTCACCTCATACACTGCCTCAGCTGGTCTGTAATGTAGCCTTCAAACTGTGATACACATACTTCTGTCTCGTCTGTTACATATGCCTTTCTTTTTTCTTTTATTCAGGCTTCATAAAAGTCTCTGTGTCATTGTGATGCCCAACCGGTCTGAAGACGGCTGCTCGTGCTAGATGGGCTGCATTTTATAGGTTTGTTTTGTTTGGGTCCTTTGTATTTTATAGGTTTTTTTGGGATCCTAGACGGAGATTTGAAAGGGGCAGTTTGTGGACTGAGACATTTGGGAAGGCTGAACAAAACTTGGTTGTTTCTATCATGCCATGGTCTTTTCTTTTTTTTAAAGCCCTATTTTTCTCCTCTTCAAGGCTAGTAGAAACTTGTGTTCATCAATAAAACCTGAAACATTAACTTGACCCTAAACTGTATTTTGTATTGGTATGAATCAAGGAGATTGTTTAATTAATGTTATTACTTCCACCACAGTGTGATTGTTGTTCCAGTCAGTGTGTGACAGTGACCGCATTGCTGCGTGACGGCTGCACTTTGGACCAGTTTTGTTATCAAACAAGGAAATCGCTGTGATTGAGCACAAATATAATGACCCATTGTTTCCAAGAAGCCCATTTGTACTGTTAATGGGTATACTTTGAGAAAGGTGGGGAATATAAAATTATTAGGAAAGATTAAATAAACAAGATACCTTTTGGGGTTTTTATTAAAACATTCTAAACACAAGGCTGTTGTGTACAGTATTTACAGTCCCTTAAAGCATGAAGTAATACATACTGATTCATTAAAGATATTATCATAAAATAGGTGAGGTTATGTTTAAGAATGGCAAGCAGAGGGAGAAAAATAACATTCAGTAGATTAAGCCAAAGCCACGTGTAGGTCATCAGGTAATAAAGGTATATTTATTTGGTAACAGCCAGTTCCCCAATCACTATTCTCCTTAACTAGTGCAGTGCCCATTCATAACATGCCTTTTGGGAACAGGCCGATTGCTTGGCTCCGGTATGGCTGCTTGCAGCTTTATCGGGAACCACTCATCCAAATAACTTCACACAACACTGCACTTCCTTGCATCCCCAGCAATACACCTGCCAAGTGTAAAGTCGATCAGATTGTCGAAAATCAGGTTGTCGAAAATCGAAGGACAGACATACGTACACAGTTTTACATTTGACTGGAGTTTGTCTCAAGAGCCATGAATCACACCAATGTAACTGGAAGGAAATGGGCCTCGTCCTGAAGAATCCAGGAACTGCAATCCACCCTAAAGCTTTTGTAATGGATACTATAGTTTTTGTTTTCTCTATCATTACAGGTTTGTGAATGGAGGTAGGATCCAAAAGGGTTGCTGGTAAGGATGGTTATTCAGGTCTGACAGCTATCAGATCATCAGGCCTTTATCATTAGTTGCCTTTATGGTTATCATTAACAAGGAGAACCCATGTCTAGAAATTCTCTTTGTTGAAGTAAAATCGAGTTTTGCGAGGATCCACATCTGAGTATTTGGCACATTTCTTCTCCAATACCTTGGCTAAGACTGCAGGGCCACACAAGAAGGTTCCCACAGTAGATCTGAAAGCAACACAATTAAAACACATTAAATAATTATAGTCCAGCTTTGATAAGACCGTGTGCAAACTATCAAATGTAATTTATTTAACTGAAAGCATTTTTTTCCCACTTACGATGGATTCTCTTTACGAACTTGTTCAAACTCTTTCTCCCAGTTGGGTCTTCCGTAGTTAGTTTTTTGCTTGAGACCGGTCACCACGTCCGTGTCCTCGTCAAAACGAACCATCACATGAGCAGTCTATGAGAAAGAATGGATGGGCGGGTTAATCATGGAACTATTAACATTCCAGCTCTTTATGGCCTTTGGAAAACCGTAATTATTTAAGAGAGTAAGTATCGACCACACACATGGCTCTGATCCCATCCAGTCAAGAAGAGTTTGTAGGTGAGGAAGTCCCCCATGCCTCTCTCCTCCATCTCCTTCTCTAGCACCTGTAGAAGATCTGCAAACCACTCGAAGGCATGGGTTTCCCGGCACAACCAATAAAAGTAGATCTGCAACAGGAAGCAGGGCGTAATTTCAAAGCTGCATACAAAGCGTGGCCTGCAGTTCAAGATGTTTGTCTATATAAAAAATGCAGCCTTTTAGAAACACAAAAGCCAAGGACTGGTTATACCTGACCTGAGCCAAGCTTGTCCAACTTGTTACCTTTCGAGTGTGCAACTTGGGGTCAGAATCCTTGAACTTGTACCAGATGGACTTGAGGATGGATGCGAAGGGGGTTACTCCGATGCCAGCCCCCACCAACATGCTGACCTCATAGTCAAACACGTCTTCACTGGCTGTGCCGAAGGGACCGTCCACGCCCATTCTTAGGAAGAAAGGTGGATTGTTTGATAGTGACACAGTTTGAAACCATGTTTGCTGTTCAGTCATTTAGCAGACACTTTTCACAGAAGCAGCCATCTTTCTCAAGGATGCCTACAGGTAGACTGCCGACATCGTGGTTTGAACCCAGTGCCTTTTGGCTGTGAGACAAATACCTATAGTGACTAGATCACCCTGTTTAGTGCTTTGTGCTCAACAAAAATAAATTCTTATCAATATAGTGTGTTAAGGGCAACACTAAAGTAGGGACTCACTTGGGTCCCTGCGCCCCCTCGGGCAGCTCTTCCACCATGCTGATGAGCTTCTGGGTCCAGTCACCCACCGAGCGAATGTGGACGCTGAAAAAGTCCTCTTCGGGGGCAGAGGTCATGGTGAACGGATGCCACTCGAGATGGGAGATGGCGGGGCAGTTGAGGAAGACGTATTGGCCCACCTCCATCTTGAAACCATCTTTCACCAACTGCAGCTCAAGCACCTTAGATGGTCTGATCACAATCTGGATGTAAACATTTTGTAAAGAAAAGAGAAGAACTGAAGGTGAATGATATAATTTATAATATAAACATAGATCCGTTTTTTTTTTACATGTTCAAAAATTTTGGAGAACACACAAGACGGCCACAGAACTAGAAACAAGTATTGAATAGTACTATGAAAATAAAAAAACAAGGTAACATGAAGTAAGAACATGGCAGCCATCACCTACCTTCCTGTATCGGACTTCCTGCATGTAGCGGATGAAGCGTAGAATGCGCTCGCACAGATACAGAAACATCGGACCGATCACCCACATCCATGTCTAAAAGTCACAGAGGAAGTCGCGGTCAATCGAAGTAAGGAAACCATTGTTAATGACTTTCACTCAACTAAACAGAAGGAAGAGGGTGAATTGGGCTCACCTGTGGGAAACCTCCAGCGAACTGAGGGAGAGGACAGTCCGGGGCAATCCCCCAATCCTTAAAGCGGTCCTTACAGAGCGTGATGTTGTGCTGTGCCACATTCTGCTGACTCCTTACGATGCGTCTGCGTTATGCGAGAGAGAAATTATCAATAGAGTAGATTCATATCTAAAGTCTGATGGCAGACTAGCTCAAATCTGGGAAAACGGGGCATTTCACTTTATTTTGCTTCATATTTGTTTAGATAAATCATGTGGCTGGAGGAGGGGATCTTTAAGCGTGTAATTGGCTATTAACAGTAAACATAAACTTGGCCAGCAGTGGTCCATTTTAACAATCCATAAAGGTTTCAAATCAACACTGTGTATTTGGCCACTGTAGAAATACACTTATTGAAAGCTTCATCCCTTCACGCCAATTAGTTTGATTCGGTAGAATGTCTCTGTAATGAAACAGGAAACAAGGCCGTATTTGGTTTACGGCCCAGGCTCTGTGCCGTCTCCCCCCGCCAGAGGTGGGGGGAGACCTACTGCTAGGTCCGAGATAAGCCAATCACAAACCCTGGATTCAAGCACTGGCTTAGACTTGGGACGCTCCCATGCTTACCCTGCTCCGTGGATGACCAGGCCGATGAAAAAGATGACGAAGAGGTGGTGTGTGTACCAGAAAACCTCAAAGTATGACCTGCGAATGACCTCCATGGAGGAGGTGATGATGAGGATGAGGCAGAGTGTGATGATGACCCCGGTGATGCCCGCCAGGCTGGTTAGGGCAAAGTAGGTGGGGGTCTGTTGCGCGTTCTGAGGCCCAGAGAGCACACAAGGAATTAACGTTAACGTATAGCGTGCGTGCGTGCGTGCGTGCGTGCGTGCGTGGAAACATACACACGTGCATACCGCTTGCTGTTGAAGTGGAACTGGGGGGTTAACTCACAACATTGATGTTGCGGATGGGGTTCAGGTAGGTGCTGTTGTTCGTATCCTCCAGATTAGACAGCGTTGTGCTGAGTTGGTCGTACACTCCTCGCCTGCTGTTGTTGTACCACTCCACGTTCAGGAGGTGGGCGATGGTGTGGACGGCTGGCGGTCAGAAACAACGCCCCCACGCCTTAAGCGTAGAACTCTCAAAAGGAACACTTAACCCAAACCCTGAGATATCAAGTTCTTTCATGAAATGTTTCTTCCCATGGCTTAAGAATTTGAGTTGGGAAGGGAAAGGCCTGCATAACAATCTGGAATGGGCCTGAGTTGGACTTTCCAAATTAAAGAGGTGGGGATTTCCTCCCCTTCAAATCGGTCAAATATTTGCACTTAAATACATGCCGGCCTAATGTCAGGTCAACAAAATACATGACCGATTAGTCTGCTGCATAAATAAAAATAAATACACCTGAAATAAAATCGATATAGTCCTACCTGTCATCAGGCCAATCATATAAGCGACCAGCTTATGGAAGCTTATGTTTTTGTCAAGCTCTTTCCTCATTGTTCGTCCACAGCACTAGTAAAAAATAAAAATATTTGGATTATTAAACTATATATTTATATATGTATACATACATACATACATACATACATACATACATACATACATACATACATACATACATACATACATACATATAGAAAACTTCGATACTATACATCATATTATTATTATTTTCATCATCATCATCATCATCATTATTGTTATTATTTGCTATTACCATAAAGGAGCCCCGGATCAGAGACAGCAGGTTCCGACACACTGGCAGCAGAATTAGCAAACAGTTGAAGTTGAGAACGGCAGCAGGAGCTCTGGCCCAGGACAAGGCGGACTAAAGAGCAAGAGAACAACATTAACACGGTGCCAGCTCTCTGCTATGATGACCCTCCAGGTAAACGGACTCTTTATTACCACTTTCAAACGACCGATGTCAACATTTACTCACGCCGAGGAGGTGTCGCGTGTAGAAGAATTGCTGTCCCAAATCGTAGAAAAGGTAAAACCAGACGAAGAGGAAAATATTGATGCCCATCCAAACAACCTGTATCCAAAAAAAAAAAAAGATTCAGGATGAATTATTTTCATATTTTTGTTTAAGACATGTAGGCCTAAACAGCACACAACACGCATTTTTGGGGTAAAAAGTACATTAAAACAGTAACGTGAAAAATAGTTTTTACCAGTATGAAGGACGTAAGTCCATGGTTTATAATCCAATTCCCCATATTGCTGAATTGCTGCCAACGCTTCAATGATCACATCTTATGCCTACCTCAAGTTATTATACACACCTGCTTGAACTCCTCCTACTCACCACGTTGGACCGGACAAAAGGAAGCGCACATAACAGACTGGTTACATGAGTCACGGTACTGAGAAAAGAGTTTCAATACTCTTATTATTCTAGGACTGGGGTTGATCGAGAGGAATGAGGAAACAACCTTTACCGTGTACCTATTTAGATAGCCTAAAAGGAAATAAACGTGTTCACACACACGCACACACACACACACACACACACACACACACACACACACACACACACACACACACACACACACACACACACACACACACACACACACACACACACACACACCTATACATTGTTGTGAACATATTACATCAGTTATTAAAAACGTCTTAAAGTCGAAAAGTTAATTTTAAATAGAAAATAACTGCACTCCTTGAATATGTCAGTTAGTGGAGGCTACAGACCAATGTTCATGCTGTTGGTGAAACTTTATTTGTGCGTTTGAAGTTTGAAAATGTTATCTGTCAGAAATTGATTGCTTGCTACACATTTGCAAATGGTGTAATATGGTTTCTGTGCAATCCTATCCAATCAATACACAGAACTTTAGACGTTTTTCCACGAAAGGACATGCAATGCCATTTGCAATAAAAAACAATACAAAAGGTTTCACTGCACACTGCGTTTCTATGGGTTTGATGAAAACAATTGTATAGCGTGTACATAAAAAACTATTTGTTGTTTTAACATACATTTTAATTAATAATATAAATGGATTAAAAGTTGATAATTAAATGTATTTGATATGTAGACCATATGTGTATTTAGCCTCTGCAACATAACTTGTCTCAGCTCCAGCCCTGAGTATATGTAATGAGTCACTATTGTGCCAACAGTCATCTGCTGGCACACACACACCCACACTACTAGCGTTCCCTTAAAATTGAGTTTCAAGGTGATAGCCACTTCTTGTATACAATTCTGGTGTCTGGGGAACTTGGTTACATCCTTTGATGCTCATTACCAGGGCCCCCTCTGTGAAATGGCTGCTTCCAGTTTGTTAGTCAGGATGTGCGAGTGGTTTCTGTTGCATTTGTTTAGTGGGTGTGTGTGTGTGTGTGTGAGATCGCGATTGGGTATTCTGGTGCACATGATTGCAAAACTGCAATTTGCTTTCAAGTCAGAATGATGTTTCAAATTCAGACGTCTTGATTTCGGCTATTTGGAATGTTTCAAATGAAGCATGATGTTTTGGAATCAGAAGGATGTTTTGAGGTTTCAAATTAAGCATGATGTTTTGGATGCTCAATGCTGAATATTGGAAGACTGGAAGCACTTCAACACAAATACATCCTGTGGAGGGAGGAGGCAGGGGTGTGTGTTAAGACAGTTTATTTTATTGGGATTCAAGTAGACTACACATAGCAGAGGTCAAGGCACTGATACTTACAATGAAGACATGAAAAATAATAGCATTACCTACATACCGTTACATTTAAGATAGCTTTATTCCATATCAACGATTTGTATTAGCGGTGTATATCTACACGTCTTGTATGGTTCATTCGGTTAAAATCTTTTCTACGAAGCACGGCAACACTTTAGAGATTTAGCCATGTGCAAAGGCAAAACTGACCAGGCAAACTGAAATAAAAAAAGGCCTTGCTTTTCATAAATAGGAGTTTGTGTTGTCGGGATGTAAACCTTTTCTTGTATCCTCTTTATTTTTTATCAGGGGGCTTGATGGTGCAGCTTCATATGCAGTGATAGACGCAACGCAAATGTGCTGTAAATCATTTTTGAATAAAATAAAAATGCAATAAAATAATGGAACCGGGGATATCCCCCAGTCCTAAAGGCTTGAGACACTTGGAATTAGGCCAACACACCTGGCTCCCTCTCCCTGGCCTGTTGAAGCAAATGCCCTCAAAGTAATCTTTGTGCACCACCAACGCCAGCACTCAACACATGACATTCTTTGGAGTGGCACGCACTTCCTGTGCCGCGGCGATCATAACTGCTTCGGTAAATGAGTGGTAAGCTCTGCGTTTCATCCAACAGAACCCTAGTTTGCGAACCTGAGAAGACAAAGTCAGAAGCGTTTGACCAACACGGCTGACTCGAGGTCAAAAATCCACACTGAACAACCCCCGAATGCACTCATTGTTCCAACAACACACCATAAGTAAAATCATCGGGTCCGTCTCAAAACAGGGTGGTGTAGGTGCATCGACTTCCACAGTGCAAAGTAACTAACATTATGTCCCCCGATGTGCATTCACTCCTAGGCATCGTTTCACAGTTTAGAAAGGTCCTTTCACAGTTTATAAGGTCCTTTCATGTCAAATACCTCCTCCCTGAACCCTGACCTCGTTCTTCTCAGGCCGCGTCCATGGTATCCAAGATGTCTGTCTCTCGGTCGGCCAGTTGGCTGGTGATGTCCGGGGCCAGCACCATGGTGGCATTGGTGGAGCAGGAGTTGGGCGGCTCCCCGGGCCTCCTCCCTCCCCCCCTGCCCTTGAGGCAGACGCAGTGGAGGCAGTCGTGGACGTTGTACTTGAAGAGCCGCTTGCAGGGGTGGAAGAACTGGTAGAAGAGCAGCATGAACAGCACGGCCAGGCCGTAGCACACCACCAGCTGCACCACCAGCAGTGGGGCGCACACGTACTCGTAGAAGTCAGACTTGTAAATGTACCACAGGCTGATGAGCAGGCAGTTCTCCGCGAAGCGGGCGCTGTAGTAGGCGGCCAGGCGGTCCCAGCGCTGTTTCTTCTCGATGAGCTCTCGGTGGGCCAGGTCCAGCTGCACGGCCGACCAGCAGAAGACGTTGATGCAGGCGTAGAGCAGCGTGAACATGCACAGCACCACCGTGGTGCCCAGCTTGGAGAAGTTATTCTCAACGTTCTCGGGCAGCGTGCCCTTGCGTGCCCAGAACTCGGCCCATGGCAGGATGAAGAAGAAGAGCAGGTTGACCAGGCCCACGGCGATCACCCAGTGGGTAAGGGCTGTGCTGAAGAGCACCAGGGACGTGATCCTGGTGGCGATCTCCAGGCCCCGCCACACGATCATGCAGATGTAGGCCCCCGGGCGCAGCCGCACCTTGTAGTTGTCGTAGCGGATCTGGATGGCGAGCACGGTGCACACCAGGGCGCCGTACGTGATGGAGACCAGGGTGATGACCATCAGGGTCACTAGAGAAACACACACACACACACACACACACACACACACACACACACACACACAGACACCGGGATCCGTTAGAGAAGACACTGTACCCTCTGAGAATCAAACACACTATGGAATAAAAAGGAAGACCAAGCAGTTTCCCTCAAAGTCTCTGAGTGTTGTATTTTTTAGCACTCTTGGGTTGTAACGCAGTGGTTTTGCTGACACCTAGTGGCATGTACGGAATACACCATCGACAAGGTTTTAGTCATTTCTGATGGATTGATGATGATTGAGGATCAATCTCAGACACGGTGGCAAGTGCCCCATTATTAAAGCACATAAAAGGATTTATGATGAGTCACCATTACACTCAGGACACTTTTAAATCCATTCTGAAGAACTTAATGGGCTGAAAAAAAATACATGACTTGACTTCTGTAGTTCCGGGTATTTCTTTTGAACAAAAACTGGAGTCTAGTTGTTAATTAGTTCACCACAGATCATTGAAGTAAGAGCATGTGACTACTCTTAAACCCAGACCACGTCAAATGTTCACAGCAGCCAGTTGTTAGTTTAGTTTAAAATAATTAAGAGTAGATCATTGGGCGGATTGAGCTGTGGGTGGATTCATTTTACAGGTTTTCATAGGCATAGACACTTTCTGTACTTTGGTGAATTCATCTATTTTGCATTACTGTTAAATAATTACAACCCAAGGCATGTTTTATTTAGCACCATATATATATATATATATATATTATAGCAACATTTTAGATATGTCATGGCTTCCAATCACCTCCAATTTCAGAGAGTAAAGCTGATTAAAACGTAAAGCGGTCGTTTATCGACTAAAATTGGTGCCGACTGGTTCTTACACCGCGTGTAGAGGACGTATTTCTCCTGGATGGTGGCGTAGAGCTGCAGCGTGAGCTGGGGGGTGGAGCCTAGGAAGGCCTGGATCAGCGCCGTGCGCTTGAAGGCGTTCCGGTGAGCAGCCAGCTTGCGCTCCGAGTGTCCAATCTCCCACTCCATGGGCATGTTCTGGCCCTTCTTCAGGCCGATCTTCCTGGAGATGGTGACGTAGGGCTCCTCTTTCTTCCCTGCCTTGTAGTAGACCATCAATGCCTCCAGGCACCTGAGGACAACATGGAGTAGAGAGCAGGGTTACAGAGGCTGGAACGGTATGTTTTGACCCAGCGGGGGCAGCACACCATCACTTTTCATATTTCAGCTCAAGCAGAAAAGAGTGCAAGTAACTTCCATGTCCTGTAAGTCGGAAAATGGAGACTGTTTAGTGACTGGATGGAATGATGACAACACACCACAGAATTCATGTACAACATTACATTCCTAAAACCATCAGCTAGTGGCTGAATATCCAGTTGGCAAATCCATCTGTTTGGACAAGTAACACCATAATATGGCTACTTGTTTACCTTGCATGTCTGGAGCTCTAAAGGGGTTAGGATCAAACACCTTGGAAACAGTTGTGTGCTGTTAGAGCAGCAAACTTCAACCCCGACCACGTGATTAGCGTCTCTACCCATCATTCTGCAGTAGCCTTATACAAATTAGCAGTGGAGCTAGTCCAAGTGTCTGGTGGAGCTGTGATGCTAAAACGTCCAAGTTCCACAATACAGCATGTGGATAAAAATAAATAAATACTGTGGCAGTTTGATTTGTCTTTTTCCATATCACAAAATATAATGGCCTTCTTGATTATGGTTTTTAATACTGAATAATTGATCCTGGGAAACTAGTCCTTTAGTTAAAGTCCTCCATTAGCCAGTATACTCATGTAGATGTTATTGATATTTAAATATACTTGGGTATAAAGAATAAAAAGTATTTGGTGGTGTGAAGACATGTTGCCATAATGACCCAGATCTGTTTGGCTTATGACTCAAGTGTCAAACTGAATATTCACCGGTAAATAACGCATAAGTAATCCAAAATATTTAAATTGGGGTTTGAAACAAAACAAACGAAAGTGGCCTGTCAGAATTACTACAAGCTGTTTACAATGCTTTTATCATTAAGTATGTCGGGCACAATTAGCATTAGGAACTTAATTAGCATATTTAGTAGGTTGTGTAACTGTGTGATTTGTTGCAAAACAAGTTGTTCTTGTATGGGCACAACACAACTCATATTTCAGGAAACTCTTCTGCAACTTAATCTGCAGCGAAGTGTGTACAAAGAGGCACTCCAGGTCTACACATATAGCGATACATGATTACTTGGCAAGTTCACTAAATTAACCGCTTATTTGGACTAAATTATTTAAGCGTGAAAATCCACCAGAGGGCAGTAAACTACAATGAACCGAATGTTCAACAGAATGTGTCCGGGTCTAAATAAAACGTAAGGTGTGGTTACCTTTTCACAATGTGAATGTTTCGACGGTTTTACCGTCATGAGAACATTGCTGCCGTCATCAAAAATAAGTTGTGGGAGAAAAAGCTCATGGTTAAGAAATAATAATAATAATAACAACGTTAACCATTTTTATGCCATCCAATGGTTCTGGTTTAGATTCCATTCAAAGTTAACAATTTTTTTTAGTGCAGGTTTTAGAGCAGCTGTTTTCTTTAGCCGTGAGCAGCCCAGTGTGGATTCCCCACCCCAACACTAGAAGTAACAGAACAGCTCTGGAATGTTATCTGTTGCTCCCAAGAAGCCACGGATCCAAGTTTGGACATAGTGAGTCCCTCATGCTATCCTTGTTCCCAACAGTTCAGCCGCCATACTGCTGACATTCAATGTTCAGACTCAGCAGTCATCCATTTTCAGTACGTGTTATTTCAGCTGTCGCTTTGTGGACACTTTCCCTGTGCTGGGAACTGAAGAGCATACGCTGCATCACAAAAAACCCTCCACGACCACACCTTTCACTGACACTGATCTGAAATACCCAGTTTGGAGGCATAATAGAATAATCTGCAAGCTTCATAATCTGTTGATATATGCCACAAAGTCAGAGTCATAAGTATCCCTTTTGCTTGGAGTTGTTATTGTGTTTACTGTACCGTACGATCAACAGTACTATAAGGGGGGAGGACGATCACAAGACTGATTTACTGACCATTATTCTTCCAGGGAGCTTGGCAAGGCAGTAGTCAGCTGAGGAACTAGCTATGCTGAGTGTACTCAACGTGCACTCATGATCATGTGCGCGGGTGCATGTGAGGTTAAATTTCAAGTTAAAAAAAAAAAGCCAGCAAATATGAGGCCAGACGAACAGATCAATATGTGAAAGCATTCAGCGCACTCTAAAAAGAGACCGACAGGATGCTGTAAAGGCAGAATCTCAGTGTGTGTCTGCACTGCCTTCAGAAAACCAGTTAGAAAACACAGATGGTCTCACATAGTACACATGGTGCAAAACAATGCGTACTTCCAAATTAACTGGCACTAATCCCCAACATAAAACAATTATTTACCATTTAGACATCAAGACATTATTACACCCAAGCGACTTGCATGGAATTCAGAGGGGTGAGGGCATTCGATCAACGATGCCCACAATTAGAGTCCCATTATTGCTCGTACGACAAGATGCATAGGGATTTGTTGAGGAAGACGTGCAGACATTCAAACAAATAAGACAGTGAGCAAACATGTATCAAGTAACAGATAATGTGCAAACAGTTAAAAGAAGGTGTCTATAAAAGGTACAGCCAGTAAAGTAATGCTATAGTGTAATAAGCTGCGGCTATCGGGATTCAAACCCACACCCTTTCGGCTGGGAGTCACACACCCTAGCCACTAAAATATCCTCCATACAGTAATAAAAAATATACATCTGGTAAGTGGAATGTTTATCATTTGGAATATCCTCCTTTGAATTGAATAACCTGTTTGCTATAGACTGTTTGCACTGAACTCTTAAGTCCATAACGGGGCTTTCAACTGAAACTTGAACAAGTGCACCTTTATTTTAGAGAATAGAGAAACCCATTGTCACTTATATATTCTACTACTTCAGCTCTGCAAGCCGAGACTAGGGCAGTAAAAAGCTGTTTGGAATTTGGTAGCTAGTATCCCACCCCCTCTTAAGCGAACAAGTCATGACACGTTGTGACCAAAGACACCATCTAGCTGTGCCACATGGACTCCCAGTACTCTACATTGTGGAGATACAACAAACAAATAAAAAACAAATCAACACTTCCATGTCAGTAAAAAGGGGATCGTAAGGGAAGCAAAGGGAAAGCTAGCTCAGCAAATGAACTGTGGAATACTGGGACATGTGTAAACAAAGAAAGCTACAAAGAAATACTAGTGCTAAAAAAGCAATGTTATTTGCTTTACTCAAGAGACATCGTCCGTGAAGCAATCAATCGTTGATAACATATCCTGTGGGCAAATTGGATTGTCTACTAGCCACTAGCCAGAGTAGACTACCAGCAATGACCTCATTACTATTATCAACAGGAAATCAACCAGTAGAACAAAACCAAAAAAGAGGAAACGAAAACAAGGCAAACAAACATGCGAATCTGAATAAAATACAGTGCATTATCTTGCAAGTCATCTCTTGTCCTAGGGTTTTTGTAATCTGAAAAGCAACACACAAGCACCTTTTTTGAGTTATTGTCTCTGAAATCAGCTCTTGAGAGCATCTCAATAAAAAGTATTATAAATGAGGCTGGCACAGTTTATCTTCCAACCAATCAAACATCTGTCAAATTGAACAGGTGACTACCCAGTCAGATTAATTTACATTGTTTGTGTGACAGGCTCCCTGTCTGGGGGGTTGACCTCAACATCTAGCTACTGTGCAATTATAGAAGCAGAGCGAAAATCGACCCTGGCCTCGTCCGGACATGCTCACCACTGGAGCTTCGGAGACCCACTGAATGCAAACAAACATGTTTGGATTGCGTGAAACATAGTATTTTTCTAAACGTAGTACTATGCTATAGTAACAATAACCAGCATAGCCAACAATTTGGTTATGTCTTAATTTGACTATGAACAAATAGATCAAACAGGTACAACTCTAACTGAATCTTCTTAGTTAGAGACAGCAAAACAATACATCACAATTGTTTTCATAAAAATATGCATGCCTTTGCAATTTCCTATTCCCTGACTAAACTGTACATTACTTTTCGAAATTCTTACCAGAATCTGAATTGCCGTACTTTGCAGTTCTAGCTACCTGGGGTTATATTACTTGAACGCCTTTTGACCCAATTTTGATGGCAAAGACCATAAAGATCACATTGAAGTTATTCAGAAGGCCACACCCTGCACAAACTTGTACAGTAAAGTATATGTAGATTATAAAGCCTCTTTACTGCCCAATCAAAGATCAGCACAAGCGGCCTGGATAAGTCTCTCCACCAACAGCGTGCTACAAAGGAGAGGTGACTCAATATTTATCCAACAGGGTATGGACTGGGATCACTTTGCATAGGCTACTCCTATTTCAGTTACTAGTCACATAGTTGAATGAATATAACGATAAAGTGAGATTGGTATTTACCTATCTGATTTACCCTAAGTGGGTAGGTTATATATGGGTTTTAATATTTTAACAAGGTGACTAAGGTGCACTGTATTGCAATGTACTGGGTGCATGCACCGTGAAAAGTGCCGGTTGACGTGGGATATACGTCTTCGTGGCTTTACGTACCTAATAACAGGGCCCAAAAGGAGGAGATGCAAGAAGAGCACCAATGGACGGTCTCTTCCCAGGTCTCGATGGAAGAAAGTCAGCGCCATCTGAATTAAAATAGCGGGCACTAACATGAAGGCGATCGTAAAGCCCAACCAGATGGTGTCATCGGTCTTGTGGTACATGCTACACAGCACCGATGCACTGACGAACTCGGCACAGTACAGCAGCGTGGCGAGCACCACGCTAAACGGGGGCTGGATGCGACTGTGATTAACCACCAGCATAACTCCGTTTTCCATTGAGGCACCATCGTGTTCGGACTGTTCCGCCACGTCTGATGTCTCTCTCTCGATGGGGTCGTCGTCCTCCATGGCTTATAGTATGAGGTTATAGAGTTATACAATACACTTATCGCATATTGGACACTTCTTCTGACCGCCGAAATGTAGCAGTTTTAGTAAAACAGCGAACAGGATTCCAGAAAGGATCTTCTTCTGCATCTAACGTTGCATCTCGTAAACAACCACTTTGTCTCATGTTTTGATTGTTTACCCGGGTATGCTAACGTTGTTCGTCATTTAAACTAGGCACTCGTTGTAGACTGAAGTAACCGGGTTCTTCATTCATTTCACGCAGTTTTCTGTGTCCTACCCGGCGTATATTAATCGGTATTACAGAGTGTCCGTTCCATTGGTTCACTTTAGGTAGACTTGAGTAAGCCCACGTCAATAAATGATCCACGTATTATTTCATACGTTGTTGTTGTTGTGGGTTCGGTAACGTTAATATCCATCACAACACACTGGCAACCGACCCCTGGTGACCACAGTGGCAGCTCATAATATTACGTCCAGCTTTTGCACTGCTCTGTTGGTCTTGTTCGTCACAGGCGTGCTTTCGTAGTTCACAGCCTAGCCTCTCTCGTCTCCAACAACAGCCTCTGGGTCCTAGTGAGGCTATGCTGAGAAAGGACCATAATTATAGTGTTATCCCGTTCTACCACAACGCAATTTCCGGTGTCATACTTCCTATGAGCTGTGTTCGCCCGTTGACAATCGCTGGAGCGAGAATAACAGCATCGACAAAGACACTCAAATGGAGTTTTGACAAAAACGTGACTAAGCAATATCCGAAACAAGTCACGACAACGGATATCACTCTATCGAAAGTACCTCCCTTTCTCTCGCCGCTAAAGCCATGTAACGTAAAGTCCCGCCCTCTCTCTTGCCAAAACGCTAATTTTGAGTATTATTTGCATTCCGGGTGATCAGTCACCGCTCGCATAAAGACGGTTGCTCGGCACCAGAGATGGCGCTATCAGCAATGTTTGTTTTTGTTGTTCGGTTGAGGTTTAAAAGATATTTGTAAGAACAGCAAGCAACACACGCTTGCCTTGTTGACATACTTGTCTTTATTTAAATTACAGTAATGTGTTATTTAGTTTCTTGTTAATACGACAGTGTGTTTAAATGTATTAGACAGCATACATAAAGGGATCAGTTACTCAATGTTTCTATTTCTATTTATAAATGTTTCCAGGAGTCATACAAACTAGATGGCTCCATAGAAGCAAACTTGACATGTATACACTTAATGATTGTTTTGTGGACAAAAATAATGTATATATTATACTTACAACTAGGCCTACATATAAAAAGCACAACATTTATGTTGGCAACTGTAAACTAGTCTTACTCTTATCTTGCCATACTTCAGTAATCCAAGTAAATATAATTCCACTGTGGGTTAAAGTAAGAATATATCATTTAATTAAATATATGAACTATTAAAATAATATATTAAAGGTGTAGTGTGTATAATTCAGTGGCATCTAGTGGAACGCACTTGGCGGAAATGTCATGTAATAAGCGTGGTTTAATTTGTGTATAATCCCATGAAAATAAGAATTGTTTCGTTCTTGTTACCTTAGAATGAGCCCTTAATATCTACATAGGGAGCGGGTCCTCTTCCAAGGAGCCTGCAGTGTTGCACTGCCATGTTTCTACAGTAGCCAAGAACAGAAAAATAGCTATATCTTTTAAATCGTAATCGCTATCTTACTAGTAAGCTATGACCTGTTGTTCTACAGACTAAATAACTAAACACAATATAAATGTGTGTGTGTGTGTGTGGGGGGGGGGGGGGGGGTGGGGGGGGGGTGGGGGGGGGGGGGGTGGGGGGGGGGGGTTGCAAACTGTAATCTCATCGCTTTAACTATCAGCATACATGGGACTTTGAACTATTATGTTCTGATATTTTTCTATTAAATCCTATGTTTATATCCAACATCTCTAATCAAATAACCACCATGGCTCATTTTCAATATAGGTCTGACAGTGCTCATTCTTCTCTCTCTCTCTCTCTCTCTCTCTCTCTCTCTCCCTCTCTCTCTCTCTCTCTCTCTCTCTCT
Source organism: Lota lota (assembly GCA_026745465.1). NCBI lineage: Eukaryota > Metazoa > Chordata > Actinopteri > Gadiformes > Lotidae > Lota > Lota lota. The sequence continues at coordinate 5,934,875 of JACYXH010000429.1, forward strand.
CTCTCTCTCTCTCTCTCTGTCTCTCTGCACCGTTGCGTCATAGGCCCAGTGTAAAGCCAAGAGGGTGTGGCATTCTCAAACATCCAGCATTGAATTTAAGGGCTGCTGCTTTCAATCACAAGCCGACCAGCTCACAGAATGTTAAGACCAGCATTTAAAAAAAATGTTCAACTGAAATGAACGAATTCAATGATTGTGGATGGAAGGAAGAATGATTATTTGTATAAATACTAAAACAAACAAATGTCCTTGAGACCATGGGTTGAAATTGGCTGTCAAATAGTTGTGCTCTATTTTTGCAATGTGTGGAGCTAGATTTAGGACAGGTTGTGTACTAAACTAAGCCTCTGTGTGTGTGTGTGTGTGTGTGTGTGTGTGTGTGTGTGTGTGTGTGTGTGTGTGTGTGTGTGTGTGTGTGTGTGTGTGTGTGTGTGTTAGTCTCTCTGAATGTGTGTGTGTGTATCTTTGTGCGAGAGAGAGAGAGAGAGAGAGAGAGAGAGAGAGAGAGAGAGAGAGAGAGAGAGAGAGAGAGAGAGAGAGAGAGAGAGAGAGAGAGAGAGAGAGAGAGAGAGAGAGAGAGACAGACCCTTTTGGTGTGTGTCTAAGGGTTTCAGTGTTGTGGTCACTCTACGGTGAGTCTCCGGTGAGAGCTGATATTGTCTCCACCTGATACTGGAATCATGACAGCCACCATTCCTACCAATATGCTCAACTGAAGTACACCTCTCAGGGTACTCCACAGAGGATTTTCATTGACGCTATTACTACTATACTTTTGCATACAAACGTCTAGTGCTGTGAAGAACTGCGTGCTTGCCGCAGGGAGACGTCATTCTTGCTCCCATGCCAAGTACATGACATTTCTCTGCGGTAGAATTCAATAACGCAATAACGCCATCTAGTGGTAAACAATAGTTGTTACCAAAATTAAAGCTGAGGAAAATGACGGTTATATTATTTTAAACAAAACTATAACTATATTAAGACAAACATATTGTAATTGTATGATTTAACAGGCTATTTGTAATGCTATTGCGTTATCACATCAAATATTGACAAATAATTGTATTAATCAGTACTTAATACATCCATTGCTGTGTTATTCATGAAATGATAACTCCACTCACCATGACCAATAAACATACATTATTTCAGTTTTCTTCTTCATTAAAAAACCGTTGGGGTCAGGGGTACCACAAGACCACTGCTTAAAGTGCATTTCATATCTTCTGTGCGTGGCTGACAACACAGCCTAAATCCATCCAAATCCTCTGACCTCATGGGAGCCACAGCTTAACGACATGACAAAAGCATGGGTGATCACAACAACGTGTCACTGATTTGACCAAAGGGTAGCCTACATTTAGTGTCCATGTACACATGTATTACCCTTGCATGCTGCACTTGTGGCAAAGAAAGAAAAGAAAAGGTCCACGCCATCCAATGACGTTGGCAACGGTCCCAGGTGGCTCTGGGATTGGTCTAAATGTCAGTGCTATGTTTACGGGGATGGCTCCTCCCACATGAGGTGACTGGGGGGTTTATCCTGAGCCTCATTAGATGTACAGGTAGTGCATGATGTCAGTAGAGAGGTGGACACCAACACACGCATGGACATAGATCTTCTGTAAGTATACACATTTTTCATATATTTTGGTTAAACTCAGCATTGTGGACAAAATATTTATTTGTGTAACATTTAGCCAAAGGTATCATTTATTGAGAAATGAATGAAGAAGTGGGGTCTCCCCTAGATATTTAATAGACGCCATGTCATAATATCACAACCTTTTTTTGTTATGTTACAACTATGAAAACATTTTGTATAATATAAGATAAGAAAGCTTAAAAATGGATACATCTTTAGTTTCCAATGGGGGGCATGGCTCTACACCCAGCTACAGTGTCTCAGCCCTGAGTGTATGTATGCATTAATGTATTTAAATCTTCCAAACAGTCCAGCTAGTTAAGCAAGTCAAGCCAGTGGTCCCAACGGATGAGACCTCTCATCTCAACACTTGATTCTAAATGTATCATGAACCACTTCTGTGGGGATTTCACATTGTGTGCACATGTATGTGTAAGTGTATTGGAATGTGAGCTATAATGACTTAATACTCTCACAATAATTAGGCACACATTACAACAACAACAACAATAACCATTACATTTCATTTGATTGTATTGCTACTTGTTTCTTACTGATAATGTTACAATACAAATGATAAACTATTAACCACTTTTATACTACGCCGATATCACATTCTCACAATAACTATCTCAACAAACAACAATTGAAATCCTCATTGTATTATCCTTACTTCCTAAGGACATATGACTCTCTTAGTGTCTGCTTCCTCCAGTCAAAACAGAAACACCGTCATCCTGTTGACTACATTATTACACTCAGGGCTTTAGCAGATTAAAAGGCCCAAGCAGTTGTCTCAGCCAAAGTTGTTCTTAGTACATGCTGTCCCCACAGACGGACCTGATGTGCATCTGTAAGTGTAGAGCAGGCCTCCCGGAAGCTTTAAGCAATGAGTTCAGGTGTGTGGTCCATTGTTTCCAATGTAATCAAGCAGACAGTTTTACACACAGTGACTTATAGTTATTTCAGATACATGTTATTAATGAGCAAGTAGGTGTTGGGGATCTTGCTCTATAGGATGCATAGCCTACAGGGAGGCAGACATTATGGATTTGGGCTGGGAATCAAACACCCTTACCACTAGCCTTATGTTAATCTGTGAGCATTAAAATAGGGAAAATCCACAAGATGTTAGAAGGGTGGGTATATATAAGCATAATTGAAGCATTTTTTTTTTATACACGACAGTCAGTTACGGTTGACGGCATTTGCCTCTAATGCCTGTTTCCTTTTTTCTCTAATTATTTCGGCCCCTCCTTTACTTTTTGACATTTTCTTGTCCATGGCTTTCGTTTACCATCTCACTGCTGCACGCTTCTTTTGCATTAGTCTAGAATGTTAACACGCATTAACTAAGTTTGTTGTGATTGGCCAGTGAGCCAGTCCCGGAACACGCAAGCAGCACAATCTCATGCGCATCCCAAATGACAGGCACACAGAGAGGGCCGGTAAAGAGACAGAGCCGGCAAAAATATTAAGGATTTTTTTAAGTCCCACCAGGATTTTTCCCGGTATGCATGATGGCCAGTATACCACTGGCCTGAAATATTTTAATCCCCATTCAAGCCTGTCTTTGTGTTGAGTTGTGTCTGTGTGTGCCGGCACGTGTATGTCTCTGTGTGTGGGAGGGTGTGTGCGTGTGTGTGTGTGTGTGTGTGTGTGTGTGTGTGTGTGTGTGTGCCTGTATGTGTTTGTCTGTGTCTCACATTAAGACATTACGTTTGCAATTGGCTCAGATACAGGCTACAGAGAAGATGGTGGCCACTGTGCTCACCTGGCCCTCATCATTCAAACATGTTCAATCTGATGAGCAACTGCTACAGCTGGGTGTCCAAGATGCAGGAACCAATCAGGTCAGGATATGCAAATTAACTACATCACCCTCCTGTATGTAAAAGTTATCACTATGTTGAGCCTTAAAATGGCTATGAAGCTATAATACTTGACTTGAGTAAATGTTATGTTTTGCACATGTTTAACACAGGAAAGTGACCATTCTGGTAGTTGGTCTTGACAAGGCGGGAAAGACATCTTCCGTCAGGGGTATGCTGAGAGGTAATATAATAAATAAAAATACAAAAGTTATAGCACCTGCATAAAATAAACAATCTCATGTGACTGCCTGAGTATCTTTTCACTGCAGCCGTCACTTTTGTTCTAAATGTATATTTTTCTACACATACCAAATTGATTTAGAGAGAAACAAACTGGGTTGAGTGGAAAAGCTATAAGCTACACAAAAATTGCAGGTGTAAAGAAAGCCACAGCATTAAAATGATTCCCCCTCACGTCTTACTCAGTGCCCTTAGGTTTGGACACGAGCCCAACTCATGGCTGTGTTCGCTCGGAGTTGAGGGTGGAGAACTACCTGGTGAGCCTGCTGGATGTTGGCGGAGCGCCCGAGTCTCGAGGGATGTGGAGGGAGCTCTACGGAGACGTCCATGGGATCATTTTCGTGGTGGACTCCAGTGACAGGCAGCGGATAAAGGAGGTCAAGGAGGTCCTGTCCGATATGCTGAAGCAGCCCAGGGTGGCGGGAAAACCAATATTAGTGTATGTCGAATTTAATGAATGTAAATCCAGTGGTGGATTCTGTTCAGATTGAATAGCTGAACCATCATTTTGATTTTACTCAGTCAAACAGCGCTCTTAAGTGGCCAATAAATGCAACTACCATAATAACGATTTGTTATTACAGAAAACATTGATCATTATTTTATATGATTGTTCGTTGCTATTGTTATAGATTGGCCAACAAACAGGACAAAATGAACGCTCTGCTGGGAAGTGAGCTGATTGAAATACTCTCTCTGGAAAAGCTGGTCAACCAATGCCGCTCTCTGTGCCATATAGTAAGTGTTGTTTTTGACATCCATACATGAAATATAATACACAATATATCTCCTTCCTGTCAGACTCCTTGTCCTGATCGCTGCAATCCACCTCAGCTGACCTTTTGTCTGTTCCTCCCGTTCGGGCCTTTAGCTGCTCTTCTCTCCCCCCCTCCCCCCCCCCCCCCCCCCCCCCCCCCCCCCCCACACACACACACACACACACACACATACACACACATCGATCAATCAGACTCTCTGTCACTGCTTCTAAATGTCACATCAAAACCCATTTGTTTTAAGTTGGCCTACTCGGTTTGAAGCTCATCTGCCCTGTTTCCACCTGATCTCCTGTTTACAACTGTTGATGGGTCTAGTCTCTTTGTGGGGGCTTCAAGGCACCCACAAATACAAAACATTATGATGATGGATGATGATGATGACGATGATTCTTCTTCTTCTTCTTTTTATTATTATTAATATTTAATATTTGGACAATCAGTTTAGAAAATAAATTTAAACCAAGATAGTTACTGAACACTGCCTTGCCCACCTCCCCCTTCTCAGGAGCCTTGCTCTGCCTCCATGGACCTGCGGCGCTGGGCCGACAGGAAGACCCTGCGTGGTCTCCACTGGCTGCTGCGGGCTGTGTGCCTGGACTACCCGGAGCTGTGTGCCCGTGTAGCCCAGGACCGCAGGAGGCCCCTGGCTGCCCAGGGCGAGGGAGTCAAACCTTGCAGAGCAGAGAAGGGCCGTCGAAAAACCAAAGAAGAAAGGTCAGAGGTCATTAGATAGAGGTATTTGTATAAAGGAGAAGCATCACGTGTGGCTATTAAGGGAGTATTGCTTTATAGGCGTGTTGTGAAAAAAATCAACTCCGTTTTCGCTTCAGCCGAAAATATCACGGACAAGTTGGACCATTGACTTCATTGGTCCGGGATTTGCATTCTCCATTGGTCTGATTCATGATTTATTTTTCATTGTTTCATCTACTCCGGTTTTGTAAAACAGAGTTGAGGATATAGCCGATTGTGATGGTTCCCTTTTAAAAAATCTAACAACACACCTAAAACATGTTTTGATTAAAGGTGCAGTATTACTAATTCACTGTGTTCTGTGGCAGGTTGCGCTCAAGCCAGTCTGACCTTCAGCAGGTTCACCGGCCTAAAGAGAAGGAGAAAATGCACAACGGTGAAAGCAAAATGCAGCCTATTCGAAAAATGCTACAAAAGGTAAAAACAAAAAACAAACCTTCTCACGTCACATGTCTCAATCCATAACAGCAAAACTTCTCCAAATTAAGTTTTCTATACTATAAAAGTGCCACTGACAAGCTTTTTGTTCACAGGAGAACACGCTGAAAAAGAAGCTGAAGAGGTCCAAGAAGAAACAGGTGAAGATTGAGGAAGATATGGTGAAACAGCTGAGGGAAGAAACGCAGCAGAAGGGCGAACACGAGCACAGTGAGGAAGGGCACGAGCTGTCCGGGCAGAAGGAGAAGGCTAGCAGTGCACTGATCCCTCTGAAAAAAGAGAAAGGCAAACTCAGACGCAAGAAAAAGGTCAAAGAAGACAAGCCTCTTCAGGACACGCCACAATCACTGGAGGACAATGAAGATCTAGCCACTACAGGTAATGAACCCTTGAGTGGAAAGTTAATAACATAGTGGTTATACTACACACATTATTAAAGAGGAACCAAAACTAAAATAACACATTGTCATGTCTCGTGACTAGCCAAAGAGGAAACAAGGAAAAAGAAGAAGAGGGTGGTTAACGTCAAGCGAAAGAACAAGATCAACACAGAGGAGGTGCCTGCTGCGGCCCATTCGCCCGGTCACCCACAGGTGGACCTGTCTGCTACTCTGGGTGAGCCTCCATGCCCCTTCTTACATCTTCAACCCAAATACAACAGAGCACAATTGGGGCCCTGGTCTGAATAATGTGATGATCCCTTGTTTCCCCCTGATAGATCTGTACCGTAAAGCCATCCTGACTATGAAGGAGAGACAGGATCTGGGCCAGTGACAGACCGAATCCTGGGGGCCATCCGGGCACACACTCACACACACAAACCCACACAAACACACACACACACACACACACACACACATACACACACACACACACACACACACACACACACACACACACACACACACACACACACACACACACACACACACACACACATAACCAAGGGGTTGCTGCTTGGCCAGGCCCGAGCTTCATATTTATAATTCTGCAAGCAGATAACGTTAATTAATTTCATTAACGTTCGTTTCAGTCAGAATGACGTAATCTGTAGTGATATGTTATCACTGAAGTCCTGATCCCTGAACCTTTGGAGCAAAGCTGGTGTTTCCATTGAGTGGTGAAGGGTAGTAATTAGCCAGTTGTGGGTTGTGTTACTAAACATGCATTTATTGGCCATATTTGATGGGTTCCTTAGCAGTAGGCTATTCATTGCAATGAACGTTGCATGGAGGCCTTGTATGACAAAGATTAGCTGAAATTATAGTATTTTAATGTATTCTAAAATAACTAAATCCAATAGAAGTTATTTCATTCAAAATGAAGGGAATGGCTTTTTTTTCTACCTTTATGATGTCTTTGTCTACCTAGTTATTCGAACATTTATGTATACCTCTACCAATTTTGGAATATGTTTTGTTCGTTATACATTTCCAGATTATTTCCAGATATGCACTTAGGCGCCCTTATTATAAAAGGAAAAAGCTACTTAAATGTTTGCCTGCCGATTTATCTATATAAGATATTGTATTACAATTGTAGCTCATTTTAATGGACAATCACATTTAATGTTGGATGGAGATTGCCAAACCAACAGGTATTGACGAGGCGCCGAATTTGGTGGCATGATGCGAGGAGCATTGATGTATTCGTACAGTTAGGCTTATTATGCATTTGCAATAATAACATTGTATTAAATTGGACATCAGTAACAAGTGATTTCATCCATCCGTGATAACAGAGTCGCGTTAATCGCCATTTTTGTTGCACATCCAGAAGCCCGCTCTCCCCCTCCCCCACGCAAGTGTCTCCATTGCGTTGACGTTAGTAGGGCTTTCATCACTTCAATGTGGAGCAACCGCCTCGGTGCTGGCGGGACATAGCCTACATGAAGATGGCTTCACCGAGGACAATTACCATTGTGGCCCTTTCATTTGCTCTGGGTCTATTTTTTGTGTTTATGGGAACCATTAAACTCACCCCGAGGTTAAGCAAAGATGCATACAGTGAAATGGTAAGTGATGTGTTGCAACTAGCATTTGGGGTAGGAAAGGCCATTGTCCTGGGTTGGGAATGACAATCAGAGGCCGTCTACTGCTTGCATAATGGACTGTTAGCTGACCTACATTGTGTATAAGATTCCGATCAGAATTATATATATATTTTTTCGGTCGTTCAAATAAATACGATTTTGTCAGACAGGACATGCTGTAGTGCAGCGCATAAACGCTGCACGACCATATTTCCCATTCAAAGTGGAATTAATGAATCTTAAACGATCTAAACACATGCAACAAATAATCCTTGATATTCAATCGAACGACCAAGAAGAGGAATTATGAAGGCATGTCTTTAGTGTTTAAAATTGGGGCTATGCGGGGTGGGAGATTAAAAACGAGGCAAAAATCATATTGGCACTATTGCATAGCGAATAGGTAACAGTTAATTATAGCATGGGGGTTTGCTGTTGATTCGTATGGCGTGTTGTTAAAATGGGTTAAACAGGCGACTATGGGCAATGGCGGCGCTCCATTCATTCGAGGACTTTCTGTGAGATGCACCTGCTGTTGTGATGTGTTGAACTGACCGTGCGCGGTCACGTGAGGGGGGGGGGGGGGGGGGGGGGGTCATTTCCGACGAGGTCAGAATACGTCAGAACATGGGTGCTGTTGACGGAGGCTAAATGCTGTCATTGTCAAAGAGGCTATGCATGAAGCATTAAGGGGTTTATTCCAGGTGTAGATGTATGGAGACTTTATGACATGTTTAGGATTAGTAAAACTTGTCATAATGCCATACGACATGATAGGGCATTTTTTATATCACTGGACAGTTTTCCAATCAAGGCTTTGTGGATGGGAAAGCATTACAATGGGGCATGTATTGCAATAAAAACAAAATAGTTGTATCATGTGTCAATTCTATGTCATCACCATTGCTGTTCTTCTTTTCAGAAAAGGGCATATAAAAGCTATGCCAAGGCCTTGCCTGGTTTAAAAAGGATCGGCATCAGCTCTGTGCTGCTTCGCAAGATCATTGGATCCCTAGAGGTGGGCTGTGGCGTGGTCCTGACCCTCGTTCCGGGCAAACCCAAGGATGTGGCTAACTTCTTGTTGCTGCTAGTGATGCTAGCAGTGCTCTTCTTCCACCAGCTGGTGGGAGACCCTCTGAAACGCTACGCCCACGCGTTAGTGTTTGGCATTCTGCTCACCTGTCGGCTCCTCATCGCCCGCCAGAGTGATGAGCGGCCAGAAAGGGAGGAGAGTCGAGAGGAACCACACATCAATGAGCAGGAAAAGAACAAGGTCAAGCAGTCTTAGGGCATAACTTTGACTGAGGGCAAGGAGGGAACGTTGCAGTTAGCCTAATTCAGATTTTTAGAGGGGATGTCAGGTCACTAACAAGAATCTCACATTGTCCCTTGTCCTATCCTGCGGGCTGACAGATACATCACTGGTTACACACTCACCTACTCTTCTGCACTCTTATTGTGAAATCCAAAACTCTTTCCCCATGTTGTCTATTCGTACCAATGGACAATCATAACTGTGGAAAATTTAATGGAATTGTTTTACTGTCATGCAAAACCATTTTTTTCTTGTGTGTATTTATTTTACAATGAAAGTGACTTCTGTTTTTATTTTCAATTCTGATATGTCGATTTGTGAATCATGTTCAGTTATTAATTATATATAGATTGAAACATTGGTTTAAGTATCCTTAACATTAAAGATATAGGGGAAATTATACAAATTAACCATGTTTTAAAATATTCAAGCATGTTTCATTTGGCATAATAATTAATAAACATGAAATTTAGCTATTAAATATTTTGACATGCACATTTGACATACATAAATTGAGAACTTATATTAGGTTCAATATCAAAGTTGAACCTTTTTTTTCTTAAAAAAATGTGCATCCCTATGCATGGAATTATCCATGATGCATAGGCTGAAAATTGTATTATTACTCATTTCAATTTAAATATCTAATGCTGAGTTGCTAGGAGGTGCGGTTTCTGTGACCTGTAAGCCTATATTTTCCTTACACAGAATTGGATTTTGCCTTTGCAATGGTTATTGTTTTTTTTGTACTATTAATTGTTAATCAAGTGTTATGTTTACATGTCACAGTTGTTTGATTTTGGTCTGAAAAGCATTCCTATTACAATTCTTCTTTGGGAATGTGTTGAGTGATGAGTTGAAAATGTGTTTCAACATCGACTTTTTCTGTCAAATGAAATTGGCAAAATAAAAAACAACAAACAGAAGGAGAGACTGGCTACCTGTGTTTTTATATATAACACAAAAATGCACCAAATAACATGGGAGTTTGATTATTGGTTGTAGTGTGTTAAAATGCATCAAATACTGTAGCTTTGTAAATAAAGAAAATGCTATCATTGTCAATATGATTTAAAGGTATTTTGTTGTATACATTGTTTTAATTTATGCATGCACGAGGTTATAGTTTGGAACTTCGTGTGGAAATGTCAGTAGAAGTTATAAGCAGCTTGAATAATTAAGTAAATAATAAATAATAATAAAATAATGCGCTGGACATGACTACAACAACCAGCATGCCACACGTTGTTTGCGGATGCAATGCCGTGTAGTGCGCAAGCGCACAACAAACGGTCGCGCGGAAGATTTAAGTTTGGTTTGAACGAGCGAGGAGAGGGGCAGGCTAACTATGTTTTTATCTTAGCAATGTGACAATGGCAGCAACACTTATCCCACCGGATTTTGATTCGTCGTCCTCAACAGATTCGTCGTCTTCCAATCGAGGCATTACTAGAAGTTTGCGAGTCGCAGAGATAGCAAGAAGAAAGACCAAGGCGGAGGACCCGATTGTTGCTGCACTGAAGTACTTCTCAAAGGGTAACGTAGGCTGATACAAACAACAAGCAGGAGACTACACTTCACTCAAATACATCTCATACTTTTACCTGTAATCCTATATTACACTACCGATGTTAGTCTATACATTCCAGTCAGAAAAATTTAGCTAGCCGATGTTTACGGGTAGAGATGAAGCAGCCCCTTTATCCCTGTGCTCCGTACACACACACACACACACACACACACACACACACACACACACACACACACACACACACACACACACACACACACACACACACACACACACACACACACACACACACACACACACACACACACACACACACACACACACACACAGGCTTAGTTTAGTACACACCCTGTCCTAACCTTTTACTTCTCTAGTTCAAGCAGGTACCCCTGTCCAAGGAAATGAGGAGTTGGAGAGAAACCTTGTTTCGGTGGAGACCGTGGCATACAGTAAAGGGCTTTCGCCAGAAGCCATCTCTGTTATGTTGGAGTTTGCCATGAGCCTCCGAATGGGTAAATGCAGACTAACCCCTTTTGCCAATTTAAAGTCAATTGTATGTGTATAGCCCTTAATCACAGTTACAGTCTCGAAGGGCTTTACATGCTATATATTTATGACACCCTCTAAACCTAGCCCCCAAAAGGGCAAGAAAACAAACCCCTTAATTATCAAGGAAAAAACCTTGAGAAGGAACACAGAATGGGGTACCGCTCCTTCCAGGGATTGTTAGGAGTGCAATGGGTGCCACAATTGACATACATAGTAGTATTACAAGCAAACATTTTAAGTGCAATTAAAATGGGAAAATAATATTGTCCATGGTGATGAGCTGCTGGATGGTGAGTAAGTGGGTAGCCGTCAGGTGGGGGGCCCAGGCATCCAGTCACGATCACTTCTCTACAAATGTCATAAACATAAATTGCATTGCTTAGTATCACAATGTATGGTTAGCTTACATATTGAATCACATTATCTTATCTTTAAACTTATCAACAGGTTATTGCCTATGTTGACCAGGTTTGGTAAAGAAAACGGTCCCTCCTTATTAGTCCCCGAATTAAAATTGTTCTTGGCTGTTGTACTGATTGTGTGCCTTTCCGGAGTAGGAACAAGCCCATGTGCACGTGTGCTGAAGTGCCTCCTCCCTTCCACTGTTGTGCCACATCAAGCTGTTGTGCGTGCAGTGGTGTGGCTCTGTGTTGGAAAATTACCCATCACCACACAGGTAAGAAACAAGTGTCAGACCAAATCATAATACAGATTAATTAAGACGCTTGGCTATGCCATATATTGTTTTGTCTGAATATGACGTTGAGGAGACTTTGTACATCTCAATAATTTGGTATTTCGTGTTTAGAATTAATTAATTTTTTCGCTTAATTTTCAAAAGGGCAAACAAACAAAACACTGCAGTCACAACATCTTATATAATATATTTGTAACGATTCAGTTGCCTGTGCAAGTAGAGTCAAAATAATTCTTGAAGGCTAAAAAAAAGCATGTTGTTCTCTGTGAAACAACTTGGGCTGCCCTTTGAATAATCTAAAGAATGTAAACTGGGTTTTTTAATAATCTTGTTTTGACTTGACATTAGTTATGAGTTTGCTTTACACTTATTAAGATTACTGCAAATTTAGGCCTGCAGCTACAGATTCTTCTTGAGTTTATACAATTTCAGAAATAATGACAAATGAAAGCAATTATTCATTTAAAATCTGAAACTGAAAAACGTTTCATACAATAAGCAGAAATTGTCTGTTTTACTTGATTATAACTATTAACTGGACTTTTTTATTCTGTTTTTTTATTGCATTTCTTCCAGGTTCTTTTCATCAAATGGGTGCTGACTGTCTTTGACATGATAGATGCTAAAGATCATCTTCGTGCTATCTATGGCTTCATCTTCAGCTTCGTAACTGAGGAAAATCTGGTAAGTGCAGTTACCGCTTTTGTCTTGTTATTATTTAATGACAAACATTTTCATGATTCAGATTAATAACTGCCAAAAAGGCAGCACTGTTACAGAGTATTTAAACTTGTGTTTTTACCCCTAAATCTTACTTTAATAGCAAATGATACAATTAAAACATAATTGATCAATACATGCTAAAAAGCATTGATAAAAAAATAAAAATCTATTCATTTGTCTTATGAATTGCTAATTAAAACTATCTGCCATTAAAACCTTGGCCATACCTTAGTTAGTTCCCAATGTGGATGGAAACAAAACACTTTGGGGCAATGCCTTTTATAGCCAGTACTTACTTTTTTTTGGATCTTTTGACAATATTTCATCATATTTTGTAACAATATCCATACATTAATTTTTTCTTTGCATGCCGTGGTTTTTTGTTCACATACCATATAGCAAATTGCCTCAACTTTTTACAGTGCCCTATTCAAGTTGCCAAAAAAATATATCTAATTCTAACCATCATGGAAGGAAAGTGAAAGCGTTGATGAATGGCTAGACGTGACCTCAACTGGTTCTAGCAAGGTAGCCTTTGTTGACTGAAGCAGGAGTTAATGATGAAATGCATTATGTTTCCAGTGTCCCTATATATGCCACCTGCTTTACCTGTTGACCAGAAAGGAATGTGGTAAGTAATGTCCCACTTTGTATAATAGTCCTGGGTACCAGGTTTTGACACAAAATTCCCATAATTGGAAGTCTCAACTACTGTTCTACTACAGCTGTTATTTTTGCACCAGTATTCCTTGTTTTATCTAAGTGTAATAGAAATGCACAGAAACACATTATTGGCCATAGTAGGTAAATATTTTAAACCACAGCAGTATGCAGAAATTAAATGTATTTTTTCAATATTTTAATGTCCTCTTTGTCTCCGAACTAGCCCTCAATGTTTCACTGTTTAATTCTGTTTCCTGCATACAGTGCGCCTGTTCCGAGTCAGAAAGCTACTGGAGCTGCAGTCTAAACTGGTAAAACCCTTACTGTTTGAAACACTAACCTAAATGTCTAATGTGAACAATGTCCACAATATGAAGCCACCCATGCATAAACTTCAAGATAACATTTGGTCAGGCAGTTGTAATATGGAGAGACTTCAGGTAGAATGAATGTGATCAGCAGATCTGATGCAGATGGCTGTGGTGAGTGATCTCACAGTGTGGGTCAGTTTGCATGTGAATGACCAAGTCATCTGGTGGGCAGGTCCCACTCTGAACAGTTGATTCCAGTTCCCAAGGAACTTCTGTTTGCTTCTGTTTTGCTAGTGCCTGTCCATATTTAAAGTGCTCTTGAACATCAGGGGAACAACGCCAGAGGATTTTCGTACTTTTCTTCTCCCTACACTGGAAATTTTGGACATACTAGTCAAAGGTGTGCTCACCTTGGCTCACGCAGCGAAACGCCGGAGGAGAGGGAAACGGGCCTGTGCGCTGGTGCGTCTTCGCCAGCGAGGACTACGCACACCGTTACCGGGCATATTTCTCTCTAACGTGCGTTCACTGCCCAACAAACTGGAAGAACTACAACTGCTGTTGGGGGGAAACAGGGACTTTTCTTCATCGACTGTTTTGTGCTTTACGGAGACGTGGCTCTGTGGACTAATACCGGACTCTGCGCTAGAGCTGGAAGGCTTCCAACTCTACAGAGCGGACAGAGACACGGACCTCTCCGGCAAAACTAAAGGTGGAGGAATCTGTTTCTACATCAACAGCGGTTGGTGCAACGACGTGACAGTGATCCAGCAGCATTGTTCTCCTGACCTGGAATCTTTCATCAGAAACTGTAAGCCTTTTTATTCACCCCGGGAGTTCCATTCATTCATTCTGGTCGGTGTTTACATCCCGCCGCAGGCCAACGTGCAGGTCGCACAGCGCATGCTCGCCGACCAGATACTATGTGTGGAGCGGACCAACCCGGACTCCTTAGTTATTGTCCTTGGAGACTTTAACAAAGGAAACCTCACTCATGTACTACCTAAATACAGACAGCATATTAAATGTCAGACCAGAGAGGAGAACATTCTGGATCACTGTTACACCACAGTCAGGGATGCTTATCACGCAATCTCCCGTGCTGCACTGGGACTATCTGACCACGTCATGGTCCACCTGATCCCCGCCTACAGGCAGAAACCTAAACTCTGCAAACCTGTAGTGAGGACATCAAGGAAGTGGACCAGTGTAGCTGTGGAGGATCTCCAGACGTGCTTGGACTCTACTGACTGGGATGTGTTCAGGACTGCTACCAACAGTCTAGATGAGTACACAGAGGCTGTGACGTCATACATCAGCTTCTGTGAGGACTGCTGTGTTCCATCGTGCACCAGGGTGAGTTTCAACAATGACAAGCCCTGGTTCACAGCCAAACTCAGAAGGCTACGTTTGGATAAGGCTGAGGCGTTCAGGAGTGGGGACAAAGACAGACTTAAAGAAGCAAAGTACAAGTTTAGCAAGGCGGTGAAAGAGGCTAAACAACGGTACTCTGAGAAACTCCAAAACCAGTTCTCAGCTAACGACTCTGCTTCTGTCTGGAGAGGGCTCAAACAGATCACCAGCTACAAGCCCAAAGTATCCCACTCCACCAACGACCGACGCCTAGCCAACGACCTTAACGAGTTCTACTGCCGCTTTGATAGACAAGGGGTCGGTCCTGTAACCATCCCCCTCAACACCTCCCAACAAAGGGTCTTCCCTGATACCATCCCCCGTGACGCCTCCCAACAGCCCCAGCTACAGTTCATCACCTCCACCTCCCCCACCTTAAAGGTCCCCCCTCCATCTCCCCACCCACCTCAGTGACGACTCTCTTCATCAATGAGGAAGACGTCAACAGACTGTTCAGGAGACAAAACCCCAGGAAAGCTTCTGGACCGGATGCTGTCTCCCCATCCAGCTTGAAGCACTGCGCTGACCAGCTGTCTCCAGTGTTCAGACATTTTTAACACCTCACTGGAGACATGCCACGTGCCAGCCTGCTTCAAGTCCTCAATAATCATTCCTGTTCCTAAGAAGCCAAGGACCACAGGACTTAATGACTTCAGACCCGTCGCCCTGACCTCTGTGGTTATGAAGTTCTTTGAGCGGCTTGTGCTTTCTCACCTCAAAGACATCACCGTCCCGCTCCTGGACCCCCTACAGTTTGCCTACAGAGCCAATAGGTCTGTAGACGATGCAGTCAACCTGGCCCTCCATTACATCCTCCGGCACCTGGACTCCGCAGGAACCTATGCCAGGATCCTGTTTGTGGACTTATAGAACTTATAATTGTGAAATGACAATAAAAATCCAAATGATAATCTGCTTAATCTGCTCTTGTAAATCTAAATTGTGTGTATATATTTATACATATATTTATACTTATTTTGTTTGTTCTGTTTAACCTGTATTAGAGAACGTGACGTGCACCTACATCACCAAGACAAATTCCTTGTATGTTTAAAAAACTTACTTGGCAATAAAGCTTTTCTGATTCTGATTCTGATTCATATTAGGATGACTCAGTTTGTGCTTAGTTTAGACCCTCCTATTGACAGGTATTCTTTGTAATGCTTTTACTCTCCAATTAATGCATTATACTGGCCAAAGAGCCAATATCGGCTATTTTACTCTAATGAATATCGATTTGATCAGGGATAAATGTCTGTTTGGCCCTGCAAAGGACTGGCATCCCATTCTCCCTCCCTGTGTGTCTCTCTGTTTTAATACTGTAGCAAGTTGGGAAAGTTTTAATCCCACTATAAGTGATAAAAGCAAATTGACTGGATGGATTATGATCCATTTCAATTGCAGGAAAAAAAGTAGTGCTTAAAAACATCTGCATTTTGTAGTTATCTTCACATTCTATTGTAAACCTTATGTCACTAAACATTTTCTCTTCTGTTCTCCTCAGGGCAAGCAACCATTTCTCCTGCATCTGTTGTCACTCTACAAAGTGTTTTGTCCAGAGTTGGTCACGCTCTCACTCAATTCACGAATAAGGGTGCGTGAACCGTCTCATCTTCCTCGTTGACTCTGGTACCTTCTTCTGCCCTCCAAATCCCTTTCGCTCATCAATGTTCTTTCCCGTGTCTTTTTTTTCTCAGGCTGGTTTCAAGAACCACCATGGTCCTTGGAAGTTGGCGTTGAATGCCATCCAGAAGAGAAACTTTGTCCAGGTCTCGTCCGACCTCCCTCTGGCCCTGCAGACCAAGGAGAAGGCCGGTTTGAGGAAAAGGGTAAGAAAAGGACTTTGGTTCAAGGGTGGATTGATTCATGCATGCATCACACTGTTGCATATTTGTAATGGGTGTGAATTTATGTGGTCAGTGGAGACAGTTTGAGTGGGTGTGTGTGTGGTTTTTGGCTTGATAAATTATGGCATGTGTGACTCCCTCTGGTACACCCAAACATAAACATTCTACTTGAATCAACGTCTTTACGGTAGCCTAAAGAAATTCATAAAAAATAGTAATTGGACTTTAAAACACAGCATTGAATCACATGATTTCTTAGGATTGATGAATCTTGTTGGAACATAATCTGGTTACCGTTGGGTTAAAAAGGCCCAGTGAAGCTCCTTTGAATTGCATGTTTGCTGACCTCTCTGGCTGCCTTTCAACAGAAACTGGGGCAAATGGACCTGCCAGTGCTCAATGCTGTGGTCCAGAGCCAGAAGCAGACCAGCTACAACAAAATGGTTGTTCCTCTGGCCCACATCCAGTCCTTTGTTCAGCTCTTGGAGAACCTGCATCTTATAGAGGTACATCTCAATTAGCACAGTGTGCTGAAAAGTATTTTTTTACCAATCGTTATTTTATTCTATTCCGTTCTTTCTCTCTGTCTTTCTCTCTCACTGTGTCTCTCATGTACTGACATGTAGTCTCTACACCAACAGTCTTGTACTTCTGCATGATGCAGTAAAATCTATTCTATATCTGGATTTTACCAACAAAATAACATTAGTGTCAATATTTATTTACCACGGTAAGCCTTTCATTGTTATAACTTGTGATGAGTAATTCTAGCCACATGATGGTGCTGTGGCACCGGAAAGAAGATTGTTTCCGCTACTTTCTCTTTATTCGTATCTCATACCAGTGCAGAGGTGGTTTCCAGCTGTCATTTTCTGCTATTCTCATGGGGGGAAAATTGCATCACTGCTCATCATTATTTTCCTTAATGTGTCTTTTATACAGACTTCTGCTTAGTGGTAGCTTTTTATTCATTATACGCAGTGAAGTATCAGATTGCCATAGATGTGTACTTGAGGGACAAGTAAGGGCACGCAAACAGCTGTTTAAATGGCCTATAAAATAAATGTTTGTTTTCTTGGCAGAGCCATTGAGCTAATGCATCCAAACTGCTGATTTGAATAGGCACGAGGACATTTATGCGTAATGCTACATGAATCGCGCCTTCTCGGTTCCCTGGCAGGAGCATGATCAGCCCTGACAGTAATGGCACAATGACAGTAATGGCATTAACTCTTCTCTTGGACCGAGGAGACGGAAACTACCGTTGCGCTCGGGTCGGCCAGACCTCCTCAGAGTTGATCGTCTGAATAAAACTGCAGTCACGCCAGAGACCCCATAAATTCTTCCCTTTTGCCTTGTCTATTTGTTGTCACAACTTGAATATTAGTAGACTGCGTCATTGTCTGAAGACACATCTCACTGAGTGGCCTAATTATAGTTGATGATAGTTTTTTACTTTAAAAAGTTGGTCTCTTTGAAACTTTAAGGCTCCTAGTGCCGTAACTTGATTCCTGGCTTCCTGGGTCCTTTCTGCATGTATATGTCCTAGTTTTCCCTAGAGGTTTCTTGGCTTTTCTCCATCTTCTCATGCATGTTTTTGGGTTGTTGAACGCCCCTGAATTGCGTGTGAGGTGTTGTGACTGTAACCACAATGATGATGGTCTGGGGTGCTGTAATGGGCGCCAGCAACCTGCGACACAGAACCGCAATAAGTGAGTCACAACAGACCTTGACCGTGGTTGGTTGGCGGTGGCAAACCACGCTCACAGCACTGGGTGCTCATTGAGTCCTTTGCTTGCTGCTAGAAACATTACACCAAATTCCAAGGAACAGTTGCATTAGAATGACAATATACGTTTGTGATAATTGGTGGATGTGATGGAACAGACTATGTGCGAACCCCATTCATTTGACTATAATGACTTTTAGTACGGACCAAAGCCATGACTTCATTTACAAGGTCTGTGAGTGGCAGGATGATCGCCCTGACTGTTTATACAGCATAACAAGCAGGATGGAATGTGCATTAGTGTTGGTTGTGTCAGTACACTAGCAACATGGGGATTAGTGGAATACTACAGAATTAGTCCAGCAGCGGATTGATGGCCCACTTTATGAAAGCATGGCAATCAGACAGTTGTTCAGTAGGTGCACTAATCTCCTGGTTTTAGTCAATTGAGTGCATGGATCATCTCCGTGCTCTTGACTGAAGTGTGAGTGAGAGAAATGTGTGTGTTTTCGTTTGTTCTTTTACTATTAATTATTTATTAGTTTTGCAGACATTTTATTCCAAAGCAACTCGCAGTAATTTTAGGGTTGTTTATCTGTCTGACAGATTCCTTTAGGCAGGCTGCGTACCCTGGAATCGAATCCAGAACCTTTACCTGGGAGTCACCCCCCACCCCTCACTGTACTACAAGTCTGCCTCTTGTTCTTTCTTCCCCCCTTACTCTATATTTGAAATGATGCTCCGTGGCTCCCCACGCTATTGCTACTGTATTGCGTGTCGCTCAGATCTCTTTCCTCCTCGTCTCTGGGCCAGCTACCTGCTCAGATGGGCTCTCTGCTGGGCTCGGGTCTGGCGCTGCACTACCTCGATTGTGTTCAGGACGAGTCTGCCTTTTTACGCCTCAACTTCTGGCTCGGTCACGCCCTCAATGAAGGTAAGCATGGCAGTCGTAGCGATAGTGTGTGTATGGGGGGGGGGGGGTACAGACGTACCGGAGAACTCCTGATCACGTAACAGGGGGAAGCTCACCCTGAGCTGAACCCAAACACAACACCTATCTGGCACATCAAAGCGACGTGTTGCATTTAGTGAAGATAGAGGGGGCGAATAATGGCCTGTTTTTATTTATTAATTCTATGTGTGAGGAATACATATCAAAATAATTTTTGTTACCCTCCCTTTTTCTTTAATTTTTGGAAATGTTTTGTTTCCCAAGAATTTCTGTTCTGTGGCCACGGCGGAGTGTCTCAGGGTTCAGATGAGGTGGTCCGGTTTTTGGAGCGGTTGCTATCTACACAGCACTTTCTCCAGGTATACCTCGCCCTCCTCTGTCCCTGGAATCCACACACACACACAAACACACACACACACACACACAGTTGTCATCCTTCCATCGTTCTCCTGGTTATTATCCAGAGTGGCAGTTGGTTGTTCTGGATACACTCTGCAGTCACTCGCTCTCCTTGTTAATCGTAGACAATTTTCTTTCCCAGTGTCTCTCACTCCTCTCTAACCCATTCCTGTTTGCTCCTGCAGGAGGGATTCTCCAGCGTGGAAGCCTTCCTCTACAAGTTCCTCAACGTCTGGGACGGCTCCCTCCTCCGCCCACAGATCCTGGGCCTGCTGAGCAACATTCCTGTCGTACCCAGCTCCTGTCAGTACTGCCTCCCATGCTCTCGTCTTATCAGCGCCTGACAGTCTCAGTCTCAATCTCAGTCTCTCTCTCTCTCTCTCTCTCTCTCTCTCTCTCTCTCTCTCTCTCTCTCTCTCTCTCTCTCTCTCTCTCTCTCTGTCTCTCTGTCTCTATCCTTCTACAAATGCAAAATCTTCACTGCACAACCTCACAGAGTCCCCCCTAATTAAGATGCCGACACATGGCAGTGATAGTGGGGCCCGTCTACTTAGTGCCTATGGGAGCGCATACAATCATAAGGCTGGTGCAAATGTAATTCTCCCCCCTCTCTCTCCCGCAGGTATCAACAGGCTTCTGTCTGAGCCCCTGATGCAGCTGTTCTTTACATCCACGGTGTTCTTCAAGGTAGGCCAGTGTGGCCCCACTTCCTCTCCCCAGAGAGACACACACACACTTACACAGAAGGATCTAACACGCTGTTTGTCACGGACAGACCAGCACACTGTTTTTACAATGAACTCCGTCTCCATGTGGTATTCCTGATGGGCTGCATGCTGGGTGTTTTTTTTTGTTTTCTTTCTTTCTCTCTTCTCTCTTTCTTTCTTTTTATATATTGTGTCTCATCTCCAGTGTGGCCTGATAGAATCTCTCAATGGCATGCTGGCGAAATGGCTGACCTGGCACTCAGTGTACGCTCTGGAGGACGGCCTTGACGTCAGCCTCGACAGCCCCACGTCCATGTGAGTCCCCCCCCAAAATAAATTCTGCATAGGGTTCGTACTTCAGAATGCGTCACAGATTTTGTTTTGGGCAGTACTCTGCCAAATTGAGAGGACGCAAGAGAGTTGTAATAGTGTAAACTCCTAAATCAATGTAAATATACCATAACCTAGGCTAATTAGCTTTTTTATTTTAGTTTTCCTCCCGCCCCCCCTGTTCCCTAGAGTTGATTGAAGTTCCTGCCCTGTGCTTCCCTTCTCTGCAAATAACTACACACGGTTTCATATGATTGACAGCATCATTTACTTTTTATTCCTTCTAAAGCTGGCTATGGAAGCTGGGGATTTTATTAACATCCATTGTGTTCTAGTTGCGCATAATTTAGTCTTTCTTCTTGTCTTCTTGTACCGCAAGCATGAATGTTGTCAAATGGAATTTACAAATGATATACATATTCAGCTTTTCCTCATTAAATAAATAACCAGACGCAAGTGGGCTCTACCCACTTGCGGTCACCAATTCTCTCCGCTATTGATCGTCTCTCCACATTGATTTGTGAACACTTCATGTTAAACAAAAATGACATTCCCCTAATCGATATTACGGATATTTAGTGCACATGCACTAAACTTGCAAAATTAGTGAACCGACCCAAGCGCTGCTTCTTCAGTCATGGGCAGGTTGTTAAAAGTATTTTAATAATCTGCCAGTGAGTCTAACGCTGCTCTTGGGTCATTTTATTATTTGGCATAAGAGGGCAGAACTGCTGAAGGAGCAAATGGCTCAAGGACAGTTGCTCTGATTAGCTTCTTGTGTCTTTTCATTTAGAATTGTCCTTAATTATATCTGTTTGTGTGTGTGCGTGTTCGTGTGTTTGTGTGTGCATACCTGTGTCTGTGTTTGTGTAGTTTTATGTGGCTGTGTGTGTGTGTGTGTGTGTGTGTGTGTGTGTATACATGCATCTGTGTGTGTGAGTCTGTCTTTGTGTGTGCACTTATCTGTGTGTGTGTCTGTGCATGTATTTCTCTGTGTGCACATCTGCATGTGCGCATGTTTTGCCAGCGAGACCCATGATTCCCTTCATTGTCCTCCATCAGAAGCAACGTCACTGTCAGGGTTCGTGTGTGTGTGTGTGTGTGTGTGTGTGTGTGTGTGTGTGTGTGTGTGTGCTTTTGCACATTCTTGTGTCTACCAGCGTGCATGAGTGTACGTGTGCACCAAACCTATGACTCTCCATTGTCCTCCACCAGGCACATGAGTCGGTCGGGGTTCATGCAATCTGTGGTGGAGCTGGTGCGTTTTGTAGGGCGGCTGGCCTCCCTGGGGCTTCAGCTGGAAGGCTGTCACTCCCTGCTCCTCAGCTTCGTCCTGGACTTCTACGACACGGTAACGACACTGACAGTGATGAATGGGTGGCGCTCTGTCTCTCTCGGCAGACAGGGATGACACATCCCCTCTAGAGAGAACACCCATTCGCTATGGAGCACTAGAGAGACTTTGCACCCCATGGCTAACACAAAATAAACCCTATTGTTTTCCCGTTGTTATGATTCTATATTATTCATGCGTCCTTCGTGTGTGTGTGTGTGTGTGTTCTCCAGGTGTGTGATATATTCCAGAAGTATGGGCTCCCCCTAGTGGTGATGATCCCGGCCGGCGTCTTCTACCCGGCCCTGTTTGCCTTCGACCCCGTCAGCGTGGACCGACTGGCCCAGATCATGTACAGGTGCTGACCCCTCGTGTCCCCCGCTGTAGCTGCCGCCCGTCATTGCTTTCTTCTTGGCACCTTCTTCTTATTCACACCTTTTGACATGTACCAAATATCACCTGGGCTGGGTCTGGGCCGAGCACAGGCCAGATGGCATTTGGGTCAGAGAAATCAGGGTGTGTGATGCTGCTTCAGTGGATCATGTATGATTTATGATAGTGAGCGACCACCGCACTCTATGCATGGAGAATGTCTAATTGCATTGAAGACTCGGTGGATGCGTTGCACGCATCTTACCATGCAAACTAATTGATGGCAGCCTCAGGGTGGCTGAATGATTTTTTTGTCGTTTGTTTCAACCAAAGCTAAACGTAAACATGGCATGATGAACCAACATGCTTTTCCTTCTTCGGCTACATGATTCAATTTGCTTCTACATATTCAAGTCGCAGCAAACGATCATGTGAACAACACGCCAGTACACAGCAGCACAGCAAAGGTAGCCAGTTTAGAACTAAAGTGCATTTTGAAAATGGTTGTGTTCAGCATTCGGAGACATATAGTGTGGACAACGGGTTAGAGATGATACGTTTTGGTGTAAGGTGTAAGCGGTTATGTTCCCGTGTTACGTCCAGAAATGGTTACATTTGTAGTAAAAAAAAAAAAAAAGCACATCTCACATCTCTGTGGGGAAGTAACTTTTTTTTTTTTATTCAAGGTTCTTCTGTTTTCTGTTTTTTTTTCAGGTACAAGATTAACTTGACCTCTGCCAAGAAGCAAGAAAAACTGACTGGGGTAATAATAATATCTTTTTTTTCAGTAGAGAATATAAAATCCTTTTCTTATTATTGGCTTCTCTTATATTTTATATGATATATGTTTTTTTGATTAAGGAATAGCAAATGCATTATTACACAGCAAATTGTGATTACCTCTATGTTGTATGAAAACATCTGTGCAAGACGCACAATATTTCGCACACTGGGTATTTGAGTCCCAGTCTGTGGGTAAAACATTTCCTCTCTTTCCCACTTAAGAAATGTATTAGTAGCAACATATCCAAAATGCATATAGCTCTTGGCTGAGCGACCGGCATGCAAATATATGGGCAATTCTTACGGAAACAAATCTATAGTAAACTATTTCACATACTATTAAGACTGGACAACTACCAGGACATAAAGTGAGCTTAATGTTCCAGTTCAGCCTTTCCCCTCTTGTTCCACTCCCATGGTGTTATTTTTAACCTCAAAATGGATAGATAGAATACTTCCCTTGGTTGATAGAGCCGTGCTTTTGTTTAATTCTGTAGACATTTGGAAGCAGTCTCGTGTGCAGATTTAAGTATCTCTTCCAGTAATAAATCAAATGTATATATATATATGTAGTGCATATTTTTTAGATGTACAATGGAGTGCAGTATTGATGCATTGGTACGGGGTTTAATCCTGCATATCTGAAACCTACCTGTAGGCGTCCCTGAGCCAGGTGCCTAAGCCCTACCTGCTCCATAACAATCTGAATTCACTGCATGTCGCTTTGGAGAAAAGTGTCTGCTCAATGACAAGTCATCTTAATATAATATGGTAATATGTATACATTCTGCCTGTCTGCTTTACAGCAGGCCTTTCACATCAGCCGCCAGACTTACCGGGAGTTCAACCACTACCTGGTCTTCATGGTCAACTGCCTGTGGAACTCCAAGATTTTCCAGCCCGGCGACGACATTGAGCTGAGTGAGGAGCTGCTGCTCCGGAGTCGAGTCCCGCAGTACTGGGCCAGCTTCAATCTCATCCACCACCCAGCTTTCCACTGCTACGCAATCGACTTCCACCACAAGGTTGGTGCTCTTTGGTTGCGTTTTCAGTGCCTTCATTTCTCTCTTAATTTCTCTTTTTGTTTTTTTGCATGTGTATGTTTTTATTTTTGCTTGTCTGCAAGTGAACGTGTTTTGTTTATCCCTGGGGCAGTATGGACCTAAACCAAAAAAGAGACTAAACAATCCAAACTATAACAAAAGAAAAACATGGCCGATTGGCAAAATGGAGTGCGGTTCCGCAGTACCAACCAGCACACCACCAGCTCAGTTAATACACTAGGTGGACCAGACTGGGAGACAGATGTGGTAGTACTGCATCTTTCATAGGAGCTCCATTAATACAGAAGTACATTTTATTATTCATCTGAGCCGTACCAGATTGGGAGTTTTTTTGGATCGGGTCCAACGCCCAGTTGTGTCCTGCTGAGGTCTTTAACGGAGGTGGTCTAACATGCATATTTATGACTCCCTTTCTCAGTGTTGGCCGGAGAGGCGGGACGTGGACCTTAATTCCATTCAGGTACGTAGGAGGCTCTGTCTCTTCATTTCTGCCCCGTTTTTTAATAGACTTGAAGTTCTGAGATGCATCTCCAAGTTGATCATATTTAATACTTTTTTCTTTTATTTTTGTCTAATGATCATTGATGTGTGTGTGTGTGTGTGTGTGTGTGTGTGTGTGTGTGTGTGTGTGTGTGTGTGTGTGTGTGTGTGTGTGTGTGTGTGTGTGTGTGTGTGTGTGTGTGTGTGTGTGTGTGTGTGTGTGTGTGTGTGTGTGTGTCTTCAGAATTCGAAGACATGGGGCTGGTATCTGGAGTATCTGTTCACGCAGGGTTTTGATGGCCTCCAACAGTTCATTCAGAGCAGCATCAGCTTCCATCCCAGCACCACCGACAGCCAAGACCACAGACCGTAGGAAGTAAACCAGCTCTGTGGGATAAAAGAAAAGACTTGTACATAATATTTCATCAATATTACGTTTTACGATGCAACAGATCCCAAGCATTGTTGTTTTTTATTTTTTTGTTTTATGTACATAGACACGTTTGTTTATCCTGTATTTTTCTATAGCTAATTTTATGTATTTTAGGTCGTATTTCAGCTGCCCTTTTTTAGTAATTCTTATTCGTAGCTCAAAATAAACCAGCGTACAGCATTTATTGCTTTTCAAATCAGGCTGTTGTGTTTAGTGACATTGAATACTGCAGTGCTTCAACTGGATTTAACAACACACACACACACGAGTTGGGTCACATTTCTGACATTGTGAATGTTTTTCCTGTTTAGCACTCTGTGTCAGTTAGGAATCCATTATAGGGTAAATCATCACTATCCATCGCAGTCAGTTGTTCAACCATCTGGAAGACGACATTTTCCCTTTAATTGAGGGACCCATCTGGATAGTGAGTAGGCCCCTGGCATAGCTACCTGGTTACATCCAGCATGCAAGGAAATCCATGGTATGGTAGTTGCATACATTATATATTTTCTCCAGCATGTGTTTAACCATCTTGACTGAAAAGAGAGTCCAGGGAATACTTGCACGAAATGTTTAGTGCGTATGATTTTAAAGTGAATGTCCAATTTGCCTTAATATTTGTGCATAATTGTTGTGACATGCACTTTTGTCTAATTATGTAAAATGATTATACTATCTATCCTTACATCATATTTCAGTATTTTCAACCAAGGAGGTGTTTGTGAATGTAAAAACGGAAATAACCGAAGCTAAACTTTGCTCTGTGGTGCTCATTCAAATGGAGCCACCTTAAGCCTTCTACTGATTTCAACGTCAGCGAGAGAGCGATCCGCGGCTCCGCTTCTTGATTCAGTTTGCCTCCCCGGCTGGTCTGCACACTTTGTTTCCGTCGCCTTACTTGCAAGTAGCTTTTTTATTGGACTCTGGAAGATACACGTTTACTGGAACTGTCTGAGGCCACCACTAGAAATCAACTAGCCTAGCCAGTAAGCCAAGGTAAGAAAATCCAGTAAGTCGCGTAGTCATATTTTTGTGAAGTCCAGAACAAATCGTGTTGCAGCCGAATTAAAAAATGTTTTAAAAACGCTACGTATTTGTAATGTTATTTGAGGAGTTGTGTACGCAGGTATCGGTGTACGCAGGTATCGTGTTGAAATTGCAAAGTGGTTGTTGCTATGCACAGGAAAATAAGATGGCTCTAATCAAGGCTGTCCGTCACTGCGCACAACGCTGATGAATGTGGCAGACTGGGTTTTACAGCAGCCCGCCACTTGTATGGCTGATGCATCCAAAGTCATCGGAATAACTAGTTCCCGACAGTGTGCGGCTTTGGTGTGAAGCCGTGCATAAGTGAAACTAACAATGATAGAATTAAACTAGAGTTCTCCAATCTGAAATGAAATGCCGTTCCTGCTTTTTTCCCCCTCCTGCGCTTAAGTTCTTTTATGAAATTCAGTTGCATTGCATGTGCTCATGTTTTACTATTTATCTTACGTTAATTTACTTTGATTTAATTTGCCTGAGCCCCGATTACTGATGTTCACACGTTACTGCTCGCAGTTGTTGCCTATTCTTTAGATAGGAAAAATCGGTTAAGTTTACCTAGTGGTTTTCCCTGCAGCTAAGGGACGTTTTGGGGCATGTTGTTTGCGTTACCAGCTACAGCTGAGGTTGAAGGGATGACTGGAATCAGACACGTGTACGACGTTCTGCTGGGATGCGGGTTGTCGCTGCTGAGGAACTCGCGGTTGTCGACGACCACTGCGAGAGCCTTGGCTTGCGTCTAGGAGGGAAGCCGCATTTCATGAGATGCAGAACTATTGTTCAGTGGTCAAGTATTGCTGTCCAGACAAGACACGATTGAAAATATATGAATAAATATGACACAGGTTTCCATCACAAATTAAATTAAGAATGCGAGCTGATTTTCTTAAAAAAATGGATCTCCTTGTTAAGGAGCAGAATCCCATAATGTCAAGGTCTATGTTAAAGTCCTCCTGGACCTCAGTTACCCAAGTAGTAGCCTAACGAATGTCTCTGCCAGAGAGAGACGTTAGAGTCTTAACATCTCTCTCTGGCAGAGGTGGAGGAAATGTCTTTAACAGGAACGTCCAACGGTTAGACGTTCCTGTTAAAGACATTTCCTCCACAGATGAAAATTGATCTGGAACATATGCCTATGGATACATTTATTGTTATTATGATTATTTCCTAGAGCAATAGAATTTGACCATGACCAAGAACAGGACTCAATCCATTATTCTGTGCTGTTCGATTTCCATTTTTTGTGGTTTGTCTGAAGACAGTTTTACTACTGCTACTAAGTACCTCACTAGATGATCAATAACATCTAGGTTCCTCGAATCACATGATCAAAACATCCCTGTGACTTAATTACTGCTGCCAAAGTCATGACCCTATTGAGCACTTGGGTCCCCTAGGATGGGCCATATCAGGACTTCGGCCATTTCTTTGTCATAATCAGTTAATGATATGCGTGTATGCAAGTAATGCGCAAAGCCTTGTATTCAATTGAAGTCAGATTAATGGCATTGTGCTGCAGAAGCAGTCTATACTTAAATATTTTTTCAATTAAACTAGAAATTGCATAATACTTTTCTTTCACAAAGGGGGATTGAGAAAGCCATCCATCCAGTGTCATCAATCTCCCTGTGTGACCAAACGGCCACCAGTAACAAGAAATGCCCCCCTGGACCCTGCTAGAACCAGAACTAGAACACAAACATAATAGGACCAACAGAGTCTGCATGCTTGCAAAACACATGCACACACATCTTTTTTGAGGCCCAGCGGGATGGATTGTGTTGTACCTTGGAGCGCCATCATCAGCAGAACGCTCTGGCCGCGGGTTCGGTCAAGTAGACGGTAACACCACCACCACCAAGACCCTCCCCCACCCCCTCCTCTCCTCACCCACTGCCCTCGCCCTGGCGGTGAGGCGACGGCCAAATGGACGGATATTGGAAGCTTGGAATTTCAGAAGCCATTTGCCAACTCCATAAATCCCCGGCCCATCCACACTGCCTCCCCTCCTCTCACCTTCAAGACATTCAAACTCCCCTCGCCCCTTCCCTTTCACACTGAGCGACCAAGGGGTGGAGGGGGGGAATGTAATTTCTAGAACATGCGACGGTGGTGACCGATGCTTTCCTATTAGCGTTTAAACGGATTGCTGTCTGGCGCTCGTCACCCAGAAATGACACCTTTTATGCTGGTTATTTACTGTCCTGTCACCCCCCCCCCCCCCCCCCCCACACACACACACACACACACACACACCACCCCCATCCTGCCTCACTCTGCTATGGTTGAACAGCTTTGAGGTCCAGTTCACTGTGGCCACTGTGCCTTTAAAAGGCCAATCTCCCAGTAAAAGGGTTCCGGTGGTGATGATGATGATGGTGGTTGTAGTGGTGAAGGGAGTGGTGCTGGGAAAGTGTAGATGTGTTTTATTTCTTCTTCATTTGCACATTTGCAATGTGTAACGATGTGGGTGAGGCAGACGGTGGTTTCTACTTGAAGTCATGAAGAGGTGATCTTCACAACTGGACATCAGAACACTTCAAGAACACCATGTACACAATATACACACACACACACACACACACACACACACACACACACACACACACACACACACACACACACACACACACACACACACACACACACACACACACACACACACACACACACACACACACACACACACTTTCTTGCACAGACACACTTTCTTGCACACAAGTGTGTGGGATCTGGTGTGCTGGTCGTTTTCTTCTTAGTGTGATTTGGTGCATGTGGATGCCTTTCTATGAAATGGCCTTTCTGTCAGTACTTTTCTGTGTTTGGGGGTAAGAGGGTGCAATGAAAGAAAATCCATTTTCAACCAGAAGTGGCTATGCTGTTTGACCTAATTGTCCAAATGTTGTGAAGTACAGATGGTTCTTTGTTTTTTTATTTTTTTTATCTGGCTTTGGAGAATATATATTTTCATGCTTGGACAGATTTGCTTTATCTCTGCTCTAGCAAATAGCGCAATATGAGCCAATTAAATGTGGCGTCTTACAGCCGGGTCCCACACATTGAATACACAAATAGAGGCATCTTATTAGTCTTCTATTACTATATTGGTCCCATGTTCATGCTATTAGAAACCTGTTGTTTTTCACTGGTTCTGTTGCTTTTATTTACAACAGGGATGAATAATTGCATCCTCAGCAATCAGCCGGTTTAGCTTCATTCTTTAATCGTACAGTTTAGCCAGTATTCGTGGAGGTCTGTGATCCATGGATCCCTGCCAGCATGCTTAATGTGCAGCTATTCAGGGTATAGCTCTCAGCCTGCAAGAGGCACTGTGGTCAATAGCATTACATCAGCCGGGCACTACAGTGGCTCTCCCTCTAATTTGACTTAATGGCTTCGAAACTGTGTGTTCCAAACTTTTAATGGATCATGCTGCTGAGTGGTACTATGCCAGGGATCCATTTAAAGCAGTAAAAAGTTCCTGCTTCCATGTTTATTCAGAGGGAATTGTCTGCTCTTCTTCTGTTTGTGTCTGTCCTCTGTGCATTTATCATTGCCCTTGTTTTAACGGTTGAAATGAGGGCTGGCACATTGCAAATGGCATCTTCAGTGTGGCCTAATAGTCGGATGCATGATCTGGGATAGGCCCTTTCTTTTTTTCTTTGACTTCTTCTGCTTTTGTCTGTGTTTGTGCTCAAAAGCTGGCCCGATGCCTCTTAATATGCATAGTGCATTCAGCGGACGTTGTAAAGAGGATGTGGACTCAGCAGAGGAACAGTGGGTGTATAACTTAATATACATCACACAGCTTGTTTTGATTTGTGAAATTGCCTTTGGTCCTTTTTGGTTTGTTAATGTTTTAGATAAATAACAAGGATTGTTCTTATTGGCAAATCAAAAAACCTCCTGTGCAAATGAAAGGTGTTTTCTAATAACACACACACAAACGGGCACTCACACCCAATCCGCTATCTGATATCAGAGAGTAAAAAATCTGCTAAAACAGTACTTTAGCAAGCTTCCAAGCATCGTCGTCCTCCAATGAGAAGGAGAACAGTGCTCTCCTTTTTCCTCTGTCTTTCTTCCTGGCAGATGATATATAGTCACTTGATGCATGGCCGTGACTTTCAAATCAGTAGAAATGCATTTAAAACCTGTACGGCGTCAACACATCACGTTTGTGCCGCTGTCACAGTCTTGTACCGCTGTGGGATGTAGGAGCACTGTATGTGTTCACTGTAATCTATTGCGATGATGCTTTGTAGACTCAGCAAGCGTGCCATCGTCAGAAAACCAGAGGGACTTCGCTTTGTGCAGTCGGAATTTGTCATTCTTTTTAAAACTTTACATGAGCCTCAGCTGCCAGAGCTGTCTTACAGAGCCAAGGAAATGGGCTTCTTTTGTCAGACAAACCAACAGAGAGGCTAATGACAGATTAATGTTAGACACCATCTATAGAAGAGTTTGCTAACCCTTTTCCCTTGAGAGGGCTTCTCCTATTTGACATGGGATGGATTACCTAAGCTGCATCACGATGCTCTGCATTATTGACTCAAGTGAGGTAGATATTCCGATTCAAGACGACATCACTCTCCTGTTAACTATAATGGGATGGGCTCTGTTGAGAATTAACTACAATAGAGAAAGAGGCACCCGAAAGCACTGGTGTCCCAGCTTGTCCAAAATAACTGGGATGGATTAGTGTGTGTGCTGTGTGTGTGTAATGCAAGTGCACATCAGTCGGCTCTTTATACAACTTTAAAGGGGACGATTAGATCATTTTTCAAAGCTGGGTATTTCCCATTCAAGGGCCCTAATGGTAGTTTCCCGGGCTTTATGATTTATCAAACGTTAAAGGTCATTCTGGCTGGATGCAATTATATCTTGGTTGCTTTTATTTGGTCCAGCACTAGAGTGTCTGTGCTCAATTAGAGGCATATGTCATAACGTAAGTTGTGTCTCGCTGTATGGGATGAGATCGGAAGCATTCATTTATTCAATGAAGTGACATTCACCACCAGAGCCCGGGCCAGTCCCTGATGCCTAAATGCATTCTGAAGTTCAGGAGCTAGTAAGCATGTGCCAAGAATAGAGAGCACACACACACACACACACACACACACGCACACGCACACGCACACACACACACACAAACTGCACAATGTGTGAGTTTGGGGTAGATGTTGGATAGTTCAGTGGCTAAGGTGTTTGACTCCCAGCGAAAAGGTAACCGGGTTCAATCCCCAATGTCGACATCTTAACCACCATCTTAACCTCTACCTAAGAGTTGTTTTAACAGAAGGATCAGTGGCAAGAGATCACTGGATCTCTGGATTACACCCCAGTTCTTTTAGTGCATCTGAACAGTCATTCCCTCTTTTTCTTCAGTCTACCAAACCTGTTTCCATCAGTATAGCTGTAGATAGCATCAAGGTTCATCAACATGTCAAATAGGGCCAGGTTATGCTGCCTATTAATATACATACCAATATATATCAATATTTGTGTTTGGGCTTTTATTTCAAAATATATTTCTAGTAATAAAAGTGTAGTACTGCCTTTCACCCATAGTCAATCTGTCTTGTTATCTGGCAGTTTTTTGGTTAATTACTGTGGCTTCAAAGAGTTCAACCTTCTTTCTTTCTATGCAGACCACAGACACTAGTTTGTGTAATATCACACGAAGAAGTCTGCCCCCTCCCAACAGACCGGGAGTTTCTTTGAAATTGACATCTCTGTCCTCCATTATTTGTTTATACCATGTATGACTGCAAAAGAAAAAGGCGAACAATGGCAATGTTTACGACTTAAGATAAGGTTTTGTGCCACCCAATCTATTTTACTTTTAAGGTTTAAATGGCAAAAGATGATGGAGCAGATTAATTTGTCTTTATACTCTGCCTGGCCGGTATAGTATATAACAACAAGAGAAAAGCAGACAAAAAAGCAGAGAATCTCTAGAGATGGCTGAGCCGATTGCTCTCCATCACACACTATCATTATGTGGGATTACCGAGTGAATCCATAGTCTCATCCACGCCCAATACAGCCAACAGTTCTACTTTGCTCTTCCTCACGCACTCACAGAGGCCATGGGGCTTTGTGATCTGGACCGAATCCCGGTGATTCAACAGGCTATAGAGCAGCGCCGGGCCATTGACTGCCTCTCACATTCCTTTCAATTGGTGGTGTTGACCTTTGAGTATTTCACCACTTAAAATCTCATCTTTAACTAAAATAATCACCCAGATGATTGAATCAACATTAACAATTGTCCCACCTAAAATGATCTGAGTGTCCCCTTTTCAACTTCTTTCTCTGTTGCTGCAAAGGCCTCTTCCAAGATTCCCCCCCCCTCCAATTAGTTGAGGATGATGTCCAGCCAGTGGCAGAACAAGATGTAGAGTTTGATAATTGTTCTGGTTTTATTATGTTTTAACACATCCATCCCTCCTCAGTTTTAACAGGCAGAGCTGTGAGTGAGTCATGTTAAAACCAATGGATGGATCCAGCCGAACGCTTTGCTATGACAATAAGCCCTGCATGTTCCCGTGTTTCTTGGCAGTGTGAAACCATTTCTTTCCCACACAAAGAGATGAGCAAGAGCTTCATGGCGTTTAGCTGCAGTATGACTTTTGGTGAGATGTGAACTATCTGGCTTCGTGGATCTCCATGCACCACAAACGAGTCAGTAGGAGTGAGAAGAATGTACGCTGCAACACTTGGCGCATCCCACTCAGTGTTTTCATGAAAGTATTGTCTTATTAATTTTTTCTCGTGGAGGGATATTTCCAAAGTCTGCTGCTTACCAACAAGGTGTACAGTATACACACCACCATATACGGTATACCTCACCACTCGGTTCTGTACAGACTTAAAGCAACTTCTATATATTGAAAGGAAGATTTTGCTAGGGACCCGGGCATGCAAACCAATGAGGACAGGCTCCAGCCATGAATGTATATGAAAAACGTGCACCCCCTGTCTCTATGCTTGGGATCCACCGTGTGTCATGACTGCTGTCACACAGATTAGAGTAATCAATGCATGACTCGGGTTTGGGTTTAAAATACTTAGTCATTTCTTTCAGGATGCGTCTCTTGTAAACACTTCAACCCTTATTTTCCCACAAGAGGTTATGCTGGTGGCAGTTACACAATCACATCTTCTTCATCTTTTTGGGTTTGGTGGTTTTTTTACTTCAAAGACTACAAACTTCAAATACCTCAGTTCACATGATGAAATAATCAAGTGATGGTTTGTTGTGATGTTAGTGGTGGCTTAAAAAGATGAAGAAATACAAAATGAATGCATGCATTATCTACCGGAGGGCCCAGGAACAGGGAATATGAGAGAGAGAGAGACCTCGTCACAGTGGAAACGTCTAGTGGCAGACAAAAGGCACCCTTGTTGTCATGGTTTCAGATGGATATGGACACTGTTGCTGTTGCAATATTTCTTGCCTGCAATAATGAAAAACATCAAATCACATTTGTAAACGTGTTCTTCGAACCAAAACAGAACTTATCTTTGCTGTGGACTGTGAGTGACCCCTCTTTTCAGTAGTTAAAACAGATTATTTATTTCGGTTCGAGGCACAGTGATGCCTTCTACTGTTATATAGTGGCAGTATTATTGTACAGTGGAGAGGGGCAGTAGTCAAACACTCACAACACACTGCTGGCAAAGCTACATGGCAAAGACCTTGGTGTTCTTCAGGATGGCAGCATTCCATGAGGTTCGTCAGGAAAGATGAGATTTGCCTCGGATTATCATTGATAATCCGAGGCATCCTTTTCACAGTTAGTTTCAGCGTGTATTAAAAGTGTGTTGCACTGAACATGAACCTCGATTGCAAGACATTTGATTAGACTTTTAATCACCGAATTGCAAGTGGCTGGGCTTCACATGCTGGGTTCTTCTGCCAGTTTCATTTTGTAGTTTCTCGAGGTATCTGTGTGTTTGGGGACTGACGGCAAAGAGGAGAAGGAGTTTCAGAACGGGGTGCCAGTGCCCTCATCAAAGTTGTTGTCAGCTCTTTCTTGTGAGAAGGAGGTGCAATTGAATAAGCAGAGATGCTGAGTGAGTGCTCCCCATGCAGCCTCATCCCTTGAATTCCGCCTCTCCTTCTCATCTTTCTCCTCCTTCTCCTCCTCCTATTTTTGTGTGGCCTGACCCCGCTGGCCTGTGAGTAATGAGAGGTTAAGAAGGAGGCTGGATAATTAGACCTGACATCACACCATAACACACTCCTCTCAACATGTCCCCCAGCCAATCGGGAAGACACTCGCGCACACACACACACACACTCACACTCACACATTCGCTCATGCACACAGCGGCGCTGGCAACACAGAGACAAACACACTCACACATGGCTGGATATCAGCAAAACACACATGTTGATGGCCCCATGTTGCACAGTATACTTTTTCAAGTCTTATGCCTTTAGACACCCTTCTCCACCCTTATCTTCTATTCCTATCATAACCCTCCTTTTTTATAGAGTCCTTCCACTCCATTTTCAGTCCAACATCAGGGGGTTTAAGGGGTGTGTGTGTGTGTGTGGTCCTTCTCGGTAGGTGGTGCGTTTCATTTCCCAGGTCAGGGCAGAGGGAGTGAAATTGAAAATGAAGAGCAGTGGATGAATATTGAATTATTAGAGTGTGGTACAGAGCGTGAATAAGACCATGGGAAATGCGGTGACACAAAAGTCAGAAAGTGTAACCAGGTTCATTGCTCCGGAATTATCCCAGCATGCATTGTCCGCCTGCTCTCTCTCTCTCCTGGTTGTGAGTCTATTCAGAAGTGCCGGGTCAGTGGTGGGAGAGTTTTTGCTGCAGGCGTAGCTTCATGTTATGCTCTTGAATCCTATGTATTCACAGCGTCTTGCTGGTTTCTGAGATGACGCTCTTAAACCGCTGGAACGATCGACTTCATGTCTTCTATCCTATATGTGCTTTGAAGTGTGTTAATTCAATCCATCGAGACAGACACAAGTCCATTTCGGGATTTCCATAGGCAGATGTTATTCCACATGGCTTGTCTTCCCTGTTTTGTTTTTGTTTTTGCAGCTGCCTCTTTCTTTCATTCCCTTTTAGGCTTTCAATGTGCCTGATTAATTTGTTCCGTTCTGTAATAGTTGCAGTGCCAATAGAATTAGTAAGACCTGCTATCAAAGAAACAATATGATTGACAATATTTTTACACTAGTTGCACCCAATACCATCTTGTATCTAGACACAAGCAGCAGATCGAAAGGTTCTCATTGTCCAATGAAATGCAGCAATAGGTTCACATTGGCCTGAAAATATCTTACTACACATTTTATTTTCAAATAAAGGCCTATTCTGATACGGTTATTATGTATATATGGATGTGCCAAGCAAGCTTTTTTTTTTTGCTGGGAATTATTGAGCCGTGAGTAAACATTTGACTTCTTTTGTTTATGTCCAAGAGGTGCCTTAGAGTTTACCAGGCCTCAGCGTGTCAGAGCAGGGATTTTACTTACACAGCGAAGGGTTTTCTGCTCTGAATACCGTGCTGTGAATGTTTTGGTAGAATGAGTTGTTTGTTTGGAGAGTGTGCAGGATGTATACTGCACAAATACTTAGCAGCACCTTATCTGAACTGGGCATTAAGAGACTTCTATATTATTTACGTATGCCTTTATTTAATATTTTCCCCAGAAGAGAAAAATAAAACGTTCACCTAGGCTATTTGTGTTTAGAAAGGAAATGGTTGTTAAAATAAATAAATGATTAGTAAAACCATTAGAGTGTGTTTCCAAAATAAATCAAGTCATTTTCAATTGTATAGATGCCAGGGTTTCCCCCAGAAAACGTGTTAGTCCCGGTGGCAAGTATCTTTTTTGTCGGGGGCCAAATGCGGGCCAGTGACAGCCTGATGGCAGCAAGGGTAGGAGCCTATCGTTTATGGGGTAACAGAATCACGGAAGGAAATCACGGATTTGATATTTTCTTTCAGAGCTCCTTTCGACATTCCTCCCGACGCAATAATATAATCCAAAATGGTTACAATAAGAGTAATCTTCATTGAAATAACACCGTACATCCAAATTGGAAAAAGGTATCAGTGGTTAATGTTGAAAGAAGCTTGAAAAAGACAATGAAGAGTGAATAATCTACGGTGCATGGCTATTCGGCAAAGCGCCCCCCCCCCCCCCCCCCCCCCGATTACTTTGTATTAGGGATGCAAGAAATGCCCCAAAACTAAAATCAAATATACCGTTTAGATCTTAACGAGAATTGGGCTGGTACCCACCAGTACGGCGTTAACCACCACGTCTATGGTGTGTAGATATACCATATTCTCACCTCGCAGGTGTTTTTAATACATCTGGAATTTGGGGAAACCTGAAAAAGCATGTTTCTGAGGGCATTTCTCTGCGCAGCACCGTTTATTCATCCAGCTCCAGATGTTTGAATACTACTTATTCACATGGCAGTGTCTGCCTTTAACACACATGACCATGGCGACAACCTACTGCAAGTTAAACAACTAATGCAAACATTTAGCCAATTTCGGCTTAAGTGCTTTTTTTTTGGTAAAAGCACTATAGCACACACAATCTTTTCTTTCTTTTTGTTTACATGCATCTTCCCTTTCCAAGTGATTTTGGGGATACGCTTACCTTAGATAAGTATAATGCAAAGTGTTTGTGATGGGAGGAATTGACACTGCCACGGATGTGTGTAGAGAGATTTACTCAAACATGGGAAGGCCAGGCAGGAGCTGTGCTGCTCAGACAGCTTCCCCTATTCTCTGTAGATAATCGTGTTCTCGCTTGAGTTGTGTTCCGTTTAATTATGGCTCGCGGTCTTCATGTATAGATGCTTTATATATGTATCAACAACTATGTGGTTAAAATCAACTTTGAGCTGTAGGGAGTAGCCTAGATTTGTGTTTGTTTATGTGTGTTTGCTTGCGTGCCTGTGTACGCGTCCTTGGACAAAGATTTCCAAGTTAGGTAATCTCTATAGCAACATTGTGTGTTTCATTCTTCCCTTTAAAGGGAATATTTATGTGCAGTGTGTTATAATGAGCCCCTCCTGTTTAGTAGGTGGAAGACTTTCAGAATTCACAATACTCAATAAAAGTGTCTGGCCGTGCAACTGTGTGACGCAAACTACTATAGCCCGGCTGACTGGGTGGCATGATTGGGAATCTCTATCAGTCAGCATTGACTACAGATATGTCAGTGTTATTTTCAGCTAAGAGCTAGTTGAAATATTATACATTGCGACTTTAAATGTGTGTGTGACTTTATTTTTCAAATGGGATTCATTAATGCTTCAATTCAATGGTGAAATTCAAAGGAAACCTAATGTTGTAATGACATCTTATTTTGGGGGAATTCAAAATGGGTTATTTCATTAGGGGGCTGGGATGGTGTTACCTCGGTTACCACTCCCTGCCTTGGGGGACGGCTCCATAGAACATGAAAGCTATTGGTTCTCCCGTTGCCTTCATTCCTCACCCTGGAAGTGGCTCTGATAGTGCAATGAAATTAATGTCTGTATTAAGTGTTGGGAGGGAAGGGGGATATTTAATAAGGGCTGCCCCCCCCAACCTCCATCTTGTTTTATCCTCTTCTCTGTTTATCTTTTTCTTTCTCTCACCCTTACTCTTTGTGTGTGTGTGTGTGTGTGTGTGTGTGTGTGTGTGTGTGTGTGTGTGTGTGTGTGTGTGTGTGTGTGTGTGTGTGTGTGTGTGTGTGTGTGTGTGTGCATGCACGTGTGGTAAATACTTTTTTTTTCATTGATGTGTATAAACTGTGACCAGAGGAAGTTTAATCGGTCCTTTACCTCACAGATAAGTTTCCTCTGTGTTCTGTGAATAGCCATCGTTCACCTTTCTTTTTTCTAAAGATGAATTTGTTCATGAGATTATGCAAAGGGAGACATTTCCCAGAATAGAGACTGATGAATGGGGTCCTCCAGTGAGTTGCTAGGCAATACGGTTAACTGTGGACCTCTCTTTGGAGAACGGACGCAGCCATCATCATCAACTGCTGCCCAGACATAGCTCCACAGACCTAGACTCACCAACACACCGTGGCGTTAGCATTCCCTCTCTGTGCTTCGTTGTGATGTCGGAGCGTCTTCGAAAAGGCACTTTGATGTCATGGCACCTGAGTCTTGAGCAGGGTAGAACGTTCACAAACTGGTTTGTGAAAGGATTTTAAACCAGTTTTTACACCCATATTACACTATTTTTTGAGTAACAGTGATTCAGTGTCATAGTTTCCTATGTTGAAGATCATATTTCATACTTCCATGTAAAAAAAAAAAACGATCCTTTTAAGAGAGGGAGAGAGATGTACGGTCGCCAGCCTCATGGGTGTGTCTGATTGGATGCTGTAGCTGTGCGTCAAACACGGGATGTCCTGCCATTGAGCTCACACCTCTGAGTGTCACTTCATTTTAGCTTACATTTCAACTCTAGAGGGAGTCATGAAGGTGTCTTTTATGCATTCTCTTTAAATAACTTATGACTCTCAGGTATAAATTAATTAAAAAAAACAATTATGTATCTCTGTGTCATCTTTGTGTAATAACTTTTCTGAATGTTGAAAACGGTTGTGTCTGTCAATGAGTTCACTTCAGTCCTTCAATTTTGATAAAATACAAGACGTGACAAATTCATTTGAGTTGGTAAGATTGCCATTATATGTTCTAATACAGCAATTCCATGCGATAAACGTCGTCCTTGAGCAGGTTCAACATTATTTTCATCGTCGCATGCTCTTCTTGACATTAATCCTATTTTTCTCTCCCTTCTTTCAATTTACTTTGTGTGATTAAAATAACACATCCCCACAACCTTTTGGTCTTCATCCTCCGTTGTATGGCCTCCTCCTTAAGGGAAGATGACGTCGTTCGTTGGATAAACACAGCCTGCGGTGCTGCACTTCATCACCACTTCACTCAGCTGTACTTTTATTTAAAATGACTCAAAATACCTGCCTGCTAGTTCCTGTTAATTCTCTTAATACAAAGCCAATACATTTTTATGATGTCAGTGGCTAGTTCATCTCCATATTATGTATTTTGAGAGGGCAGCTTTATTTCATAACAAGTTACTAAGGATGGAATATGAATGAGTTTTGGCCATAGACCTTTGGGAGGCGCCCGCCCATTCAATTCCCTCAACGTTCCAAGTATGGATCATTCCAGCCACTGGTTGCAAAAATGTCAAACAACTACACCCCTCAAAACAGTCGTGTGTAAACCAATGGGTGACGTCATGGATGCTATAGACATAATCTTTATTTCATATAAAAAAGGAATGGGAAAAAAAGTTGGAAGAAAGAAGAAAACAAAAAATAAATGGGTCTTCCACCCAAAGCTGTTAGAATGTCAGGAAAGTACTGACCTTGACGGCCCTAATGGCTCTGAATAGCGCCTGAATGTCAGCGGGGTCGGTAGTTGTGGCCAGAGCCGGTCTGCAGGGTAATGGGACCAAAACACCTTGGCTTTCTGAACCTGAAACACCGGAGAGGGGAGAGGAAGGAGCCGGCACTACGGAGATCCAGCGAGGTTGGTTGAGGACGTGAGCAGTCTGGAGCTGTGTGAGGCAGGGAGGAGGGGCAGCAGAGGGGAGGGTTATAAAGCGACCGTTGGAGGCAGTGCATCTCAGTTCGAAAGAGTGGAAACATAAACAGCACGCAGGGAAATGTACCTTGTGGGAAGTAAGAGAGAGAGAGAAAGGAATTCTGGAATAGTGTAGTTAGGGTTAGGGTGGGGTGTCCGACTCCAAACTGAAAGGTACTTGGTTTGATCCCCATTGTTCACAGCCTACCTGTAGGCCATCCTTGAGCAAGATGCCTTACCCCCTATCTGTTCCTTAATTACTAAATGTGTCTGAATTACCCACAAGTGGCCTTGTGGGTAAAAGTGCTAAGTTACAAAAATAATAGTTGTCGGCCTCTGTTGTAGATAGGGAGGTGAAGACTACCATTACTTTCTCCACACGGCCACAGATTTATTATGTGTTTCCTAATTGAAATGCTGAGCTCAGCGATTTTGTTTTACCCTTAAGTGATCTGAAATGAGAAATTAGAGTCAGAAATAAGTCTTCAGTGAGTCCCATCCTTGACGTTGAATCTCTCCTTGTTCCCTCTCTCGGCCAGATGTAACATTTCAGTATTTTAGGAAATAAATAAACCATGCATGGTAAAGGAAAGGACAACAACAAGGGATCGTTTTTATTTTTTTTCGCTTATGTGCTGAACAGCTTGCATGCTTTTTAACAAGCATCAGTCTGAAGATGGAGGGATGGAGGAGGAATTGTTAAAGTGCTTGCTTGGTTCAAAGAACATTGTCTAATGACCCCGAGGCAGGCTTACAGACGAGGGTCTGAAGCGACACCCGGGGCTGCAGGGCTCTGCTGGTGTGTGGATGATGGCACTGGGTGAAATGTGTTGAGATCCAGATGTAAAACCCTTACCAAGCAAGAAGCCACCCTCCCCTACTGAGATCAGAGGAGCCATTGAGGTAGAAGCGTGGAGTCTGGATAAAAAAAAAGAAACCCCACACAGATATAGAAAGGTAGGGTAGGCAATTTGGAGAAATGAGCCAGAGTAAGTTAAGTATCCAAAAAGTATCCAACCGAAAATGCCACCCTTCTCTTCAGGCCTGCCTCCAAAGCCACTCCCCCAAAACATGACTAGCTTGCTAGCTTTAGTGAAAGGTCTGCCTAGCCTTGTGGAAGACTCCGGTCTATGAGTGCACAGGCACAGTCTGAGTCTAGATAGGTAGGTAAAAAGACAGGTAGGCTATCCAATCATATCATTCTGACCGAATGTAATGATTGGACAGGCTTATTAGAGGCATGCGACAGCCACAAATACAGATTTATTTATTTTTTTACTTTTATTTATTGTATAAATAAATAAATGGTCTACCACAGCTTTAATCTTACCTAGCATGATGCTACCAGCTACGTGCTAGCTGATGACTCATTGGCAGATGTGTCCCTTTTTTTAATTCATGAATGATAACCGTGAGGGGGAGATGGATGGTAATGAAGTGAGTGACATTGATGGAGACTAAGAGATCTTTGATGACTGTGTGGTTCTAGCAGTAATGTGCCATGCCCTCTTTCCTCATACCCCAGGGATCTGACCACAAGTAGAGCTTGGAACTTGGCCAATAGGTGAAGAATATGCGTTTTGCACATTTTGCCAATCAGGTAATTGTAGGACTTTGAAATCTGTTGTCGTTTATTGGTCATTTAGCAGTTTCCAGCGTTTAGCCCATTGAGCTCAGCTGGTCGAGGAGATAATGACATGTTATTTTCTCATTTCCTACACCATTGTTACTGTTTCATTATAATCAGCAGAAAATGGTGGCGAGTAATAAATAGCTGAACTGGTAGCAGGGGAAGCCTTAGATATGGCTTATGGCATGGAAATACCAAAAGTCTGCTGTGGAACTTCCTACAACGAGCAGCTGTATGAACTGTATTACGAATGCCAGACAAAATTTAATATCACTGTAATTATATTTGAATATATCTGTGGGGACCCAAGTAGCTTTAAAGGCAGCCATTCATTTTAGTAAATAAAATCACCTTTTGAATGAGATGAGCTAGTGGGTTCCTGCATGTGCGACTAGACACAGTACTCCATGTTGATACATTGTGTGTATGCATCCTGTTGACTAGTACTTAGTCATATGATTATTGCTCAAGTAGCTTAGAATGCGAGCTCTCTATGAAAGCATTGCATGACTGAGATGTTTGTCTTCCACTGGCCGAAGTTGGACCTCCGGTTGAACTTGAAATCCTCTTCCCCACTGATAGAGAATGAAAACCTGTTCCAAGAGTAACATGGATCTGTTTGACTCCACCTAGAGTTGAGTCATTTCTATCCTAGGGGGATAACAATAAAAGTGGCATATTAATTAATTAGCCTTAATATTAACCTTTCGTGCAGCGACGGATAGGCACGACACACAATGCGAAAAGCCATCGCATTTAGAGTCGTTCCTTATGGCTCCCAATTGATCACCCGCATGGACATTATTTCTATACGAAAAAATCGATGTTCTTGATTGGATTTGTTTTTCATTCCTTAACCCTGGTTGATTTCATTCACTGTAAATGGAGAGCAGTGCATGCCTCAATATTCTACCATTCATCTTGAAGATGCCTTGGACCGCAGCAGACGGCATTCCTATGTCAACACAACCACGGTGAACCCTGCACCGCTATTACCATTACCATGCCTGCCAAATGTTTCAGCTTGTGTGTGTGTGTGTGTGTGTGTGTGTGTGTGTGTGTGTGTGTGTGTGTGTGTGTGTGTGTGTGTGTGTGTGTGTGTGTGTGTGTGTGTGCGGACGTCCAAGTGGAGAAAAGTAATGTAAATCAAAAGCAAGGGGTTGAGTTGGTAGCAGTAGCTGACTTTACTGTAGCAGAAGAAAATGTAGCCGTCTGTAGCTAACTAGTTGAATGTATTGACCGTAGATGAATGTAGTCGACTGTAGTTAAATGTGGCTGACTTTAGATGAATGTAGACTGTAGTGACCGTATCTGACTGTCTGAATGCAGGGTCAGTGTGAAGGACGACTGAAAAGATGATGTCTAAACAGGTGGGGGGTCCTGGTGATTTGTGTCCTACAGAATCTGTTCACATCAGTGGCTCCGTAGCGGTTAGCAATACAATGAGCCAAAGGACAAGTGTAGCTCGCATCCTCAGCCAGACCCTGTAACGTGTGTGTGTGTGTGTGTGTGTGTGTGTGTGTGTGTGTGTGTGTGTGTGTGTGTGTGTGTGTGTGTGTGTGTGCGCATGCGTGCGTGTGCGAGCAACTGAGAGACAGAAAACTAAAAAACAGTTCTAAAAAAAACAGTTCTAAAAACTCCACACAAACATAGCCTATGGGTGGAGGATATGTTTGACAGGGGCTTTGATGCACAGATACTGATGATGCATATTCAGACCAAAGCTGGGCCTCACATATGTGTGTGTCATATGTGTGTATTCATGCATTGGTAGGTGGACAGTATCAGGACGGTGTGTAAACAGTAGCAGAATAGTAGGTTGGTGTAGTGTTTTATGAGATCCAAAAGATACGTATACTGATGACTATATACACTGTGATCTTTGAAGTAAAGTTTCTGCAGTAGATGATGACAAAACCGTTATGAAAGCAAGATGAGCTGCACAAAAGTATTCTACACATCACTTTTTAGGGGGGCTTCGTTTCTGGCTCACTTCAAATGTTCTCTCCCTTGCGCGCTCTCTCTCCCTCCCTCCCTCTCCCTCTCTCCCTCTCTTGCGCTCTCTTTAAAATACATACAGTCAGGGCTGTAACTACAGAGAACATTTTATTTTGATTATTCAAACTCGCATGACTTATGTGCAAGTATAAGTTAGCAGAGTTCATACTCCAATGCGTAATCTTTTACTTTTTTACTTTTTGTAGAATGTTTGCTATCCAACTTTGCCCTTGAATTAAACTTGTTGAGTGGAAGTCTGGACTACGTCAGATATGAATTACATCGGTTGTGCTTCCTCAACGGTCTTTTATGGACATGGTAAAAGCACTTAAAGCAAAAGGATATTTTATGAACTGTATGGTTCGTGGTTATGGATAGGGAGCTGAACTTGACAGTTCATAACAAACAGAAGTCTTCTCTCCAGATTCTGTATGACCATCAAGGTGTGGAGTGGTGCTGACCAGCTGACAAATAGCACCATGCACTCCCATGATTCAACGCTGATCCCATAATTCAACG
The DNA here is from genome assembly GCA_026745465.1 of Lota lota. Lineage (NCBI taxonomy): Eukaryota > Metazoa > Chordata > Actinopteri > Gadiformes > Lotidae > Lota > Lota lota. The sequence continues at coordinate 5,979,080 of JACYXH010000429.1, forward strand.
CTGCTGACCTCAATGGGAATGTAATAAAAAATGCAATTACGTCTCACAGGTTTTACAGCACAGGATAAATAATCGGGACATGAAGAACTAACGTTTGCCTGTGGTGGTTATACGTAGATGAAGAGATCTACAGTATGGGGGTGAGTGTGTGGTGGGGATGGTAAAACGAACCGAAGTCTATAGCCAAAGTCTAAGTCGATATACAGTCTAAGCTAAAAAAAAAGAAAAAGTGTAGAAGATTGTAAAACATAGCTGTATGGAATGGTTTTCTTTGAACAAAGTCTCATGTTTGCCAGAATTTCAACAATATAAAGACTAGCCATGACAGAACATTGCAGAGACATCACACCCACTCCTCGTCCTGGGATTCAGTGTGTTAAAATGGTGAAAAGTGTCACTTGGAGGCTCTTGGTGGTCTTTAATGTTCTTGGAAGTCACAGCTGTGTCTTGTTGGACTTTGGTGAGTGGCAGATGGGCTGCTGCTTCTTCATTGACAACATGGTTTTGAATTTCTTTTTGGGATGTTCATTTTGTTTTCTGACTTTGGGAAGGGTGAAGAGCTGAAATGTAACACAATGAGAGGCCATTGTATCATGAAGACAACCCAGAATAAACTGATATAAATGAATATAATTTAAGTGCCATAAATTGAGGGGAAAACTATAAAAACATTAAAGCTGTAGAGAGTTTCAGTTACAAATGTTCAATAGGCGACATAAGGGAACACATACGTTTTCAACATATTTTACAATCTGCGTTTAAAGTGTCAGAACCTGACATTGCGCCAAATTGTATGCAGCCATCTTGGCTGCTTCTCCCATGCTATGTACCTTTTTATTGCTGTTAAATACACATTTAATGACCATGTTTATGGGCAATGAATCAAATAAAATCTCCTAGAATCTAATGACATGGAGTGTCATCATAAATATTAATAAAAAGCGGTTAGGCTTTTTGCTGTCAAAGCAGTTCAACAAGTCTGGACTCTCCTGAACTTTCTATAGCCATACATCTATTTAATTTTTTCTTATTTAATAAATCTCTTAATTCATAAATTTGCTGTCAAATCTTAACAATTTATATAATTAGTTTCAACATTTAATTCTAGTTATTATAAGGGATGTGTGAAATACCAACAATAAGATCATTGATTATATTATATTATATAATATTATATATATTATATTATATATAATATATAATATTATATTATATATAGATTGACTATATATCTCTCTCTCTCTCTCTCTCTCTCTCTCCCTCTCTCCCGGCAAGCCATCTTGGCTGAGGTCCTTGTGGTGTTTCAGAATGAATAATGAAATAGCAGGAGTCGGTAGGGGGCAAGGGTGGCAAGGACACTAACAGCAAGGACATACAGACACACACGCACAAACACACGCATGCATGCATGCGTGCATACACAGACGTCGCGGGGAGATGAGCCTACTGATTAGTGTCTGCCCACCTCTGCTGGGCCTACCGTGCCATTCTGCTAGGGTGGGAAGCTATTTATTCAACTCCTGAATTACACTCCAATTGCTCTTGACAGTAAAGGTGAAGGAAATTGGGTAAGGTGTTATGCACTGGGTTTCGGGATGTGTTTCCTATTGCTGTGTAACCTGTCTATTTTTTACATATGGAAAGGCTAATTAAGTAAACTTCCTACACTTAAATGTTTTGTATGCTTGCATTGTGAAGGTCAGGAGTAGGCTGTTCCTGCTATAGGTGATTACCCAACAAGGTGATGGAGTTTAGCAGGGCTAGGCAGATTGCCTTCTTGGTGAACACCTGCTGTTTGGTAGTCTTCAGAACCTTCTCAATCTTTGCTGTCCTCCCTATCTTCACCAGCTGCTGTCCTTCTCTGCCATGCCAATATGGCTGTTCAAATCGCTAACACTCTATTTCCCATTTGGATAAATAAAATGTGTAGCAAAAATCTGTATTAATCAACAGTGTTATTACAAGTGACAACAACGGATTAGAGAGATAAAGACGATATCGACTCATTAGAAGAACGATTTAGGAAGAAAAAGAGGTTGGAAACGCATATGTCTTCAATAGCCGAAAACAAAACACTTGGCATCAATGTTGTTAGCAATATTTAGTCCTTGTTTTTAAAAGTTAAGATTACATTTGAATGCTTGAATGTAACTTAATTCAGGGCACAATAAGGATACATCCATAACTAGTGCGGAGTATATGGACCATAAAATACATCAGAAAGGGTGTAAAATAGGGTAGAACTGCCTTTAAAGCTAACTATGTGGGTGGGTTATGCAGTCCTTTAGAAACAGGTTGCTCTGTTATATTGGGCTAAACACTTGATCTATGCTCTGTTCTCCAGAACTGAGAACTAAGGAGAAGGGCGTAACCTGAAGCAAAGAATTCAACTCCAGATCTATTTTTGGTAGATATTAGCAAAGCACACTGCTATGATGTAGGGTTGCTGCCTTGTTGGTTTGATTAAACATCATCAACATCATACAACTTGTACACACAGACTACGTCCACAGCCCATCCTAACTCTAGAGACACTCATTGTTACGGCCATGGCCGTCACCCAGCGTTCCTTCCCTTTGTCTCCTCCTCATGGTGTTTGTGTGCTGGTGCAATGGGCGAGGCAGCTCACTGATTGTTCCCCGGCTGTTCACCTGCTCCACTACGCACACCTGCCATCCATCTCCTGCTCATCAACCTTCTGCATTTAAACCCTGGCTCTTCACCCACTCATCGCCAGATCGTTGTTTCAACTACAGTGGTAGTTTGCAGTCACGGCTTTTCTACAAATCGCATTTCCACATACGTTTTGCGTTCCATGTTTTCTTGTGTGTTTGAACTCAGTCTTCTTTTTTGCTCCAGGATCGTCGACTCACCTGCATGCCCGTCTGCCTTCCCACCCGCGCGCTCATCCGCCTGCCAGCCCATCCATCTGCTTCGTCCTCCACCTCAGCCCTGCTCCGTCATCCGTCCCTGCCAATCCACCTCCTGTTCCTTCGCCTACTACCCTCATACTTCCAGCAATAAACCTCTGGTTTCCATCCAACCCACCTTGTCTGTGTCTGCGCTTGGGTCCCCCCGTTCAATCGTAACACTCATCTATGTCGTACAGGGCACTGGGTTGCCAGACACCCATCATCAACAACACCGAATCTTAACATGCCTTTCCATTACTGTATCTGACTGATTCATGCCTGAATCACAGGCTATAATACATCACAGTCTCTCGTGGTATAGTACAATAATGGAAAAGTGGCATTATGTTAGCCTCAGGTCCCACTTTCGGTACTAAAAGAGTACCTGGAGCTCCTTTTAGTTATTTACCTTTTTTGTTTTTAAGAATTGCCCCACCACTCATCTTCCAGCTAAACCCTGCATGAGTGTGACACTTTAAAACTCAGAGACGTTCAGAAACACACGCTTTGCTAAGCCTCGATCGCATCACCATCTTTATCAAATCGTCTACACGGCCACTGTAACGCTTTATCATCTCCCGTCGCTTTGTTTCCCCTGAATCCTCTCTGCTTACTTTAATTCCGATGTGAGACGGAGGCGGAGTGTGTTTTTCGGGAGGAGTAGGCTTGCCGCAGCATTATGTTTAAGATATGTATTATTCCTCATACTGACAGCCGGGAAAAGCAGGGTCCTGCCATGGGAACCGCTGATGTGTGTTGAAATGAATGAGAGTGACAGCCAGCCCTCCTGGTGCCTCACATCTCATTCCACACGCCAGCTTAATGGGAAGTGTTGGACCAAGACTACCGCCATGTTTATTCGTTGTCTTATTCTGGGCTCATTCTCTCACTCTGTCTCCCTGTATCAGCTTTGTGACTGAAATAGGTTACTCCTCGGTTGCTTGCATTCTTTCTGTCGTTATCTGTCCTTTTCTTCCCCCCCTTCCTCTCACCCAGCCCCTATTGTTTGCTTGCTATTGATCCATCTGTTCATACTCCTGGTCTGTTTTGTTCTCTGGGTTTCATTATGTCATTCTTTCCTCCTTCCCCGTGAAGTGACAGGCTTCGCACATCCAGTATTTGATCAATATGTTGATCATTCTTATCCATAAAGCTTTTGCCCCTGTAAAACATTGTCCTTGTGTAGACCTTCCCAAATGCTATTGAAAATACCAATCTACCAACCGTGTTTACTATTGAGTCATTCAGCAATCTCAGGAAACCATCGGCTATCGTCTGACGATTATTTACCTCTGGCAATACATGACAGGCAATACTTCTGGGGTTCCATTGTAGCCAGATCACAGATAACCTGGCTAAGACTTCCTTTTTAGTGCACCGGTCATTGTTTATAGTCAGCAACTTGAGACACAAGAATGGAGTTAAGAGTTAATATTTTTATTTGCAGCCGAGTCAAACGTTTCTCCACAGAACACACAAACATCTATATTTTTTGGCAGGTGTTTCTGGTAAAGACAACATTGACGAATCTCTATAAAAAAAAATACCAATGCTAATAAAAAGCTAAATCGTCGTCAGGTGATAGCCGATGGGTTCCACGATTGTTGCACTTCACACGGACTGTTTACCTGCATGAAACCAAACACCGCTCAAACGTGATTGGTCAATACTACTCTGACTACAAGGACGCTTCCGATACCAAAATCCTGTACCATTGCCTACAGATTGTGCATTCAAATGCAGCTATCTGTTTATAGAGATAAGTCATTCAGTACTCAGCAGACACTCCTATTGAAAGTGACTTACAGTGAAATCAGATACCGGTCAGGGATGGGGGGGTT
>JACYXH010000429.1:5988832-6333832 GCA_026745465.1 Lota lota
CACACATACGCACACACACATACACACACACACACAGAGATAGGTATTGTACACACACACACACACACACACACACACACACACACACACACACACACACACACACACACACACACACACACACACACACACACACACACACACACAGGGATCCAGATGACTCAGAAGAGATATCAAGAGCTCTAAGCCAACTGACTTTGTAATTTGTTTTATTTTAATATATATAACGATCTGGTAAATTAAAGTAAAGAAAAACCACAGACTACCACAGTGTATCTATGGAATACCGCCAACATATCGCACAGCCAAGTAAAATTGCTAAAAATAAGTAGAATGTGAAGCAATTATTGAACACAGGAACAATTCATGCATGTATGCGGTTGATCAACTAGGGAGACGGTAAACATTAATTTGTTTCTCATTTTCTTCCTACTTTAAATCTGTTAGACTGCGTGGAGCTTTGCTCAGTACTCTGGTACTAGTCTGTATCGCTGCAGCAATTTTGACTAAATTGTATGTCTAGAGGTGATCATGATTTGTTGCACACATTCTGACTTAAAAGAAAAATATAATCTTATAGTGTTGTAGAAGCTCATTCTACTGTTATACAAGCCACTGCCCTTTCCAAGCTTTTAAACCCATCCAATAGAAAACCAGCTTGTTGTATCCTCGCTCCAGTAGAGTCCCGGGCTCCGTCCCAATCTCCCGTCTAACAGACTGCGTAGTGGGCGAGAGTAGTAATGGGTGTCCATAATTGTATTTACACATAGTATGCGAAAAAAACATTATACTAAAAGTACCCGGATTACGTTCTATTCCCAGCTAAAAACGCAAGCTAGCGACACTACAGTCACTTGGATAAACCGCAGTTTCGACAGGAGGGTCTTAGGCGAAACTTTGAAATGTTAATAATTATAACCAACCTACAACTCTAGAACCAGAAACCCCACAAACAGACAACTAATAATAATAAACTCCCCAAAAATGTATGCTTTTGCCTTTTATACTGTAGTATGTAGTACTATACGCAGGTTCAGAGACAGCCACTGTGTTGTTCACACAATTGTCTTCTCCAAATGTTTTTCCCCCATCTCATCTCATCTTCTTCTATTTTCCCATCTGTGTTTTTATGTTGTGTTCTTTTCCTGTCTATTTCGGTGTGCCTTGTCCCTCCGCTCTTGATGATGCCCTTAGAAGACGTCACTGAAATGACATCCCCATTGGATTTTTTTACCCCACGTGATCGCCACGGCAACAAAACATGGCCGGCAGCACTGGTGGCAGTTCCCCGTTTTTGTTGTCATCCCTCATCCCCTTTTTTTACCTTCAAGCCATTCTCATCACTTCATCTTCATCAGCCCTCTCTCTCCCTCCCTCCCTCCTTATCTCTCTCTCCCTCCCTCTCTATCGCTCTCTGTGAACTCGCCAGACAAGGCCCGGCTCCCGGCTTTTGATTGGATGTCACCCATGGTTGCCGCGGTGCTGTCATTTAGGTGTGTTTGACCCCCAAGCATCCAATTCAATCACTGCCTGCCTAAGAGTAATATCCCCGTCCCGGCCTTATCTCCTGCTCCAAATGACTAGCAGCCACCAGCAGACCTACCTATGAGATGAAGAAATCAAAGGGGCAAAAAGGATTGTGTTCGGTGAAGGACGGAATAAATATCAGGTCGGATGAGACGCGCAGTTAAATGTGGTCTTTTGGAGGTGGACACACAATGAGGTTCTCTGAGAGAACACCAGCTGTGCTTGTAGTCCAAGGCTGCCTGAGATACTGGTGCTGGGTTAAGGCTAGAATGAGTCCGGTCATCCACACAGAACTGCCCAACTCTGATTGATATTATTATTATTATTAACGGCGTCCGACAAAATACGAAAAAGCACCAATATTTGTTATGGTTTTTAAGGACCTTTGTCTAGTATTCTGTAGCTAAAGCAAATAAACCCACGTGCCCAACTGGAATGTTCCAGAAAGTTGCAGAGTTGCATCCTTTCGTCCTACGCTGTTTCTCTCTCTCTTGTTCAATCTCCCTGATGTTTTTGCTACCTCTCTCTATTATAGCACTCAATCCCCTCAGCATAGTTGTATGTTCACATTTTGTATCCTCTTTTCTTTCATTTTTTTCCCACTCTTAACATCCCCTCTCTCTCAACCATCTCCCTCTATCACTCTCCCTCTTTCGATCTCTCTCACCTCCTTACGCTTTCTATCTTTCCCTCTCTTACTCTGTCACTCTCTCACTCTAAGTCTTTATCCCTCTCTCTCTCTCTCTCTCTCTCTCTCTCTTTCCCATGCTCCTTTGTTATGGAGGCTTGCAGACACCAGAGGTTCCCATGCATATGTTGTCCTCTGGATGCAGGGTCACTGGAGCGGAGGAGCAAGGCCCGAGGATGAGTTGATGTGGCATCTTGCCCCCTCCCTCCCTTCTCCCCTCCCTGCGATCCCCCACCCTTTCTCTTTCTCTATTCTCATCTTTCCACTGTCAAATCTGTGTCTCCCTCTCAGACCATCTTTTCCTTCAATTACCATTCCATTTAGCATCCCGTCTCTCTCTTCCTCTCACACACTCTCTCTCTCCCTGGCTGTCTATCTCTATCGTCCACTCCCTCTCCGCTGGCTCTCTATCTGAGTTGCTGTCGTCTCGGAGAAAGATGGCTAATGTTTGGGAAATAGGATTGGCAAGGAGCAGCAGTCTTCTGCCTGCAGTCTCCCTAGTTGTTTATTTTGTTTTGCTTGAGTGCTTGCGGTGTGTGTCTGTGTGTATGTGTGTGTACATCACAGTATTTTCTCTTGGTACTATTAAAATATGTAAAAGTAGGATTGGGGAGGTCTGTTTGTATGTGTAGTTTTGTATGATCGTAGCTGGGTAACAATAATTTCTGAAAAAAAAAGAATCTGTCAAAATAAATGATTTTCACCTTAGCTGAGGTAACATATGTGTGTCTATGTTGTAATATATGTATGTCTCAGTCACGAGCCAGGCACTCTGGTGACATCAACAAGAAGTGTGTTCTAAGTTTGAGAAGGATCGTTCCTGCTGTTTATCACCTGCTGCTGCTGCTGTTCATATCTCTCTCCATGTAACAATGACTTCTCCAACCCGTTTTAAACCTGCACTTTCTCACATTTCTCTTCGCAGCAACACTTTTTCTTGTTCAGCATTATCTCGCAAGATGTATTATTATTCACATTTTAAAATTCCCCCCTCCACCAAATGTCATTGTTCAGATACTCTTCTAAAAAGAAGTAACGGCTGCATTGAAAGACAGTTACAGACTATTTTGAATGATGGTGGCAGTGCCAAATAAAAGTCACACATAGTGCAACTTTAAGGGTCTTCAGCCAATCATCCTAATGGCCGAATGTCTTCTCCCTCGGTCTTGAGGTTTGTTGTAACGGTTATAGCAAGGCGGGCTGATCAGTGTCTTTTTGGGTGAGATTAACGTCTCGTTTCGCACCACAGCGACAATTAAACCCAATGTCTCTGCTTTTCTCATGGTGTAGTGGCGTGGGTGGGTATTAGGGGTGGTCACGTGACATTCGAGAGCTCTTTCTTTATTAAATCTTGTTATGTCAGAAGGAAACCGTGCAGCCGAGCTCAGAAATGAAATTGTTTCATATTTCTGTTCATGTTTGACACCCCCTGGGAATGAGGTTTCATACTTAGGACCGGTATTATATGCCCCATATTTCTTGAGTGAATATAAATCAGCTCATTCTCAATGATTTTGCTGTATGACACTGAAACAATACAGCTCATTTCAAACACACACATGCATATATTCATAACCCGAGAGCGCGAGATGTGAGTGAATAAGCCTTTAAATAGAAGCTGAAATCATTTAAACATAACAGAAGAGTGGATGTCACAGGGCACAATGTCATCAAGGGGCGTGGGGGAGAGAAATGTGATGATCATTTATGCATTAGTTCCGATACAGCGGGAGAACAGTGGATTGAAACAAAGTTATACTGTTCCTATGAGACCATCCCGGGCAACCATGGGTCTCTTCAACACATTAACCAATAGTTCAGCCATGTTTGGAGCCAAGCCTCCAAAGATGTTCTCCAGAGTTTAGGCTTGGAATGAAACACTGTGCTTCTAGTGAAGTCACCGGTTCACTGCGCTCCTCGGTCACTGCACTCCTCGGTGGGCCCTCAGTCGTGTGTGTGCGTGTGTGTGCCGTTTAATGGGAGCCAGTTTTTCCACTGAACCGCCGTCCTGGCTACCACTTAGCGTTCTAGCCTCGTAGTCATGGATTGATGCTAGCGATGATTTCTCAATATCTACCCACGCTTAGAAGACGCAGGGCCTGTGAACGCTGTGTGCGAATGCGATGCTACTATGTTTCGCAATGCGTGAAATAGTGCGGTGCTGGTGTGTGATTGGGGAGCTCAATTATGCATATGTGTATGTTGTGTGTGTTTGTCTCTGGAGGGAGGATAGGGTTTGTGTGTCAGTTATGTACGTGTGTGTGTTGTGTGCGACTATCTCTGGGGGGCAGGATGGGGTTAGTGTGTCAGTGATGTGTGTGTGTTATTTGTATGTGCGTGTGTGCAGCATTATGGCCCATTAGTGGAGCTTGAAATGTGGGCTTAGGATGGGAGCGGTATTTGATCTGTGTGTGTGTGTGTGTGTGTGTGTGTGTGCGCGTGTGTGTTTGTGTGGCTGTGTGTCTATATGTTTTCAACTGTAAGGCAGTTGTCACAGTGCAGGCATGTGTGTGTGTGTGTGTGTGCTGTGCATGTGTGTGTGTGTGTGTGTGTGTGTGGACATGCGTATATGTGCGAGGGTTCTTTACGTCCCCCTGGCTTTTCTATAGCTATAGTTCCACCAGGCATACCACCTTTCGTGGTAATACACGCCAGAGTAAGTCTGACGGTTATGGAAAACGCTTTTCAGGCACATCAACCAGTCCTAAAACCTCCGCCAAATTACCATTCATTAGTGAGGAGTTAATCCCTACTTATAGTGTGGAGGCACACGCTACCACTGCTCGGCTGAACTCCACCCAATCATTTATTATCCTGCCACCTCACCGGGCAAGGTTATCAATTTGATTCCACGGGCCTATTTTTCCAGTTAAATTCCTAATTTCTCCACAAATAATCAGGAAATTAAGCATATCCAACGGATATATTTAGAATAATGTATTTTCAGTTAATAACGATACATAGTGTGCATTGAGATGTCTTTCTTGCAGTGCAAGAAATGCATGCAATGTATGTATTATTAATTTTTTGTTATCTATGCCGTATTCAGGGCGAAGGCCTAAATGGTTAGTTTGGAAGAAGTGCTGGTCCGCTAATCTACTCCCTGCCTGTCTATTTAAATAAGCCCATAGAGCCAGGGCTGCATGACTGTGCTGAGTTGGCTAAAGTCTGTATCTCCTAGAGAACGTTGGCACCTTTTAAAATAATCGCAGTCCTTCCATCAAAGTCCTCCTATATACTCGACGACTATAAATGTGTGAGGGATTTATTTTACTGTGGTTGTGTGTGTGTGTGTGTGTGCGTGCGTGCGTGCGTGCGTGCGTGCGTGCCTGGGCCTGGGCCTGTGGTGGTGGGGGTTGAAGGAGGAGGAGGATAAAAACACTGTATGGACCTATCAGAGCAGAGTCAAGTCATAAATATTGTCACATTCACCGAATGACAACTCACCTTGCTTGCTGTGATTGAGTGTGGCAGCCGGCTGAACGGGCGTGTGTGAAGTATTACATGTAAATATATTGAGCAGAGAAATATTATGCAAGTAGCACTCTGGGAGCGCGGCGCCACTTTGTCAGCAGAAAGAGGTTTCACCCAAATGGACCTGGATGAGGTGGGGCTGAATCACGTCACCAACAAATAAATAAATAAACACACACACACACACACACACACACATACCGAACATACCAGGACTCTGCACAGACTACCCTGGTATAGGGCTACATTGTGAAAGTACTATGTCTGTGTGCATGCATGGGCGTGTATTTTTTATAGTATTTAATATTTGTGTGTGCTTGTGTGTGTGTGTGTGTGTGTGTGTGTGTGTGTGTGTGTGTGTGTGCGCGTGTGTGTGTGTGTGTGTGCGCGTGTGTCTGTGTGTGATTGTCTGCAACATAGTAAAATGGTGTCTTTTGTCAGACCATATGGCGGCTGACAAAAAACCCTGCAAAAATACAAATGTAAATGTCACCAAACAACCTAACGACCATCATGCATCACAGTTACGCAGGCAGGCAGGCAGTGGATGCAGAAATAATAGCTACACTCTTGCAGACGCACAAACACAGGAATTACATGGACCCAACACACACAGAACAACACATGCACAGTCAGGGTTGTACCCAGCCCCATCCCCTCCCTGCTATGACAGCAGAGTTATCTCGGCTTCCGTGAAATCGAAACAAGCAAGTTAATACAATGCCGCGGCCATCTTTTATCCTAGGGTTTTGCGGAGGACGAGAGGCATGGGCCGACGTAGTGCAGCGCTGGTCGTTACTCGGGCGGCGGTGCCGTAGACGATGGCGGTGGTGGAATCAGAGCCGCGATGCCTCCACTAAAATCCCATCGGCCTCAGATGGACTCTGGAGGGGGATGAATAATGCAGGGGGGAAGGGGAGGGGATCGGTGGGGGGGATCGGAGTGATGGGTCGTTTAATGATGCGAGGCAGATGAGCGGGCATGGCAAAAATCTCTACGATGGGCCCCGATCTATCCCACATGCCAACTTGGTGGCGTGCACGCCCATGTATAGGCACACAACACCCACACATACACATACACACACACACACACACACACACACACACACAGACTTAGACCTAGACGCCTAAGCACACATGGCCGTTCACAAGGCACATACACACATGGGAATTCTGTATGCACACACACACCACACACACACACACCACACACACACACAAATCTATCAGTGGATTCAAATCTAGCGCTCCCCTGTGCTGGAGGGAGGTCTCCTGGCTGTTGGTGTTGGGGATCGTGTTGAAGTGTTTCTAATGTATCCTGTGCTGCACCTCACAGCAATGTGAAGTATAGGAAATATCTACTGCAACACACACACGCACACACATGCACACGCACAAGCACACACTCACATGCACCCACACCCACATGCACACACGCACACTGGCTCACTCGCTGGCTCTCGCTCTCTCTCACTCACAGAAACACTCACATACAGAAACACACAGGCATAAACACACACACACGTGCGCACGCAAGCACACATACACACATGCATACACAAACAGGTGAATCTGCATGACTATTTGCATGTGAATGTGAGCCATTGTCAAAAAGAGCTTTGTGAAGGCTAATGGAGTCGTTCCTATTGACCACAGAGGTGAGGTGTGATGCTGAGCAGCCAGCTATGGATAAGAAGTTGCGTGGTTCAGTGCAGCAGACATTGCCTTTGCCATCCCGCATTTCCCTTCTCTCTGGCACCTTGATGTGGAAAGTTCACGGTGAGTTCAAAATCAAGTGCCTGTCTCTGTCAATAGCACTAGGATAAAGGAGCAGTGTCACCAATCGTCAATGCCATTCTTCAATGGGCCCGGAGTCGGTACCAACGTCTCCTTTGCGCTCGATTTCGATTGTTTTTATCTCAATCTCAGTATTGATTTGAGAAGGTTCTTCTTAGATCTTCTATTTTGTTTGGTCTTTCTGTGTCTGTCAAACTTCTCTCTCTCTCCCTCTCCGTTTCCCTCTCCCTCCCTCTCTCTCTGTGTTGCTAACCAAAGAGAGATAGAGATTGTCACAAGTTCTGGACTGGAGATGGTCTACTAAACGGCCTGATGCACTGTGATCTTCAAAGCCAGATCTCCCTTGGCTCTCTCTCTCTCTCTCTCTCTCTCTCTCTCTCTCTCTCTCTCTCTCTCTCTCTCTCTTTCTCTCTCTCTCCTGGGGAGAATGGTTGAGAGACCTTGCAGGGATACATTCCACTTTGTCTTTTTCATTTAGTGTGGCAAAATGGAGCAATCCCTGGCGAGTGTTCGTTGTTCAAGGGTGAAATATACGCAACGTACCAACACACATTCCCAAAAAGGTTAGGGTTGATTAATAAAAAGCCTGGAAGCTTGCCTTCACCATAAATCTCTCTTTACTAGCTTAGTCCTTTACTGATACAAGCCGCCCGTCAGAAGAAAGACACACTTAAATGTGTTATACTCTGTACTCTGTATTTTATTTAAAGAAAGGAAGGAAGAAAATAGAGAGAGAACAACAGAGAGACAATGAACACAGAAATAATTGATGCAAGAAACAAGGAAGAAAGAAACAGAAAAGAAAGAAAGAAAGAAAGAAAGAAAGAAAGAAAGAAAGAAAGAAAGAAAGAAAGAAAGAAAGAAAGAAAGAAAGAAAGAAAGAAAGAGGGGCCAGGAATGGGCATGCTAATCAGATTTTCACCATTTAAAAGGAAAATTACATATAGCTCCTTCAGGAAAGCCAACTGTTAATTACATGTGTGCGGCGTCTTAATTAATAAACCTGGACGACAATATTGTTTCCCCAGGAAGGCCCCTAGGGAGCTCGATCGGGATGCTTTATTAGTCTGCTTAGAGATGTGATTAAAGACCCTTTCCCCGGGGGTCTCCATCATGGCTAGAGAAATAGCTCTACCTGTTATTTATGGGCTTAATAGCAAGATGTATGCGCTCGCTAACTCTATAAAGCAATGAACATTACAAATATACAGCAACGTGGAAATAATATATAACTTGGTTTTATATTTCATATTTTGAGATCCTACTATTTGTGTATTTTGGCGTGGTGAGGATAGAGATAATGGGGACTGTCTATTGAGTTCTGTGTACCTCCCTGAGTCCTATAGGGATTGTACAAGTCCCAAATTGACTGGAACACAAGCAGCCACTCTGCACTTTTTTAAATAATAATACAAAAAACAATCTCAAAGCCCACATGAGAGCAGGGCCTATAAATATTTCCTACCAGAGACCTATTAATCACAGTCCTCTCTGTCTCTCTCTCTCTGTCTGTCTCGCTTATGCACGCACTCTCTCTCTCCCTGTCTGTCTCTCTCTCTAGGTCTCTCCCTCTCTCGCTGTCTCTTTCGCTGTCTCTTTCTCTAGCTCTCTCTCTCTCTCTCTCTCTCTCTCTCTCTCTCTCTCTCTCTCTCGCTGTCTCTCTATCTCCCTAGTTAATAATCTCTCACTCTTTCTCTTGCTGTCTCGCTGTCTGTCATTCTCTCTCTAGTTAAAAATCTCTCAGTCTCTGTCTCTCTTTATGTCTCTGTCTCTCTTTATGTCTCTGTCTCTCTCTCGCTGTCTCTCTCTGTCTGTCTGTCTCTCTGCCATGCTTTCAGAACCACCTGCTCCATGCTATAGCAGTAGGACTCTGTGCTGCCTGCTGCAGTGCCTTTCATTCTGCACATCACAAGTCGTGTAAAAATGTGAACATAAAAGTGTCTGGCCCTATGGGAGAGAAAAATAACAAGATCTCTGTCTCGACGAAAATGAATCAAATTAAAACAGTCCCTTCCCTTCTCGGAGTGACCTGACTGTTGTTTTTCGAAGGGGTCATTGGAAATCAAAAGAGGGGGGGCGAAGCATAGTGTAGTGCCTTGATTCCCCCGTGTCTGTATCCTACCTGTAGGCTGCCCAACCCCTACCTGCTCCTTAATGTATCTGAATGTATTGTATGTTACTTCAGATAAAAGTGTCTGCTAAAAATACCAATACTACATATAATAAGAGGTAAAGGTATACATACTAATTAGATAGAAAAAGTCGAAACGGAAGCATGACTACCCCATTTGTGCAGGCAATTGTGTAAGACCACTGCCACGCAAGATCAAAATGATCTCTGCGGTGTGAGTGTGCTTGCGAATGTGGGCATGTGCGTTCATGCGTGCTTGTGTGCGTGTGTGTCTGTGTGTGCAAGGGGGAGTAGGAGCTAAAGGTTGGTGAATGTGTGGCGATTCCTGCGAACACTCAATGCCTGTAAGTAACAGGAGACTTTGTGTCGGGCCAGTTTACCAGAGCGTTAAATGTACCATTTGAAATGTATGCATAGAAAATCGATCTCCCTCTCCGTCTCCTTCTCCCTCTCTGTCTCTGTCTCTCTCTGTCTGTCTGTCTGTCTGTCTGTCTGTCTGTCTGTCTGTCTGTCTGTCTGTCTCTCTCTGTCTGTCTGTCTGTCTGTCTCTCTTCCTCTCTCTTCCTCTTTCACTCAGTCAAGCTGTTTCCTTGTTTCACTATCTCTCTTTCTCTCTCTCCCTCTCTCTCTCCCTCTCAAAATGAGGCCACGGGGAAAGAAATGTAACATAAAAAGACCAAGATGGGTACTAGGAAGGTTAACAGAGCAGTCCTCGCATTATTTTCTTTTAGCAACCAATTAAGTTAAAATAGTACACGACTGCTACCAACCAGTCCCCAAGGAGAAGAACAGAACAATAAGGACCATAAACGGGCATCTGGTGTCTGTGGGAAGCCATCTTACCCCCAAATTGACAAAAGACAAGTAAAGAGATCCAGAACAGGACCTGTAGAGAATCTGCACACTGTTTATCTCCACACACACACACACACACACACACACACACACACACACACACACACACACACACACACACACACACACACACACACACACTCACTCACTCACTCACTCACTCACTCACTCACTCACTCACTCACTCACTCACTCACTCACTCACTCACTCACTCACTCACACAGGTGTGCACACACACTGATCCATCTACTATTTTTCTCGTTTCACATCTATCTGCCTCTCTTTTTTCCTCTTAAAATGTACTTTATTAATCCCAGATGGGAAATACATTTTCCCTCACACTCTCTTGCTCTAAATCTTTCCCCCCTCTCTCTCTCTCTCTCTCTCTCTCTCTCTCTCTCTCTCTCTCTCTCTCTCTCTCTCTCTCTCTCTCTCTCTCTCTCTCTCTCTCTCTCTCTCTCTCTCTCTCTCTCTCTCTCTCTCTCTCTCACTCGTACTCCACTGGGGTACAGTTACTAAATTAAACATAGACATATTAACCTTCCAAAGAGTTTGGTATGGCATTATACGCTTCAATAGATCAATATATGCTCCACTTTACCAAGGGAAGACTCAGATTCAAGGATTTTTATATGGTGTCAGGGACCGTAACACCCCTACTACACTGCTGTGTGTGAATTCTAAAGACCAGGGACGAGTTAAAATCGAGCCCAGGCCGAAAACTGTAGCAGGCTGTAAAACGCAAGGTACTGCTTTTAAGTTGAAGCCTAGAAAAAGGCAGAGCAGTGCGCTGCACCTTTTTACTGTTGCAAGGCAACCATAGAATACAGCTATGCCTAGAATGAAATTGGGTGCTTTTAGGTGCAAACATGTACGTTTTGGCCAACTGTCTAATTAGTCCTCCACACAATTGGGGCAGCATATTACCAGAAAGTTGTGGTGGCCTACCTTATTGTAAGAAAAGGAGGAAATACACAAATGCGCTGAATCAAGTTCATTATCAGTGCTCTGTTAGCTAGCAAACTAAGAAACTAAATATGATAGTAATATGATGAAGTTAGAATAAGTCTCTGGGCAGCTCTACTTCTTAACCCCCTCATGTGGGACTGAGGGCAGACTGGACGCTGCAGTGACGGCAATCACATCTTGAGGTGCAAAGTGGTATTATGAGACGGTACAGGCCGACGCTAGCTGGGCTAGCTGCTAACTAAAGTAAATATCTCTGCAACACAATACATGGACGTCTTTGACATAACATGAAAACTGTTTCTTCACATTGAGTTGATAATTGTTGTTAATTTTTTAATATTTTAATAATTTCACACATTGCACCTTTTAAAGGGACAATGAGTAACATTTAAGTTAAGTAAAATGATCAAGATATATTTGCAGTCCAAGCTGAAAGCTACAAATAGCAACAACCATTTAACTTCAAAAGTTTTACTCCGGCCCAGAGTCAAATCTTGTGTTTACTTTACTTGTAGTTACTCCAGGTAACTAACCAGGTAATTCAAAGTGTACAGCGAGCTTACTACATGCCCAGCGCCTTGTACATCTTATACATTGGCGGATGTACTGTATAAGAAATTACAAAAAAAGGATTAAAACCAGAGTAATATTGGTGAATTTGAGCTGTGAAGAAAAATTACGATCCGTCACAGTTTTGATATGACTATAGCGTGTTGGCTTTGGCTGCCGGTTGTTATTGAGTTAGTGCTGGCCACAGCAGCAAGTCGGGGGGTGGGGGGGGGCAAAAAGCTGTTGCAGTGTTGTTGTTTCTTAAATTTGCAGACAAAATGTTAGCAACCCAATGTTTTCAGCTCGGGCCGCCCAGGGCGCTCCGCCAAAAGCACAAAGCATTCATGGCAGGAAACAGCGAAGCGCCCCCAGCTGTGAAAATGCATTCTGTATAATTTGGCCTTAGAAGGGACTGCCCATATAAGGCAGTGGAACCACTTTGTCTCATGTGACTAAGAGACATACAATAGTCATTAACTTGCTGTCAGATGAATTAGGAATTATCCTAACGACAAATACGTGTAGACAAAAAAATTAATAAACGAATTTTGAAGCCTGCTATTAACGCTGATTGTGCCAAAGATGATGTGTGTGTAGAAGAAAACTCAATTTATATTTTGTAGGGAAATCATGATGCCATCTTACGCGGTTTACTAACAGGTGAAAGTGCTTGAAAACAATTTAAAATTCATACAGACATCTTTGACAAACTATCGAAGGTGTCTGAATGCGTGATGAGATAGCAACACTCCCTGCAGCTTGTGTTTCACATCCTTACAGCCCTCTGCCTCCACCAGTCTTTTATGTTTTGACTTTGCGCGATACAAGATTGAAAAACCATTTTCTTACTCAAGGGAGGATGAGACGAGCAAGATTGAAATACCATAATGGATGTATTATGGATATAAAAAATCGAAAAGACTGAATTCTAATGTGGACAACGATCTTAGTTTTGTGCTTTGAAAAAGAAAGCCACTATTGTCAACTATTCCAAATCAGAGTGACAAAGCATAGTGTTTGTTTGCTGGCTTTTCCTTCTGGCTTCTGCTCTCTGCAGTCGATGGATTGTGACTGATGTTAGGACAATAAATATCACTTATTTCCTTACCCAGCTGTTTCTGTTCAGGCCTACAGGTACCTTCTTATTGAGATTAATTTGGGTTGTTTGAAGCAATGTGCATGCTGTATCTAAAAAAAAAGTGTGTGCGTGGTGCTTGGCTTTTTGATGTATTTTTAAATGTATTTTAAAACCCCGCTTAGAATTAACCTTTGTATTCAATTTTAGAAATGTACTGCAACTGGTTTCAGCCCTCATTGTCAGCAAGGATTCAGTGCTTATAATCCACCTCCTAGTGAAGTAGCTCAATACGTTCTCTTCGCCACTCTCTCGCATATCGTTACAATCAACGCCTCAGTTGAAATCTGCCTTTCTGCGTGGGAAAGCTGTCCCTTGATGTCCAAAGGGTTCTTGAGGTAAAACACGGCTTTATACAAAACACTTCCGTTTCAACGCTGCACTGTGTAGCCTATCCGAAATGTCAGATAACCTCCCTCTGTCTGTTCTGCCTCCCACCGCACGTCTCCCAAAGGCCAGCCGCCTATTTGGGGAATGTTTTGTCAGGCAGCAGACCTATCTTTCTTTCGCTCCGTCCACACTGCACAGTCTCCTCCCACTTTTAACGGTCTTCACAGTACACCTGACGGAAGATGTTTCATTTTTTGGGGGGTAGAATTTATGACAAATTATCATGGGGTACATCATGAGCCTCAGCAGCCATCCTTAAAATCTGCTTGAACAAGATGGAAGACCGCAAATTAGCTTATATGCTAATTAAGTCAGAGGATTAAGACCCCAGAGAAGTTCTACCTGATATCAGAAGCTTCTCTTCATCGTTAACGCTGCATTAGTACATCTTGAGATCCACGCCAAGCATAGGCCAAAGAAATAAGATATTTTTTCACTTTCACTTTTCCCTTGCATGCTAAGCTATGTATATGTAAAATTAATGTCACATAGCCTGGAAAAATGTATTTGCTCCATGACTGATTTGTTCCAGAGTTTAGGCTTGGAAGGAAACACTGCTTCTGGTGAATCACCAGTTCACTGCACTCCTCGTGTGTGTGCGTGCATGTGTGTGTGTGCTTGTGCATGCGTGCACGTGTGTGTACTTGTTTTACCCTCGTGTTTTTCACATTCAACTTGTCCTGTCACATTAGATGTAAATAGATTTTTTCTGAAACATATTCCTCTCATTAAGATTCCACACGGCGAAAACAAGTTTCACCCTGTTTCTATGCAGCACAGCAGATTTGTGTTGGATTTTCTGCCTATTATAATTAGGTAGTACAATAATGGTTGTGTATGTATGTATGTCCCCCATGTCTCTGGTGTCCGGTAACTTGTAGCTTTTATCGTGTGACCCCACTTCCACCAGGGAATGTCTTGCCGCTGAAAATTGTGGCTCGTAAATAGCAAAGATATACCAAAGGATGCAAGAAGAAGGAAGACTGAGAGTGAGAATATTTTGGGTGATAAGTGGTACCATCTGTGTCTAGCTCAGTATGCCTGTCTATCTAAATTGATGGGGCTTGGCATTATTGCTGCCAGGGTTAGGGGTTTGATTGCCACAGGGATCACCCCTGCTAAGGAACTATACAATCATGGTATTGTAAGCAAATTAGATAAAAGCCTCCAGTTAATGTAGATATACAAACACTGTTTCTTAAAATTTGGCTTGAGCCAAGAATGATAATTTTTCTCAATCACTCAGTACCACACATCAATGTATTATGGTATCACTAGCAGCCCTTTAAAGAAACTACATTCTTTAATTTGTGATTCTGACTAATTGGATTCCTCTGACAGCACTTATTTCATTGCTTTTCAGACCGTATAGGGCCAATTAGATTGTTATTTTTAATATTATCGTGTTTTTTCCCTTTAATTACTTTACAGCAGCAGCAGCTTTTAAAATACATAATTTGTACATTTCTTTATGTATATATATTTTTACTTAATATCATTATTCAATATTAGGAATCCTACTAACATTTCTCTCACATTATGATGGTATCAAACAAAATTAAAAGAATTCAAACATGAAGGACATTTTTAGCTACATCTTTGATATGATGCATTTTCTAAGTTAAATTGATATTTTGGCAGGGCTAAATGTAGGCTTAATAGTATTCTGGGAGGAATGTGGATTGATTTGCAATAGCGGGACAGTCTTGTTAATATTATTTTTGAGTTGGTTATTTTGCCCGCTCAGACTCAATTGTGACACAATTACATAAAAATGTTTCAGAGCAAATCATCTGGTAAGTGCATTCTTTTTCCCTTTTACTTTATAGACTTCTTCCCACTGGTTCACCCCTTATACAATAGATTGAGAGGCATTCAGCTGGTTTTTATTGGACAACACGGTGTCGATTCAAATTCTCATCTCTTGCTTATCTTTTACGGCTAGGCCTACTTTTAAAGCAAATAGGACGTGACAAGGCTGGCCAGGCCAGCCAATGAGGAGCAGAGAAGCCACCGCCTAAACCAGCGCTGTCTAAATGACTCCTATCGTGGTTTTTCTTTCAAATGAACCTTGTGTTTAAGTGTTGAATCTATTACGGCTCCTTTCCCCTGCTTATTAGTGCTAGTTGCAACCAGATATTGTATCGCAGTGGATGTTAATCATGCGCACAAAAGACACTCAGCCCCTTTTGTCTTAAAGGATGAGGGGCCCGGAAGGGTAGAGTGACAGTGACATTTTGTCGTCCTTTTTATGCCTTGTGATATTGTTTTTATGTTGAACTTTTCCCTGGCCTTTAACAGTGTCAAGTTCACTTCAGTATATCCCTGCACAACCCATACAACACTGTCTGCCTTTGTCAACCATAAAACATTAAGATTCAGAGAAATGTCATAAAAAATGCATAACAAACTGCAGCATGTGTACATATACCGTAGGTTTATTCCGCTACATTTTGCCAGGGTTTTATTCAATATTCATACATAATCTTTTTACTAGATAACATTTCTTCTCAAAATAGTTTGAGTAAGTTTGAAAATGAAAATGTTGTTGTTTACTCTGGAGCAATATTAGACTGTGAAGACTTGCTAAGCCAGCCTCTGAAATATCAATGTTTAACCAAATGTAATAATGGCTGTAACAGGAACAATTGAAAGCCCCCTTTTGAGCTGCTCCTACCTGCATATTTCATTACATTCTCTTGTGGCTGGCTTTTATGACTGATGAATATCTGAAGGGAACAAGCTGGGGTTCATCTTTTCATAAAACCCAAATCAGATTTCTCCCGATGCTACGGTTGATACTGAAGAGACTGTGAGAATCTCATTTGGTTTAGCCACGGAGAGCCAGTTGCAAGAAACAAGGAAACCAGCCGACTATTGTGCTGCTGCTGAAATGTATGAGACCAAATTATCCCTAAAGAGCACGTGTCTCGGAGTAACGTTGACGATAAAATCTAACATGGAAATAACAGTACAGTAACTGGCCGACATTACAAAAGAGTAATATAACAATGACGATTTCTACCCACACACGCAATAAAATACAATTTAAAATAAAGGCAACTCTTCTTAACCACCAATCAACCGATCGGTGTGCCCTACATGCAGGCCTCGTCGTCTCTTCAGAATGTTTCTCACTCCGACTGAAAGGTAACTCACCGTAATGAGCTGTGATACCAACTGGGATGATGGGCACAAAAATAACCCCCTAATTAGAGGTGAACTCAGCCCTCCCTCTTAACGCATCGCAGCCCAACAGGAGACGGTACTGCGGCGTTGGAGGCTGCTTTTAACCTCCTTCGCTGACTTAAGTGTCACTGGAACAGCCACGGGGGTGTAAGCCTGCCTAATGATTTCCATTTAATGAAGTCTAAACATGACACTGTGCCGGAAGAAATGGGATTTAAAATGATATTGTGATCTTGAAAATGAGTTGCAATATTGTATTGGTGTAGAAAGTAGAGTTTGTAGTATTGTATTTGGTCTAGAACGATGATTATGTAGTTTTGTATTGGTCTAGAAAGATGAGTTTGTAGTATTGTATTGGTCTAGAACAATGAGTTTGTAGTTTTGTATTGGTCTAGAAAGATGAGTTTGTAGTATTGTATTGGTCTAGAAAGATGAGAATGTGCTTCTAGGAGTACATATAAAGATAAGTATGAGAGTATGAGTAAGGGAGGCCAAATAGTGTATGAGCTAGGATGTTTGAATCCCAGCCGAAAGGTTCTAGGTTTGATACCCAGCCCCCCTGTATCCATCCTTCAATTCACTACAAGTCGCCTTGGATGAAAGAGAGTGTCTGCAGAAAATAACTAAACGGTAAATGTAATATCGTATATAACCCCATGTCATCTTGAATATTTGCTCTGATCTGTGCTGAATGTGATTACAATGGCGTTAAACTGCTGTTTTGGCTCCCCTGTTGAATGTGTGTGTGTGTGTGTGTGTGTGTGTGTGTGTGTGTGTGTGTGTGTGTGTGTAATGGAATGAGAACACTATTCTCAGAGGGGGATTGTGTTATTGTGAAGGACATTATCAGTGTTGAGTGTTGTCAGGGCAGATCATTTCGCAGTGATGGGAGATTGGATGGACCAACGTTACCGTAACACCGGCACAATTGGATTTGGATGGCAGAGGATGAGTCTTGTTTTTTCCCACCATATAGGCCTATTTTATATATTATCAATGTTGTTGGGGTTTCGTTTTTTTGTTTAGTTGTGTGTTTGTTTTTTGAATCACTTCACACAGCTTGAAAGCATTTGGGCCAAAACAGTGAGTCGTTTAAACATGCTTTGTTTTTAATAAAGACAGAATATTGATTCAGGAAGTTAATCACCATTCAACAACGTTAATGAGGTCTTATTTGTTTTTCATTATCAGTGACTTTAACAATAATAATCCAACAATGTTTTATATTATACTTAACTCATCTCTTTGTTTTGCTTATAATTTGTAGACTGTGGGTTTACCTTTTCATTTTATGTATATTGTTTATATTGTTTATTTATTGTCTTATATGATCGTCAACATAGTAATCTATGCCATTTTATCACTGTTACTGAAACACTGTTACTGAAATAAGTCCCCAATGTTTTTGCCACTCTCCCCAAAACACTGAACGTTCCACTCTGCTGGGAACACAGGTGGCGTTCCTTTTGTGACGTCTGAGTGCCTTTTCCGAGGCACTCAGACGTCACAACCAAGGGGGGCACAATGTGTTTGGATGTGTGGAGCTCCGTCTTAGCAGCGATTTATTTAATGTCTGTGTCCGAGTGAGGGTTAGGCATCCCTAACCCCTGTGTCGCGCATTTAATATACAACATCGCTCATCATAACGCGCCTACACAACAACGGTACTAAAAAAGTATTACAAAGTTGGCATGGGTCGTAACTATGGGGATAATATACCCCCCTCTTTCCTAAAATTCTCAACCCAAACAACATTTTTTTTTTTATCTCATAGTGTTCAAATTCCAGTTGAAACAGTGGGTTCACTGGCTCTTTAAATTGGCAGTGAACCCCAAAATCTTATTTTTTAATTTTTTAATATTTCTAATATATCTTAAATGATCGTCAACATAGTCATATATGCCATTTTATTACTGTTACTGAAATAAGACAGTCATTTATAGAAAACTGTAGTAAAATCCTATGTTTTTGCCAGTCTCTGCCAACCAGTTTGTGAACGTTCCTCTGTTCTAAATGTAGGTAACATTCTTATCATGTTACCTACCTATACTACAAGTGTCTTGTAGTATACGTTTCGACGTCACGACAAAGGGACACCGGCGACCGGGTGTGTGTGTATGTGGAGCTCTGTCTGGGCAGTGGTTGATGTTGGTTGCGGCGTCCAAGAGAGGGTTATGCTTCTCGGACACTATATACTATAACACCACAGTGTGTGAAGCACTTCATGTACAACATTGCTCATTATAACGCTACATACACAACGACGGTACTAAAAAAGTATCACATAGATGCCATTTATTTTAAATATCATAGTGTTCAAATTCCAGCTGAAACAGGGGTTTCCCTTACACTTTAACAATTGACTACGAACGACTTATACACTTGGTACAGACACACAGACACGCACATGCACACCATTATGACAGAGAGCCACATGAGGTCAACCACTTAAGATGGAGAGACGTATTAAGAAGCACCCATATTGCGGTTTCCTAATAACTGCAATGATGATTCCGTGGAAGGGGAGACGTATAGATGCTAACGGATTAAAAGACACACATAGAACCAATAGGGTGTGTGTGTGCACGCGTTTGCATGTGTGTCTGGGGGTAGGGGGGGGGGGGGGGGGGGTTGGGGCAGTGGCAGTGGCAATGACTGAACAACAAAGCGAGGGAGACATTTCTGTGTTGTGGTTGTAGCCAGGGAGCTGCACTACAGAAGGGAGGTGGGAGAGGGGGTTGTAGGGGCATTGTACCTGCTAATATGTGATGTTCACCGGGGTCTGGATGAGTGAGTTTGTAACTCTGTGCTTGAATACTGGGAAACAGGGGTGGGGGGTTGTAGAACACACCAGTGCAAATACATGTGCGCTTACAAACATAAGCACACACACGTTTGCACACACAAGCAAGAAAGCAAGCAAGCATGTGAAACATCAATAGACTTATATTAAAACTTCACACTCTGGCACCCCACAATCACACACACACAAACACACACATACTCTAGAATTCACAGCGTCCACTGAGAAAAGTAGTAGGGAAAGCCAAATCAAACTACTATTGTAGTCAACCACAAATTTGCATTCAAGTGTTCAAATTACAGAGTGCTCAAAGAGCAGCCCTTTTTGCTCCCGTGTCAGGCTGCCTCTCACTGGGGCAGAGCTGGGGGTCTCGGTTCAACAACATTGCTCTTGAGCAAATGAGCGGTTGAATGGAATTAAGAAATGACGCATCGGCATTGAGATATAAATTAACCGGCTTGGGATAATGGTGTGTGTGTGTGTGTGTGTGTGTGTGTGTGTGTTTGTGTGTGTGATAAGAGGATGGAATGGTGTGCGTTGTATGCAGTGGTGGTACAGGAACAGGGAGTTAACACTTCTGTTTTGTTTGGGTGGGTTTTGGATTGCTTGTGTGTCTGTGTATGTGTGTGTGAATGTGTTGTAGAGTGACGAAAGAATGCAACAGTGTTTCATGAGGAATAACCAATTTAACAGCCGATGTTGGTTTTGAGTGATTTTGACGGCATATAGCGGCATTTAAGTGTGTCTGTATGTGTGTGTGTGTGTGTGTGTTTGTGCATATATTAGTATATGTGTGTGTGTGTGCGTGTGTGTTCAAACATGAATTATTCATGTTTGTCCGCTAATTTGTCATTGTTGTGCTCATTTACGGTCACCTTTGTGTGTGCATGTATGCGCACATGTTTGTTTGTGTGTGTGTGTGTGTGTGTGTATGTGTGTTAGAGACAGAGAGAGAGGGAGAGAGTGGAAGCATGTTTGTGACTGTGTGCTTTCGTGTGTGTATGTGTGTCTGTGTACCTCCCAGCCAAGAGTGTTTAGCTGTGTCATTGGATCTCCCCCAGCAGTGTGTGTGTGGCTGTTATTGCTGCTAGAGGAGAATCACAGCCACAGCATTCCAACCCCCTCCCCTTCCATCCTCACCCCTCTCCCCACTAGCCCTATCCATCCTCCCCCCTCTCCTCCCCACCCTGTCCTCAATGCCCCTCTGGTGAGCGGCTGTTTGGTGGAGTGCAGCTTTGTTTATTCCCAGCTAGCGGTTATGGAAGCAGCGGCGGCGGCACTGTTAGCTGGTAGCTCTAGTAGCTAAGGGTCTGAGAGGCTGAGGGTCTGTAGCATCAGCAGCAGCATGAGCAGCAGAGGAGGGATCGCCCCTGCTTCCACTAACCCCCATCCGGCACTGAGCCATAAGCTGGGGGAACGGATGCACTGCTAGTGCAGACACGTGTGGAGTCAAATGCACGCACGTATGCACACTCACACACAAAGTCAAGACCGCATGCACACACACACACACACACACACACACACACATGCAAACACAAGCACAAACACACACACACAAACATAGCAGGCCACGTAGACACATTTAATTTACACATGCACGCATTCACACACACACACACCCACATACACACGCACAGAGCAGCCTACGTAGACACATTTCATTTAGACATTCACACATACACACACACCACTCACACACGGACACACACACTTACATGGACACACACTTACACTTACACTTACACTTACACTTACACTTACACTTACACACACACCAAGTGTATACTGACATAGTCCTCTCCAGATGGCCACCTGGAGACTCATGCTCCCTGAATCATGAGTTTTGCTGGCGTTCATTATGATGGAGCTGAAACAGCAATAGACAAAGTCAGCGACTCTCCTCCCTTTCTCTCTCTCCTGTGTCTGTGTGTGCCCAGGTGGCTTCCGGACGCTGTGTAATGTCTTTAACACGAGTAAATGTGCCACTGAACGCATTCAAATTCTATGAATGCCAGGTGTCGAACGGGGATAATATGATTCAGCTTAAATCGGTTTTATCTGTCCCTGCTGGCTGCGACTTTAATTAACCAAACGTGTTTTCTGTAACTAGAATTGAAACCCAAGGCTTTCATCTTCGATTTCCACCTCTCCATTTGAACACATCTCTCCTGTGCCTCCTAGCTTACTGCCCTTTCCCGCCTGGCTCATTTTTAATTTGACCTCGGCATCTAGAATAACATTAAGAATACCTTGTTTTTATGCCTGTACTGTGGGACGCCTTTTCTGTTGATTTGACCCTTGAAGTCTCGTTAATAGAGTTGTCAGTGCCTGTCTGGAGTGTCCTGCTCAGACTTTACGTGGCTGCTCTGTTGATGTGCTCGGGTTGAGGCTGAATGAGGACAAAGAGCCAATCAAACCTCTTTTTAACAATGCTAGCATGTCTCAACCAGAAGATGGAAAATGTGCACATTGGATTTTCTTTTTTCCCCCCGCTCCCGTCCAACAAAAGGCCATTCTAAGAACCATCACTTTACTGGCATGTTCAGCCTGTCAGTGACCATGTGGGTGGAGGACATTAAGCTGATGGCCTTTGGACCATCTGGGAAATGTTTGGCGTGTGTTGTGGGGCCACGTAGGTGTGAGCAAGAATGTCCAGGAGACAGACACGTCTCTGATATCTGACTAAGACATCCACTCCTCCCCCCCCCCCCCCCCCCCCCCCCACACACACACACACCTCCCCATGCCTCAATGTTCCCCCTTACATCTATTTCTGCTCTTCATTCTCTCTTTCCTATCCTATTCCATCGTCGTCACTCACTCTCTCTCTATCTCTGTCTCTATATCCACCGGGTTAGCTCATTCTGCATTTTCCGCCTGAACCGAAGCAACGGACACGGTAAATATACTGTGGATTTTCATTTCAACAATGGTATTCAGCGTTTCTATAGATGTACCAATGTGAGAGTCAGATAAAGGGAAGCACACGTCCGTAATATCAAAGTAAGTTTTGGACAATGTGTTGCGGGGGATGAAATCCGTTTGAGTGTCCTTATGAGAACGGGGGCCGGATATTTAGCGGCAACTCAGCTAAATCCCAGGTGCTTGATTCTACCGAGCAGTACCCAGGCTGTATGTGGATGTAGCGCCGTTATGCACACAGCTGCTGTTTGATGGGTCCGACATTGTATCTGCATAACAATCTCCCTCCTTGCGTCTGTTCCAGGGAAGCGGTGAATCGAATCTGTAATGAGCCTAAGCTCCCTTGATCAGAGTTTTACAACACTTTGGGAATAGTATGTTCTCAGCTGTTGTTGTTTTTGTTGGGTTTATTCGTCTGAGAACACAATGTGTACGACAAAATGCTGAGATGCAGTTTGTTGTATTGACACAGGAGTTCGGAACAGTTGGGGGAGGGACAGGTTTTCCCGCCATATGTAGATTATGCACCCGGAGCTATGACATAAATATCCTAGCAAGAGGAGTACTGTCTTTGTCTCCTCTCTGCATGTCAGGGATTATCTCTGGCTGGGTTTCGGAAGCATTGGGAAAACGTTGCTGCTGCTGTTGCGTCTGCCTCGATGGGCGACGTCGCATTCGATCAATGCCCGGGCCAACTGCGCCTGTTTAAAACTTAACTCATGTGTCGCGGTCCAGAAGGAGGACTACCTGATGGGTTTACACGTGGGAGATTCTGAATCAGTCATGGAAGGAAGGAGGAAGCAAATGCCGCCAAAGCTCTGGAATAAAGAGATTTGTGGAAGGCGCTCTTGTGATGGTTCAGTATGAGCCATGTGTGCCGGTAGTACAAACAGGATATGTGTGGTCTTTTGCGGGTAAGCCCGTGCATCCATATGTTTCTACGTTGTGTGTTTGGTCATGCGAGTAGATCTACAGTACTGTTACTATTATGTAATTTAGCATACTCTTTTTTTCCAAAGGGACTTATAGTGATTATTATGTGTGAGAAAAAGGCTGTTTATCTTGCAGGGATGTTCTTCACAAAAAGAGCTGCCTACTTACCTACCTACCTACCTACCTACCTACTCCTACGTACTTTCCTACATACTTGCGTACCCACCTATCTGTCAACCTCCCCCTCTACCTAACTACCAACCTAACTACATACCAACAGTCACCCTACCTTCCTACCTACCTACCTTCTTACCTTCAGTGCCTATCTATCTACTTATCTACCAACCCCCCTACCTCTCTATCCCCTCCCTACCTACCTTCCTATTTATCCCCCTTCCTTCCTTCCTTCCTTCCTTCCTTCCTTCCTTCCTTCCGCCCGTCCGTCCGTCCGTCCTTCCTACACCTATGTATGTATGTATGAGGGTACATAGATCCAATGTGTGTTATCTGTGTTCCCCAGCGGGCTTCATCAACTGCTACCAGTCTCGTGGTTCATGTTGATGCCATTATTGGAAATCCATTTCAAACTGTACCGTCGTCTTTCTTGTGCTCTTACACATGTAAATCAACACACTCACATCGATGTTCTACCGCAGTTATTAGGAAACACGGTGAGATTATTCTGTTGACTCAGGGTGAAAGAACATGAGAGGGGAGAGATAAGGGGGGGGTCATGCTGATTTGTATAGAAGGCTTCTGAATGAGAATGACAGCGGAGCTGAGAGGAGCAGAGGTAGGGTGGGTGGTGGGTGGTGGGTGGTGGCAATCCTTCATGGAAATTACAAAATACTAGTGGTGGCCACCCTAAGGTGCACTAAGAAGAAAGTGATGAATGGAAAGGAGCAAGCAACGCGGAACAGAATGGAAAACAGCTGATAAAAAAGGGGAATGTAGAATGAGGAGGAAGAGCTGTAGCAAGGAGATGATCCTTCTTCGAGCTTATTGTCCCCTCCGTCTCCTGGCGGACAAACACTCACGCAGCTGTTGACACGGCAACAAACGTTTCCCCCCTGAACATCCTATTTCAGACTGAATTAGTTTTTACCACTTGGGCAGGGGGAAAGAGAGGGAGAGAGTATGTATAAAACACAGAATGCTCTTACTGTAAGTACCATGAGTGTGTGTGTGTGTGTGTATGTGTTACACTGGATGACATCAGATGTTTTGTAGCTGACAGATTGTGGCTGTGGATGCCAGTGGTTGTGACAGCAGCAGAGACGAGGGCCACGATGAGCACTAGCCCTCTGACAGAAAGGATGTCACCACCGTGAAAGAGTGTATGTATATGTGGGTGTCCGTGACCGTGTGTGTGTGTGTGTGTGTGTGGGAGGTGATGGTGGTGGTATGTGTTTGTGTGGGTGTCTGTGAGTGTATATGTGCAATTGTATGGGTGGGTGTTTTTGTGTGTGTCTGTGTGGGGGTGGGAGTGGGGGGTTGGTGTGTGTGTGTGTGTGTGTGTGTGTGTGTGCAGTATAGCTGTACATGTAGTGGTTTTGTAATGAAGGGAAGGAGACAGGTGCCATTGGGCAGCACAGTAACCGGTCTTTAAATACATCCTGACCAGAACACACAGCCTGTCTGACCACCTCTTCACCTCGCGTGGACATACATGTACATGACTGTGTGTATCAATTAATATCATTTTGGTAGTTCTGTGTGTGTGTGTGTGTGTGTTTATGATCTTTCACTGCAGTCCTATCAGGGGGATTGCACCTCTTACCGTCAGGCCCTTCATGGTCTCCCTCCTGAAGGCTACAGGAAAAGCTTTTTAACTGTATTGTTTGCTAGAGTTTAACAGCGAGAAATAACAAGTGGACTTTTGCAGCCTCCTACGTTTTTGAGTTTAACGCCTCAAAAACTGGGACAATGTTATCAGATTTGGCTCAGACTCAAAGACTTTGTGGGTGTAGGACCTATATAAATCACTGTCACAATGTCTACTTGCATTTCAACCAATATGTGATTTGTCACCCCTTTATACCCTCTCCCTCTCCCTCCCTCTATCTCTCTCTCTCATGTTTTATCTTTCCTACATAATTTCCCAAACCTGAATTAAATTTATTCTCCTTTATCTGTGTGTGTTTTGTGTACTTGCGTGTGTATCTGTGTGTGTGTCTGGGTTGTGTGTGTGTGCTTGCATTTGCGTATGTTTGTCTTCATGTTTGTGTGTGTGTGTGAGTGTGTGTGTCTCCATATTGTGTGTGTATGTGTGTCACTGTGTGTGTGTGCATGTCTCCATGTTTGTGTATGTGTGTGTTCTGTGTGTATGTGTGTGCGCGTGTGTGACTGTGTGTGTGTGTGTATGTGTGTGTCTGCGTGTGTGTATCTCCCTGTTTGTGTCTGTGTGTGTGTGTCTGCGTGTGTATATCTCCATGCTTGTTTGTGTGTGTGTGTGTGTGTGTGTCTGTGTCTGTGTGTGTGTATCTCCATGTGGGTGTGTGTGTGTGTGTGTGTGTCTGCGTGTGTGGATCTCCATGTGGGTGTGTGTGTGTGTGTGTGTGTGTCTAGCTGCGGGGCGGCCCTCGTGGCCAAGATGCCACTGCGTGCCGTGCCAGTCGGCAGGCGACGGTGAGGGTCTGGAGGAGGGGGCGGTCTGCAGGAGGCTGAGAGGAGGTGGAGGTGGAGGTGGAGGAAGAGGAGAAGAAGGAGGGGGCAAGCACCATCCGGCCGACATGAACCTCTGCTGGAATGAGATCAAACGCAAGTCCCACAACATCCGGTGAGTGGACATTCTGGAGATGAGTTGGGGCGTTAACTTTTTTATTTAATCAGAGTTACAGTGGGTGGATGGAATGATGGATGAGCAGTGTGTGAATGGTTGGATGACAGGCTGGATAGATGGATAGATGATGGAATGATAGAGGGCTAGATGGATGGATGGATGATGAATGGATTATATGGTCAAATGGGTTCAATTTCTTTTTTAGTTTTTCTATCGTTAAAATTAATGTAAGCTGCAAATAAATGTAAATACAAAATGACCCGCCAAAGTAAAGTCTATGTGTGGGTAACACTGCAGTAGCTTGATGGCTGGCTTAAGCCACTTGTCAAGCTAGCACATTGTAGTAAGGTAAATCGATATTACAGTTTTTTGCATGTTTCCCCAAAAGGGGGTAAAGGGAATATGAAGCCCTTAACAGGCGACCAAATGTAACAGAATGTTACCTTAAATAAAACTACAGATTCTCTGGGTTTGACCTCAACAAATATGTAACATAAGTCTAGCCATTTTTAGATATTTGAATGCGGAAATGTTACATATTATCCTTTTAACTAGAAAATTATTATATTCATCCAGATGATTCGTTTGTTCTCTTTTCCACCTTCTGTTCCTACAAGTTATCTTGCTGTCAATGGTGTGCTGCACCATTGCAGCGCACCATTCGATTATAAAACCGTTGTCCCTATAATGTGACGCGGTAATGTCGTTTCCAATACCCTTTCCTCACTCGCCGTATTTATTATTTATATGCTACGGGTTAATATCACTGTCACACACATCAGGCCGCAGAGAGGGCTTGCGACTGCGGAAAACAGTTAGAGGCCATTTGCGTTGTTGCCAAGTTGACCGGACTTGTCACGTCTTCAACTCCACTCCCAACATACCATTTACACCATTGACCCTCATGCATTCAGCCCACTTGATCCCTGTGCTTGTGGTGGGGAAATGGAGTTGGGGAGGATGGGGTGTTGGTGGTGGTTGTGTTGGTGGGGGTTCGAGGAATCAGGGCTGTTTTAGGGGATTGCTGTAGACAGCGTACCCTGCAGTGCTGAGTAATGAGACTGTTAAAGAACGCACGTGGCGACCGGCGTTTAGCTCCCGTCGTGCCCTCTGCGTGACAGCCGTGTGCATCTGAGGGAGGGCAGGAAAGAGCGGGAATCACCAGATGGAGGCGTACATGACGAACGCCTGACAAGAGAGGTGGAATGTGCTGTGGGAAGACAATGATGGAAGGGCTGGCTGGGCCCCAACAGATGAGCCTATTTATGTGTACAATTGATCTATGCTTTTCAATCAGTTACATTGTATAGTACTTGTTTTAGGTTTTGACAAGATTAATACATTTTTCATTTCCCTCATTGAACTGATCAGAAAGCAGCAATGGTTCTTGCTCGGACGTAGTCTATTCTATTTTCTATTCACTTGCCTTTGATGGGGTAGACTTTGACTTAGGCCGCTCTGTGCGTACAAGCGTGTGTTTCAACATTCTGATGATTTTCACCCCAACGTGACCCTGATCGGCTATTGGCTGAGACAACAGTATGACGTGATTGGTCGAGACTAGGTTTTCAGGGAACTTTCTAACCTTGACGGTTATCACCCGTAAGTTGTTGTGGAAGTTCAACCCATGGAAAGAGATGACTGGCTTCATAATACCCTGTCATTCCAGTGAGTGACAGGCCTTTGAGCCTTTATGGGGAGGGATGAGCGAGAAGTGAACTGCCCATCTGGCTTCTTTGTACCGCTATCCAATTAAACCGTTAGCCAATGAAATATCTGTGGCTAATAATGAAATAAATGAAAGATGCGAACGCGAATGTAAAAGCCAGGGAGGTGTGACCGTTTTTAGAGAGAAAAAAAATAGGCATTTTAAATCTGAGTGAGTTGTGCATTGAATCGATTTCATGGTGTGTTGACAAAAGAAATTATTCAGCAATTCTTCACAGTGTAGAGAACCCTTTCTGTTAGCACACGTGTAATGGATAGAAGTTTCATTAGCAATGGGGCAATTTGCATGAAAATGTAACCAAGTCCCTACACTGTTAGACATAATGCTAACTGTATACTGGCATGATAAACAAGTATGAGAATGTGGTGTGCCTATTAAACATTGTGGTTCTTGTTAGTCAAGGAGTTATATAGAGCAGTGCCATGGCATATATATTAATACATCATTATGTTTAATACTTTAATGTATATTTTAGTATATACTTTACATTATTTGGGAAACATTAATATGTATAATGCTCTTTTACAATAACGTTGCTAACATTTTTATGTGTAATGTGTCAATTCCTACCAATGAATATGAGCATGATTTATTGTAACTGTTTCACAAATTCCTCCAACTGAAAATAACTGACTGACAATATACTTGTTTTCTTTACAAAACAAAAAAACTAAAATACCTTATTAAAGGGACATTTTTATGTCAATACCGAAACACTGTCACGTACACTGATAATAATCATAATGATAATCATAATGTGTGGTGTGGCTGTAATATCTTTGGCCAAAGTTCCCAGAGCTATAAAACAATTATATTTGTACACTGCAAGCATTGTAATTTAGAAAAATGGTCCTCTGTTTTCACACCGCTAATGGAGGTGCAAGAAGAGGAGCTAACAGGTTCCTGGGGAAGCAATCATTAAGCCGATGAGTCCTTCTCTAACCAAAAGCAGCAGACAACAGATGGTGTTTTTTCACTCTTGCTATTGAATCTCTACCTGCAAATTTACGGACTTTCCTGATGTTGTGCACACTTGTTGTTTTCAACACCAGCTTTTCAACACGAAGCTAGGTCCGTTTTTAGTTTCTTCTGGAAAAAAAGGTGGTTATTGATGCAGACTTAAATTGTGTACTTAATCCTGGCTTACTATTTAACATCATTAAAGCTTATCTGCTTTAACGCCCAATTGTGTGGAAGGTATTTACTTTGTTATTTTGATGAATGTGAGTGCATGCATGTTTGTGGGGTTTGCATACATTCATGCTAGTTTGCGGGGTTTGCATGTGTGTGTTTGTGTGTGTGTGTGTGTATCTGCACGTGTTTGTGTGTATGCATGGAGGCCTGTTTTCAAATGTTCAAGACACATTATTGTATTTCTACGTATGTGTGCATGTGTGAATGAGGGTTAGGGTTAGCCAACAAAGACAATATCACTATTGTTTGGGCCTGGTGCGGTGTGGGGACTAGGGAGTTGTGCGGCGGGGAATGTCCTCCCAGGGCTGGCGTGGGTGTCACAGCAGAATGATGTGAATGTGTTTGCCACATGGCTTGGATGACTGCAGAGACCCCCCCCCCCCCCACCCACACACACACACACACACACACGGCAGAGTCAGTCTGAGGGCAAGGGGAGACCTCTGAAGCCTTGTTTGGATCTGGATTAAAAAAAAATCATCACCACTACCGCACTATCTGCATTGTTTCTGTTGTGTATTCGGGTTGTTTTGTTGTTGATGTTGTTTTTGTTGTCCCGGTTCTGTTCATTTTGCCATTCTCAATATATTTTGCAGATTTTCTCAAATTATGTATGCTTTTTATGCTGCTGTCACAGTGTTCTGTAAACACATCTGTGGCACCTTCATATTTACATTCTCGTTTACCAGCTCTGTCTTTACTAATGAGAAGAGCATCTGTGTTTATTTATATATGTGAACAACGCTGTGAACCGAGCGCAATTATCAACCAATGCCATGGTGATTAGACTTATTATAGAAATAAGGTGTGTGCAAGTGATCCCTTGCAAGAGATAGATGGAAAACAACAACTGGATTGTGCATCTCTCTCTCTTACGCTCTCTCGCTCTTACTCTCTCTCTCTCTCTATCCATACAGTGTTCCCTTCACATTTTTCACAGTCTGTGTTCCTCACCAGCCAACAAAGGCTGTTTCGTTCCTCTCCCCTCTCTTTCAGGTTTCCAACTCTCTCTCTCTTTAAATCTCTTTCTCGATCTCTCTCTCTCTCTCACTCTGTCTTTCCAAATCTCTCTCTCTCTCTCTCTCTCTCTCTCTCTCTCTCTCTCTCTCTCTGTCCATCGTCCATCGTCCTCGCTGCATGGTTTTGACCCTGTCCCAGCTACCCGGATCCGCCTTGGGCACAGCGACTTGCCCCCCTAGTGTTCCTGCGACCCAGCTCCCCCTTATGCCCCCCCCCCCCCCCCCCCCCCCCCCCAGGCGATCCACGCACCGCCTGCAGCTCCCACTTGCATCCAATCACGTTATTGTTGTTCTTCCAGGGTCAACAGCGGGAAAAGTAAGAGCCGTTAGTAGTGCAGGGGGTGTGGGATTTACGTGTGTGTATGAACACACTGTCAGTTTCAGTTTCAGTGATTCAGTTTGTTTCCTACAGTGAATTTCTTTTTTGTTTTTGCCTTGTTGCTCATCCTCAGAAAGTGTTAGAGGTTTTTTCAGGGGATTCCTGAAGAAAGGCTGACAGATGCTGTTCTGCTGTTTGAGCAGGTAACCCACGCGCTGCGCCTTTGACCCATATTTCACTGTTCAAGCGACTGTTTGACCCATTTGATTCTTCTGAGTGACGCTCCATTTGTCAAAACATGGCAGACTCTGACTTCCCGCTGGATTCCCACAACAGAGTGCTCTTTCTATCTCTCCCCCCTCTCTCTCTCTACCTCCCTCGTCCCCTCACTCCCTTGTTCTTTAGCTCCATCGCTCTCTCCCGCATGCCTCAGCCCCTTTGCCCAGAGATGTTTTTGTGTTTCAAGTCGTGCTGTTTCACGATGCGCTGGTGAACCGGGGAATTAAGATTTAATAAAGAAGCGAATGCACTTCCAACACGTTTGGGAAAGCAGTCACAGCTGGATTGCTGGGTGGATGCCTCCTTCCTCAATTGCAGGCAAGTTTTGCAGCAAACTTAACTTTCTCAGATGCTGTTAGGATGGGAAACCCCAGTAGGGAATTGATGGACTACTGTTTGAATAAATCAATAAATGGCGTGACTATTGCATACATACTATGGTATATCTGTTTGTTGCATGTATATGTCTGAGTGTGTTTTGTTCTGCAAGACATTTGTGCGTGTGGGTGTGTGTATGTGCCCGCATCTGTGCTAATGACTGCAATTTTTTTATGTGTTTGTGTGGGTGTGTGTACCCATGTGTGTGCGTGTGTGTGTGAGTGTGTGCGTGTGCATGCATGTATGTGCATGTGTGTGCGTTTGTACCCTATGTACGTGTGTGTGTGTCTGTGTTTCATCAACAATCATCTTGCGCGGAACAAATCAGAGGCTGTGTGAAATGTTTTCAAACTCCCAGACTTCTCCAACTAACTTGGAGTAGCTTGGACTAGCAGGGGTTGGTAAGCAGGTTCTGTGCGCACACTGTACCCAGTAAAGCAATCAGTTAGGCGGTGTGCAGTGTGTATAAAAAGTGTACTCCAGTCTTAAGTTGAAAGAGAATATCTCTAAAAACTGTGTTTCGCCAGAAAAGGTTTTGGCAATTAGTTTTGACGGCGTCTGGGTTTCACTTCCTGACACTCAAAACTCAAATACAAATCAAAATGATGAATCAAAGATGGTGATAATACTGCTTTATTATATAATACAGCAGTAGGAACATGCTAGTACTCCATACTTCCTTCCTGTCAGCCTTGGTAAGCTTCTCCTCTCGCCCACCAGAGCCCTTCCCTCTCCACTGCATCCAGACGTATCCAAGCACAAAGACCATTTGAGTGTGTGTGTGTGAAACAGTGACAGGCTGTGTGCA
This sequence comes from Lota lota, assembly GCA_026745465.1. Classification (NCBI taxonomy): domain Eukaryota; kingdom Metazoa; phylum Chordata; class Actinopteri; order Gadiformes; family Lotidae; genus Lota; species Lota lota. Next base: position 6,020,709 of record JACYXH010000429.1, read on the forward strand.
ATTGCCCTTGCGATTTTTTGTGCCTGTGTGTGTATGTGCGTGTGTGCGTGTGCACGCATTTTGTCAGGGATCCACCGCCATAGTCATAGTCTTTGCCATTTACAACTGTGATTTAATGGATACACTTGAAGATTCACATTGTAGGCATTAATTTTAAAGTAGCAGCCCCATTTCCTACCTAACATACCATGCATCATACTAGTATATATTACAAACGTCTCTAAAAAATCAAAGCATATGTATCTGTATTTGCCTGCACACATACGTATATTAACCATACATAAGCGTATGCACAACTAACAATGCGTCACCATGTATCTTTAGCTGAATGTGGCTAAGCTTAGTGTCTGATTCACCCTGCTTGTGCTGGTTAACATGATTAAAGATAGCGGTGATTCACTCACACTCTTGGGGTGGGCAAGCTCTTTCTCTTGGTACGGCATCTCACCTTCATTTGCAATAGGTCACGATGTAATTTATTTCCAATGTAAGTCCTTTGTGGTGTCCATTCGTGGGTGTGTACACCTTGACCTTGATGAAGTGCAAGATCGTTCCGTGTTTGTGATTCAAACAGGAGAATGGGAGGAGCTAAACTTTAGGTGGGAATGTGTATTGATCCTTTAAGATTTTATTTTGTAATGGTAGTTAGAGGGCTTCCGAATGCTGTTATCAATATTATTTATGATCAGAGGAGTGTATGTCGGACACAAACTCTCTAGGAGGAAAATTTGTAGAAAAGTTATTTTCCCTTTCATGCATCTTTAATTGAGCCATCCAGCCAAACAGAAAAAGATCTAAACTAAGCTAAGGAAAAATAAAACGGGACATCTAGAAAAACAAATTGCATTAATGAAGTCAACCGTTGGCTGGGATTGCTTAGTAAACGGTTCTGGGTCTAATGACACAGCAAGCACCACATTTGATGCAATTCTTTTTTTTTATAAATCCTCACATAGATTTTGGAGCGCCGCAGAATGTTTACAGATAAATGCAAACGTCTGTGTGTGTATGTGTGTGTGAGGCATCATCTCAGCTCCCTCTTTATCCGTGAACATCCCTTAAGAGCGAAGGAGGTAGGGGTGGTATTGGGTACGTAGCTAGCTAGCTGTATCTATATATTTAGTTACAGCTTTTTTTGTAGCTTGCTGCAAAATCCACCCAACCCCAACACATGCTCTTCTTCCTATTATTTAATCATCTAACTGGGGCATTACTCCTCTTTGTGATCTCTTTCTCTCTCTCTGTCTTGTCTGTGTGACATTGGGAGGTAACTCTGATATTTCCTTATTGAAAATGTCCCCTAGTTATGACTGATTTTCGCTGACCCCACTCTGCCTCTGGTGCTTTGTCTTCAGTGATTGGATGTTTGATTAGATTTCAGTCTAGCATGACGTGAAGGTGATTTAGTAGTAATTTTTTGGGGCGAATCAAAGTGCTTTGAGAAAGGCCATTCACACGCCCACTGCAATTCTGCCATGTCATTCACCAGGTCCATGTTACAGGTAAAGGTAAAGGTAAAGGTACTTTTATTGTCACATACACATACATATAGTGAAAATTTTCCTCTGCATTTAACCCATCCCTCAAGGGAGCAGTGGGCAGCCAATCACAGCGCCCGGGGAACACACACCCACTCCCGCACGCACATACGCACGCACACACACACACACACACACACACACACACACACACACACACACACACACACACACACACACACACACACACAGACACAAGCCTGCCTGCCTGCCCACCCTCCTTCCCTACCACATACATACATACATACACACACACACACACACACACACACACACACACACACGCCCGCTCACCCAACACACCCACCCAACCAGACACACACACACACACACACACACACACACACAGAACGAGCCTGCTGCCCACCCACCTAACATACCCATTCAACCACACAAACACACACACTCATACAGACACACACACACACACACCCCTACCCACACACACAAGGAGTGCAATGTGCGCAAAGTGATGCAGATTGGATTTCAATTTGGCACGGAAACTGCATTTCATTTAAGAGCTAGCTACACACGGGACGCTGTGTCACTCTTTGACTATCAATGAGCGCAATAATGCAGTGTGTCATACGCAGTAAAACAACACAGTCCTTCTCAGTTACCTGCATGGTAAAACAAACACGTATATATGAATGTACCATAATCACACATGAACTACTATTGTCATGGTAGTTCATGTCCAATTCTCTCTCTCTCTCTATCTCCCTCTCTCTCGGTTGCATTTGAAGCAGAGCCTGCATAATGTTATGGCGCTGAAGAGTGTGCAGAATGCAACATGAATTCTAGGACATGGAATCAGGGGACACAGGAAACAGTTGGCCCTGCAGTCAGGTAGCAGTCTGCACAGTTATCCCATTGGTATTGATTAGCATTGTCTGTCATCTTGACAGATTTTCCATAGCACGTCCTGCGCATATCAGATGAGCTCAGGCGACAACAGGCTGATGAGCTGTAAAAGAGAAAAATAACACTTTATTTATAGTTTTATTATTATATTTTATTATATTTATTTATTGTATTATTATGTTTTTTTATTATTATATTGATTACTTATGTTATACATCTCAATGTTATTTTACTAGGAATGTTGAATCGCTCATATGTCCTATTTATTTTATTAGACCTATGCTTGACCTTACAGGGTTGTTACCCGGTTTATATGGCCCATATGGCCTGGCCTATTTACAACCTTTAAGGCTATTTTATGTCTCTCTCTCTCTCTCCCTCTCTCTCTCTCTCTCTCTCTCTCTTTCTCTCTCTCTATCTCTCTCTCTCGGCCTTAATGTTCTATTACCTTCCTCTTTGTGCTGGTATACAATTAGCTTTTAACCACCGTAACCTTACAGAGAACTCTCTCTCTCTCTCTCTCTCTCTCTCTCTCTATAATGCAGTGAGGCGCAGAATGCTTTGCTGAATTTACTCATCTCCGTGATGCGTGTAATAAAACTGTTGCAGAACATGGGGGTCAAGAGTTTTATTCTACCAATCAACTGTTTTTTAATGCAACCAGGACAATCATTAAAAGGGTCAGGGGATAAACAGGAGGGAAACTTTAAAGTCACCTGTGTTAAGTTCTCTAAAACATCCACTGAGAGCATCACTGACAACCTTTTCAAAGAGTTTGAATGAATGAACAGCTAAACTCTGTTTGTGACGAACAAACCGATAAATATGCACACTCAGAAACACCCAAACACTCACACATACACAAAACATACTTCATTAGGTATTAGTGTACGGTGTACAAATGTTCCCAAAAGGAAGATTCTTTGGTTTAATACCGCAGGCACTTAATGAAACGAGTACACCTCATAATAAACTGACTTGTCGTGCTCTAAGTCCTTTGTTTACTCTCTCCACACACACACATCTAGCATTTTCTCGTCACAGTACAGCAGAGAATGCCCAATAAATAGCCCGTGAATTAATATTATGATGTTTCCAGCGGAAATTAAATAACCTCTGTCAGTCTTCTCCTCTCCCTTCTCTGTCCTCTCCTCTCTCCTCTCCCCTCTCCCCTCTCTGACCTCTCCTTTCCCCTCTCCTCTCCCCTCTCACTCTCCTCTTACCTCTCCCCTTTCCCCTCTCATCTCCCCTCTCTACCCTTTCCTCTCCCCTCTCTGCCCTCTCCTCACCCCTCTCTTCTACCCTGTCCCCTCTCCTCTCCCCTCCCCTCTCTGCCCTCTCCTCTCCTCTGCCTTCTCCTCTCTCCTCTCCTCCCCCCGCTATATCCTCTCTACATCTTCTTCTCTCTCCTCTCACCTCTCTAGTCTGTCTCTCCTCTCTTCTCTCTTCTCTCTCCTTTCTCCTCTCCTCCCGTAACCAAAGTCTCAAATAATCATTGCGTTTTACTTTTGTGATCGGAATCCAGCAGTGTAACATGATTTTGAAAGCATGGTTGTCCTCCTTCGATGGTATTGTACGATACCAGAGTATATAGGTATGTATGTATATATATATATATATACATATATATATGTATCATTGCCATTTGAAGTGTTTATTTTATGATTTAATGAGGTTTTGATGTGTCCGTTTTTGAGAGCAGGCTTTCTCTACGACTCACCACCTTCATTTTAGATAAACACACGCATGTCATTAGGTTTTACGGGAATTACTGGGGAGCGAAAAAATGTTATGTAGAAAATAAAGTATTAACGTTTACTTGATTATGTGTCTTCACTTCTGACACTTTCTTCGATACCATAGCTATAAACGGAACTCTTAATTATGGTGTTGGTGTTGAGGTTGAGCTGAGAGCTAACATCCTAACCTCATTAAGCTGTAAAAATTTAACACTTTAACTGGTAGGATAGAAGACCGTCTAAGAAAAACAACCCTGCATTCAAATTCAAGATCAACTTGGACATTTTCAGATAAACATAAAAACAGCCGGTAGCCGCTGTTTGCTACGCGTTCAGGGATTATTCTGCTTCCACCCTAAGCCCCGCCCACAAAATACAGTTATTGCTTACTTACAGAAAAACTGGTCTTCAGAAAGCTGCAAAGGTCAGGCCCCGAGACAACATCACCTGGATTCTGATTCACTAAGGTCTGCCAACACACAGTTGAACCCAGGACCCTATCAATAGAAAGTAAAAATACAAGCTTGACTTCAGCGCAACCTCCATCCATAGTGGTGTGCTGGCTCTGAACCCCTTCATCTGAAACCATGTGGACTGATGAACCTACAATCTGTACCTGACACATTGAGGACTGTCTGCTCCGTCGGGATGGTAACAGTCATGCGGCGTCAATAAACAGGTGACTCAACTTCATAGTCATAGATGTTGATGTCCATGATAAGCTAGTTTTATAATATGAGTCAGATGTGGCCGTGTGTCTGATTTAAGACTGGATCTGGTCTGTCGACCAGATAGCAGACACTTTTATAGTGAATTAATATACAGAAGCCAGTGTTTGTGTGGGAGGGGTCTTGCTTAAGGATGACTACAGGTAGGCTGCGGACATTCGAGATTTAACCCAGAACCTTTCAGCGGGAGGTCGAACGATTATCCTGTCAAAATTCAGCAATTCATCAAAATGTAATGTTAATGTTGATTTTCTGTCCGTAGAGCATCATAACCGTGGTGTTGTGGTGCAGACATGGCACACTGCAGGTTTAGCGACACAGGTGGACAGGCAGTGGGGGATCCTGACAGGTGAAGTCAGTTGTTTTGTATTTTGCACAGCAGCGTCATCTCAGTGACTCATGAGCTAGGGGACTAGGTTCACATCCAGCCCTGCATGGGTTCTCTGTAGTCGGGTACATCAACGTTGTCATCACTGACAGAACTGCGTTCCCTTCACATTTTCCCCAGTCGGTGTTCATCACCAGACAACAAAGGCTGTTTCGTTCCTCTCCCCTCTCTTTCAGGTTTCCAACTCTCTCGCTCTCTCTCTTTCTCTCTCTCTCTCTCCTCCAAGCATCTCTCTTCAAGCTTTGGTTCTTGTTCCCACTCATTATCTCTGCGTTGACAGGCTTGGAAGATGACCTGTGTACCATCATGAAGTAAAGGAAAACATTTTAAAAGAAAGAGAGATTGCTGGTGTGTCATTGTGTGTGTATATAACCCCCCTCCCCTCCCCACCCCCCACACACACAGACTCCACTCCCCCCCCCCACTCGCACACACACATACACACCATACACTCATTCCAAACACACACACACACACACACACACACACACACACACACACACACACACAGACTATACTCTCACCCCAAACACACACACACACACACACACACACACACAGACTATACTCTCACCCCAAACACACACACACACACCATGCCTCATGGGATGACCCATGCTGCAGGCAGGTGGCAAACGGACACATCAGCCCTCTTTTGGGTTCCAAGTGTGCTCCAGCGCACCTGCAGGCAGCACCAATCTACTTTACATAATACTTCAAACCTGATTGATTTCTTGTTGTGCCAGGGCCGCGCTTATTGGCTGAGAAACACACACACACACACACACACACATATGTATATATTGTTTTGATTTTGTTATTTTCATTTGCTGAACTCATTATTTAGTATTCAACTGATTCTCTCTGTGTTTTGTGTGTGTGTGTGTTTTTGGTGGGTTCATGCGTCGATAGGGTGCGACTGGAGGCCTTCTCGGACAACAGCGGCAAGCTGCAGGTGTCTCTGCAGGAGATCGTAGAGTGGCTGACAGCCAAGGATGAGGAGCTGTCTCAGCAGCTGCCCATAGGTGGCGATGTCAGCGCCGTCCAGCACCAGGCAGAGTTCCACCAGGTACCGTACCCAGGATGCAATGTTTCGCAAAGTACATGAATACCAAATGATACGGTCAAACACAAAGTCTAAAGATTACTCTAGTCATACCTTGAAGCAAGGGAATGTTTAAAAGTGTTTTTTCCGTGCATGCAGCTGAACAGACAATTAGGGTGTTTGATTGTAGGACTACAAGTGAGTACAAATTGCACTCGAAAAGTATTGGGTATTTCCTGGAAATCAAGTGTCCATCCAATAATGTCTTAGCATGACTAGTTTAATTCACACAAAGGCAAAATCTGCTTACGGGGTCTGACGATGTCCTGGATGCCCTACAGTCTTCCTTTTCCTCTACCAGGAAGAATGTGAATGACACGTCATCTCCTCTACGGAGTAGCCTACCCTCCCGTAACAAGTTCTAAGCTCCTATTACTCAGCTGTCCGTCAAAATAATGACTACATTTCAGGATGCATCAGTCAGTCTGGCTTGTTATCAATGAATGGATCGATCTGGGGGGGACAAAGATGAGATACTGTAGGTTTTCACTGTGGTGAGGCGAACACTCCAGCCGAATGACTTTATTAGTCTTTTTACTGATTCTTGTTGAATGAACTTGTTTTGTAGCCCTGCTTTAATTTGTTTGTGTGTGTGTTTGTACGTTTGTGTGTGTGCGCACACTGCCTCAGGCCAAATTGATCTTGATGTTATGTACATTTAAAAGTTAGTGGCCAAGCATCACCAACATTGATGTCATTTGAACACAATTAAAACATTCGTTCACCAGCATCAATCACCAAAGTTGACGTTTTAATCCATTGTAAACAAAATGTGGAATTGAATGGCCGCCATCAACATCCACTTTCACCATGAGCTGATCAACGTTGCTTGCCTGCAAGTGAACAGTGATTAGATACTTACTAAACTTTTTTTTTTTTTAATGCTGACTGGATGCTCTCAGTCCCTCTGGGGTTGGAAAACAAGAATATATTGTTGGATTTAGAGTAGATCCAGGTGTCTAACCGCTTTCTATGAAGGCTTTCTCTGGTGAACTAAGATGCTATCTCCCGGTTGAAGGTCACATTTTTTATCTATTTTCTAACTAACAGTTATGTCTTGTCATTCATCTGCTTCAGGAGTGTGTCCTCAGGACATCATTGCCTTCGCATGCTTTTCTTTAATATCCTGGTAGCTCAATTCTGTTCAGGGTGAATCTTTCACTAAGTGAACCGGGCATTTTCTGGTCACTCCCTTCCCCTTTTCTAAACCAGCCCACACATATTGTAATGAGTTCTATTGGACTTAATTACAGTAATCTCCCTCCAACTTCTGTTGGTTTTGCTCCATCCCTGAGCGGGAAGATTGAGGTCTGCACTGAGAACTTTGAACAGGCCTGACCTCTCTGTCTCTCATCTAGACCGGCGCACTGCTAACTCAGCAAGGCAAGTAACTGAGTATCTGCAGTATAAAATATAACTGTCACATTGTTGATGGTTAAGCTTGCTTGCTATTTATATTTCTTTGCACTGCCATGATCCTCTCTTTGTTAATTTAAACCTTTTCTCAAAGTCAGGTGCTACTCAGTCAACAACAAACGTTTCTCCTCTCTCTCACATAATGAAACATCCGGATCAAGTTTGGGAAATTATACATAATCTGAAGCACACGCTTGTGTTTGCATTTCAATTGACTATCCTACCTTAACAAGCCCCTTATCTCTAACATGCTCTCTCCTCTCTGCACCTCTTTCTCCCCTCCCTCTCCTCTCTTCTCCTCTCTCTCCTCTCTTCTCCCCTCCCCTTGTCTCTTCTCTTCTCTCCTCCCTGCTCCTCTCCTCTCCTCTCCTCTCCTCTCCTCTTCCCTTCTCTCCTCCCTGATCCTCTCCTCTCCTCTCCTCTCCTCTCCTCTCCTCTCCTCTTCTCTTTTCTCCTCTCCTCTCCTCTGCTCTGCTCTCTTCTCCACCCTCCTATGTCCCCCTCTCCTCTCTGTCTTACATCATAATTCTGCTCTGTATATTGCCCTCCCTGTGTTCCTCTCAGGCATCCCATTTTCAGCTCAGCGCTCCTTTATAATCCACGAGGCCTAGGCTCCCCTAGCGTCTGGTAGCTCTCACAACTTTCTTCCAAAAAGCTGAGAGGGAAATTGCTTCCCAGTTTTCTATGGAGATTGAAAGCGTTTTAAGAAATGTGAATTATTGATCTTAAGTGGATTTATTCTAATGCTTTTTTGTATGCATGTTTGGTCTTTGTGTATGTGTGGGCATGTGTTCATTTGAGACTGGGGGTGGGGTTGGGGGTGGGAGGGTTGGTGTAGAACACTCATTTGTTTCAGTTGCCATGGCAGCGTTTTTGCATCCTCAGAGAGCAGCAAACGGGGGTGCCGGTCACATGTTCAGCCGAAGTTGATGAAGTCATTCCACTCAGCTTCACCTTCCCGCTGCCATACATTATGTATCCTAAGCTAAACGGAAATCTGGGCCAAAATGGTTATTTCCAGCAAACAAAAAGACCCCCCCCCCCCCCCCCCCAACCCTAACCCCCACACACACACATCCCCGATCCCCCTCCCAGTGTGAAATGTAGCTGGAAGGAAAGTTTCAATGCGACGGTCGGCTCAGCCCTCATCCAGACCTCCTTGGCCCTGTGCTTTTGAATTGAGAGTCTTCCATATTAAAGGAGGGAAATAAAATAGAAGGATATGAGAGTGGAAGGGAGAGAGAGAGAGAGAGAGAGAGGGATAAATATTAGACTTGTGACAAGGAACATGAGTGTTCATAAGAAGGAGAAGGAGAAAACAGAAGAGAGTTCAGGGGAGAGCCAAGATGAGAGAGGGTGAGAGAGAGAGAGAAAATAAATGGTTATCCTGGAGCTTGTGCGTGTGTACATGGTGCTGCGTGATGTTTGCCAGTTCAGCATGACGTCCTGTTTGAGTTGATGTGAGTTCTGTTGTCAGGTCTGCTGGCCAGTTGGTCCTGGGGTTTAAGCACAGTAAAAAAAGAAAAGAAAACAGCTAAAGTCAATGCCGGCGCCGCCCAGCAGCTGCTTCTCCCAGCTAGTATTGTGGATTATTTCTAACTGAAACCCGTTTTCTCTTTGCACCAAGAAAAGGATTGAGTCCACATGTTTCTATCTTAAATCAAAGATACCTACACTGTGTTTTATAAAGAAAATGAGTGTTGTAGTGCAGGAGGATTTTGTCTTGTCTTACTTTCTTCAGACTCTGTGTCTCAGTGGCCATTTGTATGTCACGCTCTGTGTGTGTGTGTGTGTGTGTGTGTGTGTGTGTGTGTGTGTGTATGCATGCGCCTCTACATGCTTTGGTGTGTGTGTGTGTGTGTGTGTATATGTATGTGGACGTGTGAGTGTGTTTGTAAGCTCAAGTCAGCACATTACATGCATAGGGAGAGTTGACACACCAGGTAATTGCCTGTTTTTTCTGAGGCAACTGGCTGAGCCCCAGGGACCGGCCCTCCACCCTACCGTGGGCCTACTGAAGTAATGTTACGCTGTCTTTCTATGAACTCTGGTAATGGCTTATATTCAGCGATATGTCCGTAAATACTTTGTATTCACTTTTTTCTGTTCCTGTATTATTTGGCTTTGTCTGCTACGTGTACAGCCTCCATGGGTCCCTTGAAAGTACTATATACATTCAAGATATTGTTATGTGTGTTGTTATGTGTGTGTGTGGATATGTTGCATGTGTGTGTGTGTGTGTTGTGTGTGGCAACACTTTTATCTTTCCTTTTTTATCCCCCTCCCCTCCTTTCTTCTTAATCTTCCCTTGCACACACACACACACACACACACACACACACACACACACACACACACACACACACACACACACACACACACACACACACACACACTCACTCACACACTTACTCACACACTTACTCACACACTCAAACACATGCATCTCCATCGCCCATCTCACTCCCTCCCTCCCGCCAGGCCTTCGTGGAGGATGTGAAGTCCCGGGGGCCCTTCATCTACTCGGTGCTGGAGTCGGCCCAGGCGTTCTTGGCTCAGCATCCCTTCCAGGAGCCCGAGGAGTCCCTTCCCGACGGAAAAGGTTTGGTCCTCTCCCTCCTCTTTTGCAGCTGCCACGCCAGCCAAAGCATTACACTCACAAATCCACTCCCAAAGCCCCAAGAGTTCATTTATAGTCTGAGAACCTTGCAGGTGTGTCCCCCCACCTCCCCCCTCTTAGCTGTTATGAGCAGTGATCTGTCCTCTGATGTCACACTGGGGGATGAAAAGGGGACAGGGGAATCGTCCAATTAGAGCTTGCATAGCGGCTCTGCAGTAACATCTGCTCGGATCAATAATACAGTATGATGCGCTGTCTCTCCACCCACTCATAAACCCCGCCACGGCCCACGGTTGGCTCCGCTCCACCACTGGTTGCACTGCGCTGGAGAGTAAACCAGAGCCCTCTGTCACGCTCTCTGCTGTGCTTCTCAATTCCTCCTGCATCCTTTCTTTTAGTTTTTTAGTTTTTTTTTTCTTTCTTTCATTCTTTCTTTCTTTCTTTCTTTCTTTCTTTCTTTCTTTCTTTCTTTCTTTCTTTCTTTCTTTCTTTCTTTCTTTCTTTCTTTCTTTCTTTCTTTCTTTCTTTCTTTCCTATCTTCCTTCTATCCTTTTTTCCTTCCTTTATCCCTCCCTCCCTCACTTCTTCCCTCGCTCCTTCCTTCCTCCATCCTTCCCTCCCTCCCCCTTCCTTCCTTCCTTCCTTCCTTCCTTTCTTCCTTCCTTCCTTCCTTCCTTCCTTCCTTCCTTCCTTCCTTCCTTCCTTCCTTCCTTCCTTCCTTCCTTCCTTCCTTCCTTCCTTCCTTCTTTCCTTCCTTCCTTCCTTCCTTCCTTCCTTCCATCCCTGGTCTCCATTCCGCCCATTGAGCACACTCCTTTTCTCTTTTGGTCTCTCCATCGCTCCTTTTTCTACTCGCCAGACTTCTGACTCCCCCTCCCTACTCTGTCCTCCCAGAGGTGTCGCCACGACGACGGGTCCTGAACGTCAGCCGCTCGGTATGGAAGCAAGCCAGCGTGACCAGCGACCTGTGGGAGAAGCTGACAGCGCGCTGCGTCGATCGCCACAGGTCAGCCCTGCCCATCCCAGACTTAACCCCCTTCCTGAAGAGATTGTTGCAAATTTCATTGTCTTCATTTTTCGCCTCTGGTTTTGGGGGCACTAGGGGGATTAATAGGAATTGTGAAAAATGTTTAAGGAAATAACAAAACAAGGCAAAGAGATGGAGTTGGAGATAAACTGGTATGGGTCTCTACCTGCTACCTGGTCTTTATCGTGCATCGTTTATCCAGTAAGCTTTGGGTCACTGGCAATTTCATTGTAGTGATTAGATAGTAGAAAGTCAAAACAACACGCACACACACACCCAACCACACACACAGTTCCTCCACCCAAAGCCAACCTGCCCTGTGTGCTCTCTGCTACATCAAACTCTTTTTATGTATCAAACGCACAACATAACACAAGGTCAGTGTCCATGAAATGCAAAGTAATAAACAGTAAGCTGGTAACCACCCACTGTCCGAAAGGTGATTTCTAAGGTCCCCCCCCCCCCCCCCGCTGTGCGGTTTCAGGCACATGGAAAGGACATTGGAGCGGCTGCTGCAGACCCAGGCAGCCATGGAGGAGCTGGACGTGGCCCTGGAGCAGGCGGAGGGGGTCCGGGACGCCTGGGAGCCCGTGGGAGACCTGTTCATCGACGCACTGCAGGACCATATAGACGCCACCAAGGTAGGAGGAACAGGCATGGACATTAAATAACCATACATACTTTTTTAAATGGTTGTATTTATTTATTTATTCATTAATTCAATGATGAATAATGTATTTATATATATATATATATAATTTGTATTTTTACGAATACAGATTTTATTTATTACTTGTGGTGCTCACATGTACGATTCAAAATGTATGGACATGTATTCTCAGATACACTGTTTAATGATGTTTTCATATGTGTGTACCAGTATTCTAAGCAATTCAATTCAAGTATTTTTTACTTAAAATGAACAATATGCCGTTAGGTTTGGATCGTTTTAGTCAAAGACACTGATGTAGTCACTTACTGGTGTCCCCTGAGAGGAATACATTTGAGGTGCCACCACGCACCTGAAAATATCACCTTGTAGCAGAGTGAGGCCAGCAAACTAAAAAATAAATACATCGGCTTTCCTGACAGAGAGAACATCACACTGATCGTCTGCAATGCAGGTTTTTGATCCTGAACATCAAAAAAAGGAATCAAACGAAAGAGTTCCGCTCTGTTCTTCTCTCTGTGACTGACTGTTGCTGTGACACAGTCAGTCACAGAGAGTACACAGCTGTAATAATGGCATTAGTTGTTAGGTGGTTTCACACACCCCTGCCAGAGTTATCTTTGTGTTTAGTGATAGTCATGGACACGTGGGACAGGCTGCACTCGTTTGATACATTGTTGCTGAACAAGCGGCAGGTCATTGGTTTATTTATGGTGGAGTGGTGGTGTGTGTGCTACTGCTGCCCCAGAGGCCCGCTGTAATTAAGCAGAGCCGTTCATTCAAAGTGAGTACACTTGACAACCATCATGTCACTGTTTAGACTGCTGTCACAGCCAGCACATGTTCAGAAAGGGCTCCAGGGCACGGCGTGTTGTCAGCTCATTAATCTGTACACGCACATAAACACAAGCATATAAACATGCACATAAACACAAACAAAAGGATCAACATTGACACTCACACGTGCACCATTCACGCATGCACACATGCGCACGCACTAACAACATTGAGGATAACATTGCATGTACACAGCACAACAAGAGTATACATGTATAACAGTATTCAATGCACACTGATAAGAAAACACTAAGCTGGCACTAAGCTCATTGCCGAAGCACGTCCTTGAATCAGACAAAGCATGAATTATGTTTTTAACAAGCCCTGTACAAATCCAAAAGAAAACGGGCTATATTTACATATGTCTATCTTCCTCTCTCCATCCTTCTTTTCTCTTTTTCACACACACACACACACACACACACACACACACACACACACACACACACACACACACACACACATCACACACACACATCACAACACACACACACACACACAGTTGTTCAAGGAGGAGTTGAGCCAGGTGAAGGAGGGGATGAAGCACGTCAATGACCTGGCCCACCAGCTGGCCATCTCGGACGTCCACCTGTCCATGGACAACGCCCGCACCTTGGAGCACCTCAACAGCCGGTGGAAGCTCCTCCAGGTACGCCTGGGTGCACGGCCTTCCCTCAGCCAGAGGGTTCGGAGAGCAGGGAGTGTTGAGTGGTCGGGCGTTTGTGTCTGTACTGTACTTGTTATGTAAATGCTAACTGGTGCACTTGGAAAGGAGTCACACAATACGATTAGTGCTTTGAAGGTCCATGGCTGTCCAAGTTATCGTCATGGTCACTGAAAGGCTTGTCAAAGTTAAATGGGGTTTTGCCATGTAAGGCTTTTTATAATTATTTATATATATATATATATTTACATATATATATTATATATATAGGATAATGTGTAGATCATTACAGGCAGTGGTTAGAGGGAGTATGTGAGTTTATTATACGTTCAAATTGGCCAACAGCCAAACGGCAAAGGTGTTTTCTGCCATTGTAATGTCTGGCAGCTCCCTTGGTTAGGGTCTCTCTCTCTTTCTTGCCCCCCATTCTCTCTCTCTCTCTCTCTCTCTCTCTCTCTCTCTCTCTCTCTCTCTCTCTCTCTCTCTCTCTCTCTCTCTCTCTCTCACTGTTTCTCTCATTCTCTCTGTTTCTCTCTCTGTTTCTCACTTTCTGTTTCTCTCTCTCTGTTTCTCTCTCTCTGTTTCTCTGTCTGGACCCAAAACAGCCAACGGAAACCTCTTACATTTTCTGGCAGAGTAGACAGGCAACTTGTCTTAAGAGCAGTTTCCGCACACATCAACGCATGAGGCATTCAACTATCTCCTTTGTTCCAAATGTTGGCCTGCTACGACCGCCATGAACAACTCTGCTCCCATTTGTAAGCGTGAAGGATCTAAGTTTTCGTTTATCTCAACACACTTTGTATTGAGCACAGGTGTACTTTAACATCTTGAATGTGTTCTGGATTTACCTTCCATCAAAGGGAGTCATAATCTGTGGTTGTAAGGGACTTTGTAACCTTTCCTTTTGGGGCTTTTAAATTGTCTGAGAATCCAGTCAACCCTTTTCAGCCTGTGCTCTTGATAACACACTGTTACAGCCAGATAACCTTCACAGCTACATCTTCACACAGCTTCCCCCTCGCCGGTCTATGTTATTTTCCTACTACCACAGTCTCATATTCTAGCTAGCTATTGCACTCTCTCTGTCTTCCTTCCCTTCCCTATGCATTTTCACTTTTCCTTTACCTCTGACTCCCTCGCTGTCTCTATTTCTACCGCTTCTCTTTTTTTCCTACGTTTGTTCATCATTTTTAGGGCTTAGCGTAGCCCCTACAGGCAAATTTTACAGCATTCAGATTCAAAAGCTGTAGCCTTAAAGACTACTAGTGAGAGAGTGTGTCTAGTCCATGTGTCCAGAAGGACAGAAGAGAGCTACGTTGCAGGCTTATGTGTGTTTTGAATACATCCTAGCATTTGTCCCCCAACGGAGCAACGTTTCCCTTCATCTGTTCTTCCAACAGACCAGATTTTCCCCATATCTTTAAATATAAAGATGTCTTTTCATTCCATTCCAAGTTATTTTTGTCTTTTTCAATCTTGGGTAATTCAATCCTTTGTCTTCTTATGTCTCCCTGAATTGCCCGTAGGACCAACAGAATGTAGTGTGCTGTACAGTTTTGCAGTAACATCACCTACGCTACGTTAAACAAAGCTGTCTTTTTTTTTTTGCTTCCTGCCCCGGACGCATCTGGCTCCAGATTGCATTGTTTGTGTTGTGTTATTTTTGACTAGGAATGCAATGTTGTATGTACACTGAATGGTGTTCCCTATTTACTTACTTAAGTTCCGCAGCCATAGTCACCACAATTTTGTTTTCATGCACTCTGTCTTTCTTTATATCAAACTGTTATCCGCCCTCGAATTGTCTGTCAAGCTCTTTGCGGTTCCGTGGTTCTTGCACTTTCTTTATGCGACACTTGAAATGGGTGTGTTTGAGAGAAGGCTCTTCCGTGTCTTTTTGACATTGATTTAGTGGCGTGTCCAATGCCTTGCAAATACAACTGGATTAGGGGCTGCCAAAATCACATTGGTGAGCACTGCAACTGATGAGAAAAGCCGGAAAAACTCAACAAAACAGCAAACTTCCTTTTGGGGAGTTGATTTCCATTTTTCTTGACACACGTATGGTGGAAAACCCCCTGGTATCCCTGACCCTCTTTCATCCCTGATCCTGCGGTGTGTTTCAAGACACTTACAAGATTAACATCATAAGAATAACATGGACTGTTTAAATAAGGCCTTATAAAGGCCTTTCATGCAACGTGGAGGAAAATATTCCATTCTGGCTAATTGAGCAGAAGCAGGTGCTGTTTGGCGGTGTGCGTGTGTGTGTGTGTGTGTGTGTGTGTGTGTGTGTGTGTGTGTGTGTGTGTGTGTGTGTGCTGATGCAAGTAAGTGTCCTAAAAGAAATATAAGATGTATGACTCCCTTTGGTTTATTCCTGTGCATATTTTGTGTGTGTGTGCGTGCATACTTGTCTGTGTGTGTGTGTGTGTGTATGTATGTGTGTGTGTGTGTGTGTGTGTGTGTGTGCTTGCGTGCACGTGTGTGTGTGTGTGTGTGTGTGTGTGTATCTATTCACAGGGGTCCATAGAGGAGCGGCTGAAGCAGCTTCAGGACGCCCACCGAGACTTTGGCCCTGGATCGCAGCACTTCCTCTGCAGTAAGAACCCCTTTTCCTGTTGGTGTTGAAGTCGGTAAACTGCCGTACCACGCTGTGCCTACCATGTAGCGCCAGGGCAACGTCGTTGCCAGGGCAACATCTTTGATGAAAATGGATGAAGATGAGAGCTCATAGTGCACGTTGGGCCAGGGGAGGAGCACCTGTACGTGGGGGCATGGTGTGTCTTCATCAGCCATGGGGGTGGACAGGGACGGGGACAGGGGACGGGGGACGGTGGAGAAGGTGGGCCGTGTTCTGGTTCCTGGTGTGATGAGCATCCTAAACCCCCATGCTTCTGAATTCTCTCTCTTCCTACTTGCTGCTACGTCCTGCCCTTCAAAGGGCTTCCATGGGAGACCAAGATGAAGTAGACATGTGATGTGCTTTTATTCCTGTGTATGTTGATGAATAAGCATTGATACTGTGTGGTGTGTGTGTGTGTGTGTGTGTGTGTGTGTGTGTGTGCATGCACATGTTTGTTTAGGTTTGTTTGTGCAGGCAAGCATCTGTGTGTGATTAATGGTTTATTAGTGTTGGTGCATGCATAATTCCTTGTATGTTTGAGATTCATTGCATGTGTGTGTCTGTGTTTGGAGGCATGTTGTACCTTAAAGTGCTGAAAATAGGCAATAAGTTAGTGTATTGGGATGTGTGTTCCCATTTGTTTAATATTATTGTTGTAGAGCCACAGTTCAGGGAGTTGTAGAGAGTGTCAAAAAAACAATAATCTACACACAAGAACAATTCTCTCCATTGTGTGTGGTTGATGGCTGGTTTAAGCAGCCTCAACTGGCTGGAATCAGACTGATTAGACTCTGGGTGAGGCTGCACACCTATTGCACATTGACTAAGCAATGCGCACAGGTTAAACCAGCCATCACCACACACTACATTGATCACCATATTAATGTATCATTGACTTCAAACTCAAACAATAAATGGGTTTCCAACGTCACCACCCTGTGTCTGGAGGAGCCCAGTAAAAGCCACCTAGGTGGCGTGTAGCATGGTCATTGCTACAAGTATGCTTACATTATTTACACCAGTTGCTACTATACTATACCACACTGCAGGATGGACCTCCTCTGAGTCTGCAAAAAATTAGCTAGCTTTACTATACTATGCTATTAATTATTTAAGTAAGGCACTTAGGTGTTTAATGCGTCCACTTTGCATTCCCAGGGTCCCTTCACATACACAACATCAAAAAGACAAAATAGGTCCAAAGATTTTCAATCAATATTTTTTAGGGCTTTGGTACCAAACATTCAGGGCAGGCTGGTACCATCAGCTCCAGATGACTCCTGGTTCTGACCCAGAGGGACTTGGTCTCTCTCGACTGGTCCACTAGTGAAATAAGACAGGCAGAAGACAATGGTACAACAGTTAAACAGTTAGACTAAACAGTTAACAGACTAGAGTGTCTCCACTTTAGTCGCAGGACTGTTGTCTCGTTCGTCTTCAGCAAATGGGAGTCGTTGAGGGTGAACAATCCAGTGCGGTTCTCTCCAACGATGTCTCTGATGTATTGAGATTGGGGGACACAGGACAGGCCATTGACCTACTGGAATATCCTGTGTCGAGGGACTTATGCTTGTATATGACAGGTGCAGAATTACATTCTTTACATAAAATAAATGCAGTTACCTGTGTTAAAGCTTTCTCCAAGGCGAGAGACGATTCCTGACAGACGATAGGTGGTCCAGCTGCTGTGATCCTTCTGTAGGGAAACCTGATAAATTCAACAAAAAACCTACTCTACCTAAACATTCATGACCTTTTCTGTTTAATCACAACTTAGATTGGTCTGTGTTCTGTAGCATTTTCCACTAGAATCTCACCCTTGCCCTACTACTCCCTACTCTACTCCCTTGCCGTAGGGTACGGCAAGTCACCCTTTTTGTAACTTGCCGTACGATAAATGAAATTTCTCACGATTAATTCATGATCAAATGAAACGTGAATATGATAGTCATATGTTAAGGTGCATCTATAAAAAAAAGAAATCAGCTTCTGTGGCATACATGGTGTAACAACTGACCCCCATGTGTCCAGCTGCAGCACCCAGCTCTCCAACGAGGGAAGCAAGAGACAGCAGTGGAGGAATGCTTACGGCATCACTCCCTTTCCTCAACCATGCTCCATCACGATGGAGGCACTTCAGCTGAAGCGCTAACACTCTGTTGAAAGACAAAAATGTGATTCGTCAGCAGAGTGTTACATACAGCCTGTAGAAGTATGCAGAGTCTATTTTTATAGCAACACCATAGACAACAGACTAAAGTTCACGGCTCGGCTGCGCAGAGTAAGGAAATGTCGAATCACTGTTGCCTGGTGACCAGAGCACTGCCCGCAGGTGCCCTCCAGCTCTGAAGGCTGAGGAACAAGCCACTGTTAGCATCACAGCTGTAGCATCATAGCCAAAGCCAGCAATGGACCAACGCAGACTAATGTACTCAACACAAGTCAGTATACACTGTGTACTGACTTGGAAGTAGAGCTTGAGGCTGGCAGTCAATGAAGGATGGATGTCCAAGGACCAGCTGTTCTCCTCCTCCTGGAAGAGCTTTGCGACACAAGAAGGAGACATATGAGTTAATGGCACATAGAAGGAGAAGAGATAGAGGAGGTGAAGAGAGGAGAAGTCTCTCCTCTTTTAGTAGCAGACTGAGAAACAGGGAGAGATGTAGCAGTGGTGACACGTGGAGAGGTTAATTTGATGGGTCCTTTAAAACCACAGAATGGCCAGGGCTATTCCTCCATCAGGTGTTCCTCCATGTTCCCCCAATGTAGTCTGTTCGAAGAAAGAGGCATTTTCATTAGGCTATATGTTTTATTGATTGATAGGGAAAATAAGTACTACATGATTGATTATAAAAAATCAATCAGTTATGAAAAACAAGCTAAACATGTTTAAATATCAACAAAAAACTAAATTAGTAAAATAAGGTCCATGGCTTCATTGTTAAATGCAAATATCAGTATAACTTTGACTGTTCTGTTTGACATCCTCAAGCAAAGCAAGCTAGCAGTCGGCGTTAATCTCAAGAGTTATGATTCAGATGTAATTGTAAGCCTACCTGTATGGAGCAGCATCCACCCATATGTGCTGTCCTCTACAATGCATAGACTCCTGGGTTTAACTAGTAATCTTCAACTCACAAATAATTAGCAAAGAAAATATTTACAAATCGCTTGAGTATTGCTTTCCGCGTTGGGCGTCTGGGTCGAATGGTGAAAGTTCTGCTCTTGTGTGACCCACTGTTGTCAGTGACCCACTGTTGTCAGTGTTCCACTGCGTCATCATCAGAATTCTTTAACTTGTGTCAGTCAATTTCTCACTAAACTGCACAGCCTACATAAACTGATGGAATATATAGTTTATTGTTTGTTTAACTTCGGGTTTCACGAAAAGTCAAAGAACACAGTTCAATATCCCACAAAATATGTTTTCTCACCATTGCTTTGAAACTTTGAAAATGTTTTTGACATTTGTCATTTTTGCTCGGACCTAATCATGCAGCAATCAAGCACGTAGGCCTAAGTAAAAGTCTTACCAGAGGAGCTAAAGCAACATGTAGGATCTCTTCTCTTGTTTTCAGGACCGTTGCCAAACAATATGCTGTATGCTGTGTGTGTGTTTGTGTGTGTGTGTGCGTTAAGTGTCAGTGTATATATGTGTGTAAAGGTGTGTGCGATAAGTGTCAGTGTATGTATGTGTGTGTAAAGGCATGTGTGTGTGTGTGTGTTTAGTGTCAGTGTATGTATGGGTGTGTGTCAGAGTTTGTATTGGCATGTGTGTGTGTGTGTGTGTGTGTGTGTGTGTGTGTTAAGTTTTAGTATGTGTTTGTGTGTGTTTGGGAGTGTAAATATGCATGTGTATGTGTGCCTGGGTTTTTGTGTGTGTTAAGTGTCTGTATGTGTGTGTATTGGTGTGTGTATCAGCAGCGCCCACATTTCTGTCAGGCTAGCTAAGCAATGTCACACTGGGTCTTCTCTAACACCCACTGTCTCTACACTGTCTGGGAGAGGGATGTCTGCATCCACTCTCTATCTGCCTCTGCAAGCCAACAGCTGTGTATGGGAGGGAATTGTTAGTTTTTTAACTGGCTAATTTTGTCAGACATGCTGTGTCTTTGGGTACTTCATCATTTATATAACCTAATGTGTTGTATCGAAATGCAATGATGAGCAATAATGTGTGTGTTTGTGTGTGTCTGCTTGTGGTCGTTTGTCTGCGTGTGTGTGTGTGTGTGTCTGCTTGTGGTTGTTTGTCTGCTTGTGTGTGTGTCTGCTTGTGATTGTTTGTCTGCTTGTGTGTGTGTGTGTGTGTCTGCTTGTGGTTGTTTGTCTGCTTGTGTGTGTGTGTCTGCTTGTGATTGTTTGTCTGCTTGTGTGTGTGTGTGTGTGTGTGTGTGTGTGTGTTTTTTGTTTTTTTGCCTGCATGCGTGACATGCTCACAGGCTTGCATCAGTCCTTGTTTGTCCCTGAATAACCCACATGATTTTCCAGCCAGCAGATTGCCTGGGGCATGCTACCCCCCCGCCCCCCTTCCAACCCAATCCACAGGCCAACACCTCCTCCATCCATGGTCCCTATTGTTCTTTTAGCTTGCAACACCTCACACAACCAACCTCTCTGTCTCCCAGGGAAGCCAATACAGCACAATGAGATCAATAACTGTCTTGCTCCTCTAAGGCTTATGTAGCCTAGCGATGCTTCAGACTAATCTGCTCCGGTAGTGACGTGATTTCTCTCGGTGTGTCTGAACAGGTTCTGTGCAGGTACCCTGGGAGAGAGCCATCTCTCCGAACAAAGTGCCCTATTACATCAAGTAAGTTTATTCAACAGATGTATTCATGTGTGTGTGTGTGTGTGTGTGTGGGAGGGGGGCGGGCATGTGAGTGTGAGTGTGTGATTGATCATGTCCCCGCTTGCCCTACATCTCACAGTCCAAACCCCAAGGGCACGCAGCGTGATTTTTGGTTCATAGTTGTAAGGTGACCCCAAAAAAAAGGAATCATATTGTTCTTGGAACAAAGCATATGTAGCCGGGCTGTATTTTTTCACGGGCTCTGTATATAGGATTACATTTTTGACACAAAAATTCCATAACATTATTTTGTGTCCGTCCTGACACGTTGGTTGCTTTGGGTTTAGCATGTATATAGCATATAAATAGTGTCACAAAACGATTTACTTGTTACCTGCATTCTTCTTCTTTTTTTTATTCTATATATTGTTTGCTCTATTGACCTCTTTTATAGTCTCTCTTACCTGATATATGTATGAAATTATTTCAGATGAAGCTCTTTGTCTGTTGATTGTTTGACAAGGAAATCTTGGTAGATTGTAACTGAGGCCAGTCCAACGTGGGGCTGGCCAGTAAGTGTGTATGGGATCAATGTGCGTTTTAAAAGCCTCTTATCGACCTTCAGATGTGGGTATTGAGCTGGCTTTAGTGAGCACATAAGCATCAATGGTAGCGAAGAACACTATTGGAGTACTGTAAACCTTGTTTCCCCTGTCTGTATTCTATTTAACTCCTTATCATTACCTGTACAGCCTTATATCGACGTGTGTGTGTGTTGTTTCTAGTGTATTTCTTTATGTGAATGTCCGTGTTTATGTGTTTGATGTGTGTAAGTGTCGGAAAATGCATTTGTTTCTGTATGTTCATGCAAGCCTTTTTCGTACCTATGTAGACCAACGTGAGGTTGATTGTTGTTTGTTGTTCTGTTTAACTGCTAGCAGTAAAAGTACTAAGTAGTTCTACGAAGTACCCTCCTCCATCCCCTACTCTCCTTATTCTTTATGAGCTGTACCCCTGATGATGGTGGTTATATATATATCTGACAAGAACTTCAATGGATACAAATCAATAAGTACTCTCCCTGGTAATGAACAAGTGCTTCTGCAAAAACGTTCCCCAGCTCCTGAAAAACGTCCTGCTTTGTCCGGTTTTATTATTTATTTTATTTTATAAGGTACTATTTATCATTTTATACATTTCCCTCAGGAGCAACGGCTAGTGTTCTCGTCTGCTACCTGATGTGGGTTGTGAGTGAGTGCATGCTCTGGGCCTATTACTGTAAAGCATTGTGTGTGTGTGTGTGTGTATACACTTTGTGTGTGTTTGTGTGTGTGTGTGTGTGTATGTATGTACATGTCGTGTGTGTGTGCTTGTGTGTGTGTGTGTATGTGTGTGTGTGTTCACGTCGTGTGTGTGTGTGTGTGTGTGTGTGTGTGTGTTCACATCGTTTGTGTACGTGTGGGTGTGTCTCAGCTGGGATTTAATGAAATGCCTGTGTAGTGTCTCTGTGTGGTGCCTGTTTCACGGCGGCCAATAACTCTTCAGCAGCGCAGTGCAATTACATATTGAGGCTGAGCTTCATCAGCTTTGATGCAGCTCCCAACGTGACTCCTATGTCGTGTTTCACCTATGTCGGTTCTTTACAAGCCTGCGCTCAGTGTTTAACAATGCCTGTTCACTTCTGTCGCCCCTCTGCCCTCAGTTATACTCCTTCACTGTCACTTTCTTTCTATCTTTCCTCTCTCTCTCTCTCTCGCTCTCGCTCTTGCTCTCACTGTCCTCTGATCTTTCCCTCCTTTAACTGTACACCAATCATGTTTTCTTTTCGCTACATCTCTGCTTGTTTGTACTCCTTTTCTCTTGTCTTTCTGCCTCACCGCTACTTCAACCTGATTGTTCTGATAGTCTGCTTCTCTCTCTCTCTCTCTCTCTCTCTCTCTCTCTCTCTCTCTCTCTCTCTCTCTCTCTCTCTCTCTCTCTCTCTCTCTCTCTCTTTCTCCTCCCCTCTCTCTCTCTCTCTCTCTCTCTCTGTCTCTTGTTCTCTACCTCTATCACTCCTTCTCAGCCATCAGGCTCAGACCACATGCTGGGACCATCCAAAGATGACAGAGTTGTACCAGGCGTTGGGTGAGTACGGAGACTCAGTTGGCAGGGACCGGTCCTGCACACCACCCTCACTCGAGCAAGGCATGGGTTGTTTCTGGTAGTGTATACGTTTATTAAAAGATGACTGAAATGTTGATATAAAAACGTTTGATTGCTGATTCATTTTTTTTATCAATACCACCACCATCCACCACAGCAACTTAATTAAAATACATGCTTTTAGTCCAACAGAGCATCAGAACTAAGAAGCATCTATTAGAAGAAAGCCAAACACATTGACTTATTAATCAACATTTATCTACGACTCCATGTTAAGTGCAAGGCACTTGTTGATCGCTGTTTACTTTCGCGCTGTTAATGAAATTCTGATAAAACGGCTGTCGTTTTGTTCAATCTGATTCAACACAGGAAGCTGGCAGATGGAAGGGTGTGTGTGTGTATATATATGTGTGTGTGTGTGTGTGTGTGCTTTTGTGCATGTATGTGTGTGTGTGTGTGTGTGTGTGTGTGTACGCACAAGGGCAGTGGTGACAACCCCCACCGACGTGTGCACATTACAGCCAAACTATGTGCACAGATAACATCTTCCCCTAGCTGGCTGGTGTATTTACAAACATTTTCAACCTCTCCCTCTCCACGGGCATAGTGCCCATCTGCTTCAAGTCATCAGTCATCATCCCAGTACCGAAAAAGAGCAAGGTAACATGCCCAAATGACTGGCGCCGTGTTGCTCTCACCCCCATAGTGAGCAAATGCTTTGAGAAGCTTATCAAGGTGCTGATCTGCAGAATGCTGCCACCCACCCTGGACCCTCACCAATTTGCCTACAGGAATAACAGATCGACAGACGACGCCATTGCCACAGCACTCCACTCAGCCCTCACCCACCTTGACAAGAGGAACTCCTATGTGAGGATGCTGTTCGTGGACTATAGTTCAGCATTCAACACCATAGTCCCCTTCAGACTCGACAGCAAGCTCAGGGAGCTAGGCATCGACCCTGGCCTATGCGACTGGATCCTTAGCTTCCTGTCGGATCGAAAACAGGTGGTGAAGATGGGTTCTAAGATCTCCGCCCCCCTGACCATCAGCACAGGAGCCCCCTAGGGTTGTGTTCTAAGCCGCCTCCTCTACTCCCTGTACACCCATGACTGCATGGCCACACACATCTCCAACATGGTGATCAAGTTTGCCGATGACACAACAGTGATCGGCCTGATCACCGACGGCGACGAGGCGGCCTATAGGAATGAAGTCGACCGCCTGGCTCAGTACAGCCAAGACAACAACCTCGCTCTCAACGCCGACAAGACCAAGGAGCTGGTGGTGGACTTCAGGAGGAAGAGACAGGTACATCACCATCAATGGCTCTGCTGTGGAGAGGGTAAACAGCATCAAGTTCCTGGGGGTCCACATCACCAACGACCTCACCTGGGACGAGCACACCAACCAGGTGGTGAAAAAAGCACAACATCGCCTATTTCACCTTAGGCGGCTGAAAAAGTTTGGCTTGGGGCCCAAGGTCCTGGGGGCCTTCTTCAGAGGCACAACGGAGAGCGTCTTGACGGGATGCATCACTGCCTGGTACGGGAACTGCACTGCCCAAAGCCGCAAAGCGTTGCAAAGGGTAGTGCGGACAGCTGAAAGAATCAGCGAATGTGAGCTTCCCTCCATCCAGGACACCTACAAGGCCCGGTGTGTCAAGAAGGCCCTCAGAATCATTAGGGACACCAGCCAAAACCCAGAGGATGACGAACAGTTTTTTCCTCCAAGCAGCCAGGCTCCTGGAAAAATCCATTACCCCCAAACCAACCCCACGCACACTACAACAACCGATTATTTGATTATCTGCATTATATTCTGTATTTTGCACAGCATTTTATTTTATTTTATTGATTTATTAATTTTTTGCACTACCACCGTAGCTGGTACCACTACCACTTGAACACATTGTTGTATTGATGTTGCTACTTATTATTATTTATTATTACTTACTTTGTTACTTACTTTGTTATTGTTCTTGTATTGATGCTGCTATGTGACTGTTGAGGATCCAAGCCTAAGAATTTTACTCTTGCGTACTTGTACGTTAAGATGTAATAAAAGCAACTCTGATTCTGATCCTAGCTGTGAGCTCCGTGCCATACACAAGCCCCAGCTAATGACTCGCAATGAACAGAGATGGAGGGAGGGGAGGAAGGGGAGGAGGAGGAGGAAGAACAGAGTGGAAGGGAGGGTGTGGGTGGGTGGGTGAACATGGTGGGCTCTCTCTCGGTGCACGGATGTGTGTGCCAGTTATCGCTCATCGTGTTATTTACTCTAATCTCTTTTGTCTCTCTCTCTTGCTTCCTCCCTCCCGCTCTCTCTCTCTATCTCTCTCTCTCTCTTTTCCCCTATCTCCTTGCCTCTATCTCTCTCTCTCTCTATCTGTGTGCGTGTCTCTCTCTCTGTTTTGCCATTAGCGGATCTGAACAACATCAAGTTCTCGGCGTACAGAACGGCTATGAAGCTGAGGCGTGTGCAGAGAGCGCTGAGACGTACGTGTT
This sequence comes from Lota lota, assembly GCA_026745465.1. NCBI lineage: Eukaryota > Metazoa > Chordata > Actinopteri > Gadiformes > Lotidae > Lota > Lota lota. The sequence continues at coordinate 6,046,375 of JACYXH010000429.1, forward strand.
TGCCCCGCTGCGTTTCTCCACTTTGATAATGGGATTGATTGAACAACCGAACAAACAACCAACAAACAAGGGCTGGGCCATATGGAAGAACGTATATTCATAATGATCTTTCTTTCTTTCATTTATTTATGAATTAATTTAGAACCGAAGGGTTATAGTTATAGTAATAGCTACGAAATCATAACGTTTTTTTTTATTCCATGATCAATAATAATGTCAATTAATTTGTTTACATTGGCCAAATCAACACAATTTTATACTTTTAAATGTATTTATTCATATTATTATTGTTTAGAATGAACATTGGATATCTGAACGACAACAGATCTCTTGAGCTTATTTTAGGCAACTTGTTGACGGTTGCTTGTCTCTTGGATTCTTCCTCTCTTTTGTCCTTCCGTTCCTGGATCATTGTCATGGCCAGCTAATTTGGGCTATGAATTGCTCCATTTGCTTTCCTAAAGAGAAGAAAATTGGGTGCATCTAATGGATGAAGCGTAGAAAGCCCCATTCAGGGTCTCACTTCCTGGTTTATAAATTCTTACCCAACCCCTCTTCTCCAGCTCCTCTGCCAGGTGCTATTTATGACCCTAATTCCATTCTCCTGTCCTGGTGGGCTGTCATATGTTTCCTCCCTCGTTTTTCACGACCATTTCCCTCCTGTATGCTTCCTCCGTACCATCTCTCTCTTCTCTTCATTGAATTGACATAAATTGAAACTGAATCTTAAAAATACATATTTTCAAACTCTCTGCTCTAATGCCACGGTGGGGGGGGGGGGGGGGGGGGGGGGGTATCCTTCTGTCCTGTTGACCCTTACTCCTGCCTCAATGTGGGCGCCTGATATCATCTCCCTTCATGTCTATGACTGCCTTTTTTATTTTGACCCTCCCTTTTTTCACCTCCTCTGCCTCCTACTGTGACCTCCTTCCCCTTCACCACTCTCTTCCCTTCTCTCCATTTTTGTCTCATTACACTGTGCTTGACCCATGAAAATAAAACACTGCTGACTCGCGCCCCCCCCCCCCCCCCCCCCCCCCCCCCCCCGGGGCCCTCCTCTTTGAATTTATCTTTCTTCACCAGCCTGGTACATCAATCTTGAATGCCCTTTATATTTTCGGTGTGGTTCGGCTCTCTGTAGAGCTAGCTCAGGCTAGCATCTCTCTGTAGCTGCCACTGTCTCATTAGGGTCAGATGTAATTGTAGTCAGCAGCAGCCAGCAGGGAACTCCCTCTTTTGGCCTTAGTCACAGGGGTCGGCTTGGCAAATTAGTTTAAAAGAGCAGCATCTAAATTGTGTTGATGCTCGGGAAACATCTGGCAACTGGTAAGTGGGTAAAAGGAATAAAGGTGAATGAGAGAAGAACGCAGCTATTTGTTTTGCTGGCTCAGGTGGGTGAACAAATGTCAGGTTTTAAATGTGTGCGTGTGTGTGTGTGTATGTGTGTGTGTGTGTGTGTGTGTGTGTGTGATTTTTTGGCTTTATGTGTCCTGTGTGTGTGTGTGTGTGTGTGTGTATGTGTGAGCGAGATGCTTAGGCCTGTGTGTGTACTGTGACTATATGTTTGTGTGTATGTACGGTGACTGTGTGAAGGAATAGCAACTGTGTGTTTGTTTGGTGACTGTGTGTATGTATTGCAACTCTGTATGTATGTTGACTGTGTCTATGTATTGTAACTGTGTATACATGTGTGTATGAATTGTGACTGTGTGTGTAAGGTGACTGTATATGAATGATGACTGCTTATATGCATGGCAACTGTGTGTGTATGTACGTGTGTGTGTGTGTGTGTGTGTATGTATAGCACAAATGCTAATATTTGTGTATTGTCACTGTGTGGTGTGTGTGTGTGTGTGTGTGTGTGTGTGTGTCTGTGTGGTGACGTAGTGGACCTGGTGGCACTGGGCAGCATGGCGGATGTGTTCCGGGAGCAGGACCTGCAGCAGGGGGAGCACGTGATGGACGTGGTGGAGGTCATCCACTCCCTGACGGCCCTGTACGAGAGGCTGGAGGAGGAGCGCGCCGTGGCCGTCAACATCCCGCTCTGCGTGGACATGTGCCTCAACTGGCTGCTCAACGTCTACGACAGGTGGGTAGGGCGGGGTGGGTTGGTTAGTCTGTAGATAATCTCATACGCAGTAGTCCTAGCAGAACCTCTGGCACAGAGCCTGGGCTGCAAACCAGGCTTTTTTTGTTGTTATTTGAGTCTTATCCAGAGAATTCCATTCGCCAGGATGACCTTCTGTTACACAGCGCATTCGATAAATAAAAAGGCTTAGACAGTCTTTTAGACAAAGTGCCTCACAATGAGTTTCTGGTACAGGGCATTACGGAGCCGGTCGATGGTACGCATCTCGGCTCAAGGATGCCTAGACGTGTGGACAATGGGGATGCAATCCAGCACAATTCAGCTCAAAATCGAAGCACCCTGTGCTCACCTGCTCCTTGTTGGATATTTAATGTCTTGTACACAGGCCACACACTAATACGCACATTACCAGTCCCCGGCACACACATTTGAACACATACGCAGGAACACAGCAGCCACAAACAACCACAAACACAAAAACACAACACACGTACTCACTATGTACTCATACTTATCCATGGGATCCATACAATCACTTGAAAGCAATGTGTCTGAAGACAAGCACAGCACTGTGTCTGTGTGTATAGTGGGCCAATGACTAGTTTAATGCCTTGTTGCACAGGGATCCATAGAGAGCCACAGAGCGGTCAGCACTCCAATCATGCTGGACCGGCATGGGTCCAATCATCACAACAGAGGAGACACAGTGGCAGTCAGCCCCCTCCCAGTTGGTCCATTCACATCCTCCCTTTTTAGTTCTTTTGGGTGGGTGGGAGGAGAGTTTGCGACCGATCGACCATCTTTCTCTGTCACACAGAGAGTACAGTGTGGTAGTATATGGAGCATAGAAGCACTGCTTTGTTTGACTCTTAACTTTGTACTGCTAACGAGACCGGCGACTTTAGCCTCTGCATCCTTTCAGCAATTATTTTGTTTTTCAGTTTTTGTTAATTTTTTATCAGGGCTTTTTTTATCAGTAGAGGTTGTTTTCTGGTCGGCACATCTTTGAACTCTATGGTTTGTGTTGCTATTTTTGTGTGTGCATACAGTGTCTATGTATGGGTACACCACAAGGGTACATGTTATGTTTGATTTAGCAAGTGTTTGTGTGTGTGTGTGTGTGTGTGTGTGTGTGGGGGGGGGGGGGGGTTAGAAGGAGTGCTCTGGAAAACTAGTGCTGCTCACAAACCTGGATGTGTGTGCGCATGTGTTTGTGTGTGTGTGTTTGTGTGTGTGCGCACAAGTCGGTGTGTCTGTGTTTGTGCGTGTATGTGTGCGTGCTTGCCTACGTGCGTGCATACCTGCATGTGTGTGTATGTGAAAAGTGTCAATGTATTAATGGTCCCTAAAAAGCACCCAGCGTTTTCTCTGTGACTCTAATGTTCTGAACTGGGCTCTTATGGCCCAGGATGAGTGATGTTTATTTAGCCCTGTTAAGTTCGCCTCTTAAATTAGAGCTGCAAACTGTCACTTTGGTCATCTTGTATCCTGCTCTGCTACGCCAATGCTGTTACAGCGTCATTAACTGTATAAATATGTTTTCTTTACTCCATTAACGCTGATGCCCCCCCTGACAAGATTAATATTAATTCCTTTTTACTTCAATTAGGCGATTGAAACAGTTTGATTCTATAAGCCTGTGTTTAGCTACGTATTAAAGTCATGTTAAATGTAGCAGTTTGAACTTGTCGTAGGACTTGAAAGTTCTCCATTTTTGTTAGCTATGAAACCTCTGATCCGTAGACATACTGCTTAATTGCCTCCCTGACTCGTGTTGTTGTGGGTATCCTCTAATATGGTTTCACACTTTGGCACTGAACTGTTCAGCATGACCTGCATCATTTCTGCACTAAATTGTACAGTTCTATACGTTGTTGTGTCTGTGTGTTCTCAATGGTTTTCTCTGTCTTCTTCCACCAGTGGTCGGAACGGGAAGATGCGTGTGCTCAGCTTCAAGGCAGGCTTGGTGAGCTTGTGCAAAGCAGACGTCAAGGAGAAATACAAGTGTGAGTGTAGCACACCCCCATCTGTCTAATAGGTTCCATACAGTGAATGCAACTGGCCACGCACTCGCTTTCTCCCTCTCTCACACTCTCCCTTTCTCACTTACTCACTCACTCACTCACTTAGAAAAATAATTTGTTCTCTTTCTTTCTCACCCTCTCTCTGTCTCGCTTTCTCGCTCCCGTGACCTCCTATATTTTCTCCTTCTTCAATATTCCAAACACTCATGTTCCTTCTCAGAAATCGAATGTCTCTCTCTCTCTCTCTCTCTCTCTCTCTCTCTCTATGTGAGATATTATATATATATATATATATATATATATATATATATAATGGCTCTCCGATGGCTAATTTCCTGTATTTTATAACATACGGTTCATTCCGCATGGCGTAGTGGAAGACATGATTGCGCTGTCATACTAGAGGAAGCTTTCTCGAAATGTACAATTAATCAGAGCTCTTAAAAGCATGAAGACTCTCTCTCTCTCTCTTTCTCTCTCTCTTTCTCTCTCTCTCTCTCTATCTCTATTTATAAATATAGAATGGCTGTCCGATGGCTAATTTCCTGTATTCTATAACATACGGTTAATTCGCATTGGCGTACTGGAGGACATGATTGCGCTGACATAATTGTGATAGCTTTCTCCACATGTACAATCAGAGCTCTTAAAAGTGCGAGGATTGTTCAAAAGATGCCACAGAACCCATGTTATGTCTTATCTTCTTTTCATTTTAGTAATCTCTTAATACTGTACAGCCTGTGAGTAAAACAAACAAGGGGAGCGTGCGGGCATTAGAAATGAGCATAGTTGGAACCAGTATAATATAATTTATTTAGCTGGACACAAGTTGACAAAGGTAGCAACCCAGCATTTGAAGCCTGGCCAGGCTTATGTACACTTGGCACAGCCTCGGGGCCAGCTCATATTGGAGCGAATGGCAACATACTCTAATTTAGACTTTAATTGAATGGCTGGTTAGAGGGATAAGCCTCCATTTTTCTGGAATCAGCGAGACAACGGTGGTGGCCTACGCACGTTTGACTCAGATTGATCAGTTGGTGTTATTGCAAATAGCACATTTCCTTATGTGTGTGGGTTGACTTGCACCAGATGAAGAATTGATTTGATTGTGATGACAGTTTTTTCCCTCTCTTCTATCTAGTAGAATTTATCTGTTAACACCTCTCATCTTAGGTGCCCCGGTGGTTCACCGGATAGAGTGCATACTATTAAGGCTGAGTCCTTACGGCAGCAATCCTGGTTCGATTCCTGCCCGTGCTCCTTTGCTCCATGTCCTCCCATACCTTCTTGTCACTGTCATGAATAAAGCATAAAAAAAATCTTAAAAAAAAACACCTCTCATCTTAAGCAGGGCATACATAACATTCCAACTGAAGAATACTATCGTTAAGACTGTTGAGAATATTCTCTGAGAAGCAATTCTCGCTATCTCCAATACTAAACCCTCCTACACTTATAATTTTTCCAATCTGATATTCAATGTTTTACTTTGGAAAATGCATGGTATCAGAGAAGCAAATATGCTGATTTAAGTGTGTCTCTAAATAACACCAAATCACACCTTTATCCCCCATCTGTATCTCTCAATCGTAATGCCCTGTGTAGAGTAAGCTGGATAATACTGCCGACACTCATTTCATTCCTCATAAACTCTTCATCAGGAAACACTACATTTTCATTCCTAACTTTCTGCATATTTCCCCCACCACCACCTCTCTCTGTCTCTCTCTCTCTCTCTCTCTCTCTCTCTCTCTCTCTGTCAGATGCTCATTCATTTTATTCAGGAAATGGTTTATGTGTGTTTAGGTGTTTATGCTGTTAGGGGGAGTTGAATTTGCTGGAGAGAGGGAGGGAGGGAGAGAGAGAGGTTTAGACAGGGGAGAGATAGAGGGGGCAGCTTCTTATGCTATTTATACTGGCATAGTGAAGCATTTTCACACGCCTGTCAACATTCGTCTCCTTGGTGAAAATTCTCTCGTTAAGAACCCGTTCTCAATACAAATAGAGCTAAACGAATCCACTGCCTTATTCTGAAATTAGACCAGCAAGGACATCTCTCTCTCTCTCTCTCTCTCTCTCTCTCTCTCTCTCCCTCTCTCTCGCGCTCGCTCTCGTTCTCGTTCTTGCTCTTACTCTCTCTCTCTCTCTCCCTTCAGAGATGTATTGGTCTTTCTATCTCTCTCAATCTATCTCTCCCTGTCTCTTGTTCTTTCTATCTCTTGATCTTCACTCCCTCTCTTCTGTCTCTATCCATATCACTCTCTCTCTCTCTCTCTCTCTCTCTCTCTCTCTCTCTAAGAATGCAGCATTATTCTTGGATACAGAGACAGAACACTGTTAACATGTACTGGGATTGTTTTGTTGGCAGCCATCTTGTTTTTTTGTGCATTACTTACATTTCAAAATACCTTCCACGTTTCTCTATTTAGCTATACGCGAAGAGCGCCCTTATAGTGATTTCTGCATATATATATATATATATATAATATACAGCTGTGCATGAGCTTCCCCTTGAACATAAATTAAGTGGTACTATACTGTCTAGTATATACAAGTGTAATATAAATGTAGTCTCTTCACTTTAGCTACCTACCTAACAGACAAAGGTCTGGAAGGAAATTACTAAGCCAGTACATTTGCTGTGCAAGCATTTTAGTTTGATACGTTTCAAATTTTGCAAGCCTTATATTAAGAAAGCATTTTGATAAAAATGTATCTGTGTCTAAAAGAAGCCACAGAAGGTATCGATCTGGAACATTAGCAAAATGATTTCTTACGACTTACGATGCATCAACACACACACTTAAAGATAACACCGGTCCATTTATAGGTGCGTGTATGTGTGTGTGTGTGTGTGTGTGTGTGTGTGTGTGTGTGTGTGTGTTCTTAATGCAGTGTTCCCTATCACAGGAACTGCAATTTATCACTTATGGGTGACCTGGTCCCTACTCAAGACTCCCCTGCTCACGTGAATAACCTAAACGTTGTGTCGTATGCAGACTTGTTCCGCCAGGTGTGTGGACCGGGGGGCCAGACAGACCAGCGCCACCTCAGCCTGCTGCTCCACGAGGCCATCCAGGTCCCACGTCAGCTGGGGGAGGTGGCGGCATTTGGGGGCAGCAACGTGGAGCCCAGCGTGCAAAGCTGCCTCCGCATGGTGACTACATATATATCTATATATCTATATGTGGACGCAGCATGCAAACATCCGCGTGAATGCACCGCACGCATTGTTTGGTATGCATTCGGTGTCCTGAGGGATGCACGCTGGGAGGAGGAGGAGGAGGATGTGTTTCTGAGTGCAATAAGGTGTTGCTGCGTTATACCTTTTCATCGCATGGCCTGGTATGTAAAATACGATCAAACCCAAGCTTCATCTGAAAGCTGTTGCTAACCTGTCGTAGCCATGACTTCAAAGCTTCAATTCCTTGGCATGTGTTTTTGATGCACAAGCCGCCTCGACTAATGATAAACCCACATATTTCACCGCCGGTGAAATATGGCGGTGCCGGCGCTTATTTCATAAGCGCCGGTAAACACACTAAACAACACATCATTGAGTTTCATTAGTAACGCATAGTAGTCGCAATTTAAGACACAGCAAAAAGTAGAAGGAAAACTGTTAAGACAGAGCATGGACGCATTAACCGTAACTTTCCGCCACTCTGAGTAAGATGACCCATGAGAAGTGCAGGTACAAAATAGTACGCTGACAAGGCCAATTAATCACAACATAGCTGTACAAGGTAGCGGATCTCGCTCTCAGAAGGACATTGCTGCCCTTAATGAGGACACATGCTCTAGCACAATCAATACCTTTTATCTCCTCCCTGGATGGCACAGGCTTTTGTTCCATCTCACATAGCTTTTCTCGCTTTTTGACGTAGGGGGTCTGGGTCACAAGAATGGCGCCTCCCCCATTCCCCCCAGCACTAACCTCAGTAGTCTCCATGATAACAAATTTGGTTCAGAGCTGGCCTCAGTGTTTTGGAACCTGGCCCTGTTGAAAACCTCCTAATTACCTGGTTCTACTTGCTAGTTCCTGATTATCCGCACTTTATTCCCGTCCACGTTTTTTTTAATGAGCTGCAAGCTATGATTAAAATCAAAGCTTTTCTTTTCGTTTTAGCTATGCCTCTTTCATGCACGCAGATGAAATATCCATGTACAGCCAAAAGGTTGAGAGACCCGTTTGCTATTTTATCAACAATTTTGTTAATTAATAAAGTCAATTAGCAGGATGATAATTTTTAACTCATTATGCCTTTCTGCTCTACAGGGTGTTGTGACAAAGTCAGCCACATAATAGGCAATTAAGATTATTATGTACCCTGATTTACGCTTCTCTTCATTGAAGTCTCCCCTAATCCCTGTGGCGGGGAGGAGATATGATATAGGGTTTGATAACCAGGTCTTGTGGCTTACAATCAGGGCAATGTGTCCCTTTTGGATGAGGCTTTGGGAATATAAGGAAGTCACTTGAAAAACAATGAAATTGAGGTTTTGACAGTGAGAGATGGTTTGGTCATTTAGTTCAACTGCTCCCCATCTGAGACAGGGCATCTTGCCAGCTTTGAATCCCCAGTGGGGGCTCCAGGTGCTGGGTGCATGGGGGGGGGGGGGGGGGGGGGTATGCGTCTCCCACATGGAGAGAAGCTGACTACTCAGCCAGTCAGAGAGAGAGAGAGAGATAGAGAGAGAGCGCAGAGAAAGAGATGGAGAGCAGAGAGAAAGAGAGGGAGCAGAGAGAGAAGAATCACATCATTATCCCCAAAGATGGTGCACTCCTGCATACTTCACATGTACTTCCATGTGCACACAGACACACACACACACATACACACACACACACACACACATTTATTATGCTGCTTTGCTTGAGCAGAAGATAAAGCCCCAAGGGAAATCTACCTCTTAATACAGCTCTGATGCAGACTTAATGGGAATTTAGCACATCACAGCTTTTCAAATCCCTCCTTCCCTGGGATTTCAACAAGTTGTCCAAGACTGGAACACATGCAAAAAAATATAATTTAGCAGTATTCAAGCAAACATTAATAATTAAAAAAGTTTACTTGATTTTTCGAGGCGTGTCATGTCTTGTTGGCTGTTTATTCCTGCTATTTGAAAATGTATTAGGCGCTGATCCAAAGTGACTGAGTGGATACAGGTAATTGAGGAGAGCAAGTAGGGGTTGGACACCTTGCTGAAGGACGTCTCAGGAATCAAACCCTGTACCTTTCAGCTAGGAGTCTAAGCTGCCCCCATGTGTTCTTTCAGCCGCAGAAGAACTCGTCTTCTTCGCCCATCCCTTTTAGACCCCTCCCCCCGCCCAGCCCCATCTAGACTCTAGCGAAGCAGCCCCCATCCTTTCTCATTACTGCACATACCTTCCACCACCTCTCCCTCTCCCGCCAGGCCCCGGGGAAGCCTGCCATCGAGGTGTCTCATTTCCTGGAGTGGATGAGCCTGGAGCCCCAGTCCATGGTGTGGCTCCCCGTGCTCCACCGCGTTGCCGCGGCGGAGTCCGCCAAGCACCAGGCCAAGTGCTACGTCTGCAAGCAGTGCCCCATCAAAGGCTTCAGGTACAGGGACCACCCGCCTCCCCCTTGATTTGATGGAGCTGAATTCCTCCAAGAGGCGTTTGACGGCAAAGTATATGATTTGATAAAGGGCGTGTCAAGACAGTTGGTGTCAATGCTGGGGTGATTAAGGACCATCGCGAGGCAAGGATTGGACAAGGATGACAAAACAAATGCAAAACAATATAACTCTTGCCAGTGGAGGAGAGCAAGGGAGCCGTCTCTAGTGCAAATCAAATGCTACAAAGAGATTTTCACTTAAATGCTGGTTACCCATTTATCATGTACGGAAGATCATTCATCATTTATATAATTCAATTTATGAGACGATATTTTCTCCCACACCAGTGATATGAAGGTGAGTATAATAGAATGCAATAAAACCATGCTTTTGTTATGAATGTTTTTATTGACTGTGTCAGGTACCGCAGTCTGAAGCAGTTCAACGTGGACATCTGTCAGACGTGTTTCCTCACCGGCCGCACCTCCAAGGGAAACAAGCTGCACTACCCCATCATGGAGTACTACACCCCAGTAAGACACTTCTTCAGCAAATACTATACGCACCATACTAACCCACCACAACAAACCACAAGAACATTTGTATTCTGCAAGGCGGGCATCCCAATTACAAGGCTAATGGCGTTAAGAATGCTTAGTAGACCACTTACTGCACGTCGCTATAATATTTAACGATAAGCACCAGGTTGGGTGGGCTCTGAGAGTGCACGTTAAAGGGCTGTCTGGAGCACTTGGAAACTGGTTGTGGCTGTCTAATGCAGCCTCGACCCCTCATACACACACACACACACATCCCAGTGCTTAGTTGTTATTCCAGGGCAGTGCCAGAGCTATTTCTGGGGCGGTTGTTGGCGTTTGGGGAGGGGGGGGGGGGGGGGGGGGTGGGAGTGCACCGTGCTAGGTATCAGCCGTAATCAATGCTGAGCGGTGACATATGATAGAAGGCTATTGGCACTATGATTTTCTTTTAGTGGACCCAGCGTTTTAAAGTTATGGTTTTAAGTGGAGCTCACTGGAGATTGTGTAATGTTTTTTTTCCCAAGCCAAGTCGGTGGATAATTCAGCAGCGGGTAGACGGGCTGGATGGAGGACCTGGTAGAGGAGGAGGGGAGGACGGGGGGAATAAGGGGTTGAAGGGGTAATGGAATCTTATAGAGAGGAAAATAGAGAGGAGGCTTCTTGAGGTGACACAGAGCGCCGGGGGAAGAGGAATGCTGGTTGTTGGAGGCAGAAAACAAGAACTGTCGGCCAAAGAAACAAAAGGAAAGTGTAAAAGAATGAACACTGGGGAGGAGGTGGGAGATACTGAGCAGAAAGAGTGCTGGGCAGAGAGAAAGAGAGACCACAGAGAGATAACTTGTGATCGCTAAAAGGAAGGGAAATGGCAGACGTGTGAAGTGCAACAGAGTATAAGATGGCCGACGGCTGGGCTGGCCCCCCGGGGGGGCTTGTTTCAGATGGGCTCGTCTGGGAGAAACGTTTTCCCCCAGCAACTTTGGAAAGAACTCTTAAGCGGCACAGTTTGTCCTCTCTCCTCTCCCTCTGCTCTCTCTAAACCTACTGCTTCTCCCACACCTCCTCCTCCCACTCCCATCATCCCACCACTTGATCACACGGCAGACCACCTCGGGAGAGAAGATGAGGGATTTCGCCAAGACTCTGAAGAACAAGTTCAGGTCCAAGCAGTACTTCAGCAAGCACCCTCAGAGAGGGTACCTGCCTGTTCAGTCTGTGCTGGAGGCAGAGAGCGCTGAGACGTGAGTCCCACGCGCGCTCGCACGCACGCACACAGACAGACAGACACACATACACACACACACACACACAGTCATGCACATGCACACCATACATACGTACAGACATACGATACACACATGCACACACGCATTCGCACACACTCACATGCACATGCATACACATGCATGTATTTCTAAAACGGATAGCTAAAATGAAGCAATTTGATTGGTTCAAAGAGTCCTTTTTCCTTTGTGCTTCGCATCTGAGAAAAGAAAAATGTTGGCCTGACAAACTACGTTAGTTAGCTAGCTAACAAACAATGTTAGCTATGGTCAAACAATTAAATCAATATAAAAAAAAATGCTAGCTGCTAGTGTGTACGTTGCATAGCAACCGCCTCGCACCATGTGCAGGCAGCCAGGAAGGGATTTTTTTTTTTTTACATTACTATTTATTTATAAAAACGTTAGCAATAGCTCACTTGAGGCCATGGTATAATGATGATAATAATAACCATATACCATGGCCTGTTGTGAGCTATTTGCTTAAATATACATACAGACAGACAGACAGACAGACAGACAGACAGACAGACATACATACACACATACATACATACATACATACATACATACATACATACATACATACATACTGACATTCTGACATAAATACATACATACATACATACATACATACATACATACATACATACATACATACATACATACATACATGCATGCATACATACATACATACATACATACATACATACATACATACATACATACATACATACATACATACATACATACATACATACATACATACATACATACATACATACATACATACATACATAGAGCTAAAGACAACAGACTCCTTGTAGATGATATTTAAAACTGGAACAATTATAATGCAAATCCCAGGTGCAAAATAGAATGATGTGGGATGAGTTCAGTGGACAGTTCTGTGTTTTAAAAAGCACTAATGCCTAATGCTATTTATTTAGTCCTCATCTGGGCAGGGATATGTACGCTCAGGAATCAGTCTCAGACCTACGAACCAGAGCCATACAGAGTCTAATGTAGGATGTCACCGCGAGACGGCTGCGGGCTATACTGTTCCCAGGATAGTCTTCCAAGATTATGGTTATCTGCTCCACTTAATTTGTTATTGTGTTATTATTCACCAGCAGGCCTTTGCTGTGATTTTCTAAATTAAACTGAATTATATTTAAGCAAGATTGAATCCAATTGAATTATTTAATAACGATCTATGTGTCAATCAATTTTACTTTGATATTTATTGTGGAATAAGAGATCTGTAATGTAAGTGTTTGACATGCTCTCTTTCTCACAGCTGATAAATTTGGTAGGACATGAGCATGCATAATCCACTGACCTCAAGAAAGCGAAGCCAATTATGCACATTATTACATGCAGAAAATAACTGTCTGCAGTTCTGGCTACAGTAAAAATTCTCTACTAAAGCAGTGCCGCTCCATTGAGCAGTGGCAGGCAATTTAACATACCAACCGATGACCTTGCATTAGTGTGGACACATAGCAATAGAGCCCATGAACGATGTAGAGGTGGCTTCTTAGACTTTAGACTTGTCCATGCAAAATGTAAGAATAAAATGTACACACAGAACACAACACACATACACACACACACACATACCTGCACGTATGCTCGCATGCACACACACAGACACGCACGCACACACACACACACATACACGCGCGTGCACATATATACACACACACATATACACACACATAGACACACACACACACATACACACACACACACACACACACACACACAGCGGAGCCAATGGGACATATCTGTGGAAGGTGTGGATGGTTGGAAATTAATTAATTAAACAGAAAGTGTAAAAAGAGTAGACAGTTGGAGAGTGAGTAAATGGCACAGAGATAGGGAAGACAGATCATGTTTAGGTTCTAGGTGAGACTGATTCTAATTAAGATATATTATTATAAGTAGATATATATCTTACATTGCAGAGGGTTGATTTACATTTAAATAAGTTTTATGAATCAGTTGGAAATGTAAAATACTAATCAGTTTGTCAAGTCTGTTGAGGTCTTGGAGTGACGACACATCTTTCTGCTAGAGAGTTCGCTAGATAGTTGTCATCTAGCTAGCAGAAAAGGCTTACAGATCTAGGTTACAACTTCAGGCTTTTGTGCTGTGAAGTAGAAGTTATTTCCACCCAGACATGTTTGGAGCAGGTGCAGTTGTGACGTAGCTTCCTTGTTAGAAAGCCACAAGGTCATATCTCTGGCCATTTTAATTGGCTAAAAGGGGCATTCTTCTAGTTCCTTCCATCTGCAGTCTCCCGGGCACTTAGAATGGAGTCTCAATCGATACAGTGAAAGTGAATTACTTGTTACTAAATGAGAGGGAGTTTAATGTCCAGATGGAAATTCAGCAGCAAAAGAGCATAGGTTCTGTTATTTGATTGCATTGTTGAATAATGAATTATCAATTGCAGACATAACTCATTAATCTTACTGAAAGGCTAAACATATCATATCATATTTCCAAACAAATCTTTGCATTGGGTAATGTTTTCATGTATGCAATCTCCAGGCTTATAATCCTATTAATTTAAGTCCTTCTTATAGCTGTCATGATTCAAATTATCAAATCTTCACATACATACACACACACGCACACACACACACACACAAACACACACACACACACACACACACACACACACACACACACACACGCGCGTGTGCGCACACTCAAGCAGACAAGCAAAGCCACACACGCATCTCTTCACGGACGGTGGCTGCAGTGCACTGTATAATATAGTACATTATTTTATTTCTTGTATTTTTCTTTGGTATATCGGTGTGTTTTAAATACAATGACTCATTCAATATATGCAAACCACAGCATAAGAAAAATTCAAACATATAGAACAAGATAATAATTTAATTATTTTTTGTTTTCTTAGATCAGAATAGTTCGGAATACATACCGTTTTTATTTTTTCTCTTGCACTTATATGAATTTGGACTTTAGCTAACATGAACATAAGATTGATTAGAATGAATGCCTTATCATCTTCAACATCATGTGTCAAGTGTAAAATCTGAAAACACATTGCTAACAAGGGAGTACCATACTGTGTATGGTGTTTCTGATGTTGCTGTGTTTTGTCCATGTTCTCTCCCAGGCCGTGCTCATCTCCAAAGCTGCCCCACGCAGACACACACAGCAGGATCGAGCACTATGCCAGCAGGTACGATGCTTTATATAGTTATATATTTATATTTATTAATGTGATGACTTCCAAATCCAACCAATCAGGCTGGGTACCTCCAACCCTAACATGAGTAGGGTTTTCAACACACCTGTTTTCTTATTTGTTCTTCTTGTTTTAGAGCCATGTATAATCGCTTTATTTCATGAATGAAAGTTATGTCATGATCTATTGTTTAATTATAAATGTAAAAAGAAAAGCTATGTTTGTGTGTGTCTTTGGCGTTTTACCTGTCCTCACCTGTTCAGCCCTATTGACTATTCATGGCCAATCGAAAGTCAAAGGTTTCTTAATCTTGATTGAAGCACACAGAGCTTTCCTGCTCCAATAATGTATTTATATTTAGATACATGTACTAAAGGAGCAGGTCCCTTTTAGAAACTTGTGTTCAAACTTTCAAGTGTGAACCTCAATGATGTTGAATGTTTTGTTACCCCAAATAAAATAAAATCAGACAGGGGTTAGGCATCTTGCTCAAGGATGCAATCTACAGGTAGAGTGAGGACACTGCAGTTTCAACCCTTTCGGCTGGGAGTCAAACTCCCTGGCCACTACACTATCCTGCCCTTCTCCATGCCCAGAAAATCTCACGATGTACATATGCATATATGTTTGATCCAAAGTGAGTCTCAAAGTAGACACACTTTATCTTGGAGTGGACATGTAGATTGAACCAATAACCTTTCACGTATAATGCAAAAAGAAAAAACACACACATGTACATTACATTTACTAAATGTATTTCACTACCCATCTCCTCTCCCCTCCACCTCCCTCTCTCAAGCCCACACCCCTTCCCCACACTGATTACAGTATTGATCCTGCCTCCTGGTGTGTGTGTGTGTGCAGCTCCACTCCTCTGTGGTCTTACACACATACATTCACTGATGGCTGGACCATTTGTAGGTTTGTGTGTGTGTGTCTGTGTGTGTGTGTGTGTATGTGTGTGTGTGTGTGTGTGTGTGCATATATGTGCATCTGCATGCATCTGTGTGTGTGTCTTTGTTTGTGTGCTTTGGGGTCTGCATGTCTGTTTTGAGTATTTGTATTTGTGTGTGAGTGTGGATGTATGCGTGTGTGTCCTGGTGGAGTAGAGGTCAGCAGGGTTGAACGTGGGTCAACACCCCCAGCAGGTGGTCACTTGGTTACGGCTGGTCCCCTGGCTTACTGTTTGTGCTGCAGGTAGTCACACACACACACACACACACACACACACACACACACACACACAAACACACAAACACACACACACACACACCACACAGGGCACTGCACTCCCTGCTGGCAGCCCTGCCCTCAGTCCTGCAGCACCTCTATTGTGTGTGTGTGTGTGTGTGTGTGTGTGTGTGTGTGTGTGTGTGTGTGTGTGTGTGTGTGTGTGTGTGGGTGAATGCATGCATGCCAGCATATATCATAAGTGTTTGTGTTTGTGTTTGTGTGTGTGTGTGTGTGTGTGTGTGTGTGTGTGTGTGTGTGTGTGTATGTGTGTCTGCCATTGTATATTTTGCACCCTCAAGCTTCCACAATCAGCCGGTCGACTGCCAAACAAGAACAAACACACACCAACAGTTCAACATTCCTTCCTCTCTCCTCTTTTCCTTCCCTCCCCCCCGTTTTATCCTCTGATCCCTCTCTTCTATTGTCTCATCCACCCAGATTCAACTCTCTGCCTCTCCCTCCGTGCCCGTTTGTCTCTCTCTCTCTGTCTCTGTTTGTCTCTCTCTCTGTCTGTCTGCCTCTGTTAGTCAATGGCCTTCTCGGTTCCACTTTATGACACTTCAAGGCGGTTCTTTGTGATCGGCTCACAGGCCTGCTGTCCACACTTGACACTTGAATGCAACTGTTTGCAACAGAGAAGCCTTCTGCTGTTCTTATTATTTTGTTTAAAGAATCAGAACTTCAAACTTTAAAATGTATTTCTTTAAAATGTAAGGTATTTCTTTAAAATGTACCGTAGTGTATTTCTTTAAAATGTAATGTAATTGTGCTATGTTTAGGAGAGCGGAGGTTCCGGAGGTGACCACGGTAATGTTAGCTTCATATTCATAGCTATAGCTATGTCTGTTACTTGTTTTAGCTATAAACGTTACTTTTTTCAATGTAGTCCTATTTGGAAACAGGCTGAGTCTGCAAACAATGTATTTCGGTGAATAACTCGGCAGCGGTTGCAACATTTGCGGATGGTTTGGTGTCGATACCTCCAGAGCTGTAGGTGATGTGTGTAGAAAATCCTTCCACCGTCCGAGGCGTTCAGACGAAGTCTTCCCTCCGTGTATGCGCAGCATGCTGCTCTCTGTAAACGCTTATGGGAGGTCAAGCTGGTATTGAAATGCTGATGTCAGAACTGGCAGGGCAGTGAATGAAGAACCCCCTTGAGGATGACACATTCATTATAAAGAGGTAGCTGGGAGACAATGAAAGATGGTATGTGTGTGTGTTTGTGTGTGTGTGTGTTTGTGTGTGTGTGTGCGCGCGTGCGTGCATGTGTGTGCGCGTGCGTGCATGCGTGTGTGCGTGTGTGTGTGTGTGTGTTCAAGCGTACCCTCCAGCCAGTAGCACTGTGTGTATTACTCCAGGCTAATAATGTGTCATCTCGGAGATACAAGGTCTTTTACATGTATGGTTAGTTCATTAATTATTCTTTATATATTCTTTTCTTTTGGCAGGTCTGAGTCTCTTATCGCTCTCTTTCTCTCTGTCTCTGTCTGTCTCTGTCTGTCTCTCTCTCTCTCTCTTTCTCTCTCTCCATCACTTTCTCGCATCTTCCTTAACTCTATCTCCCTCTAAATCTTGTTCTCCTCCTCTCCTTCTACCAGTTTAACCATACCTATCCTGATCGGGATGAAATCTGCATGTGAAAATATACTCTGTTAGGAATGCTTTCTATCTCTCGCTCTCTCTCTTCTTCTGTCTCTCATATCTACCATCAGATGATATCCACTCAGAGTAATACACACACACACACACACACACATTCCGTTTTAGCTGCTGCTCATGTCCTTGGATTTGGGCCTTGTCTGTGGGCCTGGGTTTTGTGCAGCCCGTCTGATGAATCGCCCAGGCCTATTAAATTAGGAGTGAGCCTTTCTATAACCCAACATGAACAGATGATGCATTCCCTGTGTTCTGTCTACCCCTGTAATGCTATCCTGAAAACCTCTGCACCACACAATCACCCCATCCCCACCGCTAACATCCACCCACACAAGAGGAGGGTGTGTGTGTGTGTTTCTTGAGTGTTTGACTCAGGCGGGGATCAAAGCAAACATATTCAGAATACGCACATGTTGGAACTGCCTCCAAATGGGACTCGTGAGGTTCATGGAATAAGAATTTATTTTATATTCAGAGTCTAGTTAGCTTAAAATTGAATATTAACATAAGTCACCAGTGTATGTGCATACATATATGTATATATGCATGTGGTGCCACTATTAGTCACCAGAGCCATGACATCATCCATGTGTGATTTCTCTTTCTAAGGACTTTGATTTTACAACGTTGTAAACTCAGTACTGTCAAATTAGAGTCTTCGAGTCAGTGATAGAATGACACTACAAACAAACATTAGCTATGTCAGATTACTATGCAAAAGAAAGACAAACAAACACATTCACCTCTGGAAATAGCAAATTATCATTACATCATCAGGCTAAATCAGACAAAATGTGGTACAATGCTGTTGATACATTGATAACACTGCTGAAGTCGCTAATGGGACCACAGTAGTTTATTGCAACAAAACGGTGTATTGCCCCCTGGCCACCATGTTTGTAAATTGGAAACCCAGCTATACATTGTGTAGTGAATTAAACAACCTGGGAACTCCAGCCGCTACACCAACCTTTTGTCTCGCTAATCCGACACATGACTTACTCATTATTGAGACTACACTTACACTTCTCAATAATGAATAGTAAATTAAATGACTAGTAAGTAATATCAATGCCTAATGTTGCAAACGGAATGGACATTATTATATTGTGGCCATCCACATGATATGAATCAATTAGAAGACACATAATGGCTGACAGAAATTTCATAATATGTATTTATTTCTTTAGAATATATTATATATATATATATATATTCAAAAAAAAATATATATATTATAATATTTTAATATTTTAATAAGCACATTATTTGTGCTTTCCCCAATAACATATTTGGATTTGGGCACATCCCTATCATACAGTATAGTGTAGTGATGCTGGCTTGCACACTTGTAGTGTGACGGCCCACAATCACTGTGGGAGCTCTCCATGGTGCTGCATTTAAACACCAGTTCCCCGCTTGCTCACAACAGCTGCCCAAGAAGGGTGCTGTCCCTGGTGCTGAAAGGGTGCTGTCCCTGGTGCTAGTCCATGGGCTTCTATATGCAAAACTATGTTTCAATGGGCAGCTGGTGCTGCAATTATACATTTGTCCATGAGCTGTGCAAGTGTGACAAATCTTCTTGTTGCAGTTTTTGCGTTTATCACCTGGTCACGTTCATCTGTTTAGGAGTTGAACGTTCTCACTGTGTGTAATTGCATTCATTTTCCTGTTTTCTTCCATATTTGTTGACTTTGCGTTATCTCGCTCTCACTCTCTGTCTCTGTCTCTGTCTGTCTCTGTCTGTCTCTGTCTGTCTGTCTGTCTGTCTGTCTGTCTGTCTCTCTCTCTCTCTCTCTCTCTCTCTCTATCTTTGTCTTTTGTTTTGTGTAATCTGAATGTCTCAGTAAAATATGTGTACATATTTGACCACATTTTGGACATATATTCTGTGTGTCTGTGTGTCTGTGTGTGTGTGTGTGTGTGTGTGTTCGTGTGTGTGTGCGTGCACAGATTGGCGGAAATGGAGAACCAGACTTGTTCATTCTTCACGGACAGTCTGTCCCCAGATGAAAGCTTGTGAGTATGCAGCCTAATATGCCACACAAGCCCATTATGTGTGTGTCTGTGTCCATGTGTGTGTTTGTGTGTGAGTGTGTGTTTGTTTGTGTGTTTTTATCACGTGTGTGTGTGTGTGTTTGTTTGTATGTCTTTATCACCTGTGTGTGTGTGTGTGTGTCTTTTATGATGTGTCTTTATCAAGTGTGTGGGTGTTTGTGTGTGGGTGGGTGTGTGTGGGTGTTTGTTTGTTTGTTTGTGTGACTATCACATGTGTGTGTGTGTGTTCAGAAAATATTAGGCAACCACATGAATAATCACACTCCATAATTATGGATGGATGCACTGCGAGGTCATCCAGTGAACTCCATGATAAAGAGCTGGAACCATCTTGAGGAAGCCAGGACTAGGAACACAGACCAGTGGTGCATGAAGGTTGGGGAGGTGTGTGTGTGTGTGTGTGTGTGTGTGTGTGTGTGTGTGTGTGTGTGTGTGTGTGTGTGTGTGTGTGTGTGTGTGTGTGTGTGTGTGAGAGAGAAGTGGAAGACTCTGGAGGTTGTGAGACAACTGTTTGGGAGTAGTAATACTGTTCAATTAGATAGGAACGGAGAGCTTTGATTTGAATAAGATGACGATAAGGTGTGCACTCATGCACGGTAGAGGTAGTGGGTGTGGATGATTTGCAGTATGTTTATCCACATCTACATTTATCTAGTGTGTCTTTGTGTGTGTATTCCACTTGTGTCTGTGTGTGTTTGTTTGTGCACATGAATAAATGCATGTGTGCGTATGTGCGTGGGTTCTGTATGTTCAGAGTTTATTTACCAGCCACACAATGCGCTACAGAAGGATTTCTCAATGGCTTAAAGCTCTCTGTAGAATAACTCCTTCAGTATTGATGTCTTTGCTATTCAAGCTCTGGTCCATTCACCTCTCCCGACATGTGCTAATGTTAGTTGCTTGGATGGAGCTCTGTTAGAATTGCAAAGTGCCCTCTTGCACTGCATGTTAGTGTGTCTGCCCCATTTGTATTCATTTTGTACACAAGTTGCTCTTTGCGTATGTCTCTAAATGTTATGTCAATATTGTGTTTGACTGTGAGTGTGTGTGTGTGTGTGTGTGTTTGTGTTCACTTCTGCATCTTTTCTTTCGCATTTATGTATCTCCGTTATTCATAACATATCGAACAGTTGTGGTCGATATTCTTGGTATGGAAGAATGAGGTCCCTCCTGTGTGTCAGCCTGCCTGCCGGAATTCTGTCTCTCTGTCTGTAAGGCTGTCTGTATGGTTGTCTGTCTCTCTGTATGTCTCTCTGTCTGTCTCTCTGTCTGTATGGCTGTGTATGGCTCTGTAAGTGACACTCAATGCTCTGTGATTCTATCGCCTCCCTGCCTTTTTCCCAATTTGTTTGATTCAGTGGTCACAGTTTACAATGAGGGCACATTCATTAACCATTAATTAACATTAGTCAATTCAGTAATAAGCATTAACCAACAATTAACTAACAGTTCATCAAAAGTAAGCTAATTGTCTAGTAATAATTTACTAGTGGTGTTCAATTTTACAGTGTTTGTGTTAACTAAGGTTATGGTGTTCATGTTAATCCTAACCCTAACTACGGTATTAATTTATACATTATTGAATAGTTAGGGTTAACCCTAACCCACTAACGCCCATGCTAATGCTATATAATAATGCTTAATACTGCATTAATAAATGTTAAGTAATGATTAATTAATGTACCCTTATTGTAAAGTGTAACCAATTCAGCTGTCCTGTGGCATCTTCTTGGTCATTGCTTTGTTTATTGAGTTCACACTGGACTTCTCCTGAACATTGCTGCCCACTTTGTGAACACTGGGAATATTTCATATCCAGGTCGTAATGTTTGCAACGACAATGCCCCCCCCAATCTTCAAAGAAGGCTGTGATTGCTGCTAAGAAGGGTTAAAGGTCTACCTATATACTTGAGGTTTGCTGTAACATACAGACTGTGGACTGATTGTCTATTAATCTACACAGAGGGAAACCCAAGGCCTGCTAATGACTGTGGTGATCGGCCAATTTGCTAACCTGTCAGTCGGTGTCAGCACATGCTATTAGTCAATGCTTTTACATCCCGTGGATATCTAAACGGATCATCGTGTTGCCATCCTCCAGTGGCTCAGGATATAATAGCTAATGTTTATGCATGATAAGCTCTAACGGAATAAATATGATATCAATATATTCCGCAAGAGTGCACTCCAGCCCGACTGCTCGGGATGGATTCTCACTGAATTAATAACATTTCAAATTTAAAACATTAAAATTTTACTCGGTCCACATTCACCAACTTAAAGTTGTGGCAATACATTTGTGCACTGCTGGTTAGGTTTTAGTCCATGTACTCAGTGTAGGTTGACCATGTATATATACAGTATATATACTCCTTACCCTTCTGCATTTGTCACAGTGCTGTGCATTGTCATCCAGTCTTTTCTGGTTAGTCTTTGTGTTGCCCTACACTACCACCCACCCACCCATCCACCCCCATCCCAACAGCATGCCTGGCTGTGTCCCCCCCCAAACCCCCACACAGTCCCTCCATGTCCCTTGCCCCGCCCTAGGGGCACTCTGCAGCTCTGTGCTGCCTGTGGCTTGGTGCTGGTGCCTCAGTGTGCTGTCTTCTGTGTGGGGAATGTCAGGGATGAAGATCAGTACATCCTGCGTCACTCCAGCCCTGCGCTGGAGCAGAACTCGCCGTGTGGACAGCATCTGCTGCTGGTCCACCTGGAGCACCAGGACCGCGAGCAGCTCCAGTGCACCCTGGCCCGTCTGGAGAACGAGAACAGGTGGGTGGTGGCGGTCGATGGAGATGATTTCACACACACACACCCCTATTCTGTGTGTGTGTGTGTGTGTGCGTGCGTGTACGTGTGCGTGCATGCGCATATACATGTATGGGCATATGCGTGCGTGCGCATATGTGTGCGTGCGCGTATGTGCGTGTGTGTTTGTGCACATAAAAACAACAATTGTGAGTTATTTTGATGTGTGGGTGTGTATGCAGCTCTGTGTGGTATGTCTTTGTGAGATTTGTGTGTGTGTGTGAGAGTTATGATGGCGTTTGGAGCACTCTTGCAGAGAATAAGGACCATTTATTATAGTCTGAGTTTAAAATCTTTAAAAGTCTTCTTCACAGAGCAAACCTATAATGATGTGGCCACTCAAAATACCATGTATTTATTTTTGCAATAGAGCATTGACGTCATAAAATATTAAAAAAATAAAAATACAACGATTTTAGTAGTCTCGTTTAAGTGTTTAATTTAGATTTATTGTTTCTGAGTAGCACCACTGTCTCCAGCATTTTTCATGTGGATGAGAAAAGATCTGTCATCTAAATGTAATACCAATGACATTTCTCACAAGTATGATTCAGATGAATTATTTTCTGTTGTCATCGTTTATCCCTGACCTTTTCATACACAGACAGAAAAAATATGCACACACACTTGCATACACGTGAGGTTGCGCACACACATGCACCCACTCACACACACAGCCTTTGGGTATGTGAAACCTTGACCCAGTTCATTCTTTCCCAGCTTATATATTTTTTCCTCCAACCATATGTTTCCTGTTCTGATGCCACAGGATTTTCTCTGGTCCTTTTTTATTACAAACTGGGTTTTTTATGTCTTAGAGGTGCTTTACCATAAATCTGATTTATACCCTCACCTCACTCTGAAGTGTGCTACAGAAGAGAGACAAATGTGACAAGGCCTTCACATTCTGGTCTTGCTGAGTTAGTGTAGTTTTGATTGGCATGTGTATAGGGCTTTCTGAAAGAGAGAATAGATACAGATACAGATGGCAGATTAGTCTACCAGTTTATCAAATTATGTATGTCTGCACAACTCATCTTTTAAAATATATAGCAGGTAATATATCCACGTAATTAGATTCACATATTCATTCTGTGTAAATCTATGTGTCACAATGTGACAAGTAAAAGCCACAAAGTCATTCTACACCGTTTCAGACGGATAGTCAGAGCTGTCCGCAACATCTGTTTTGTATTGAAACATTTTGTTTTGTGTCATGTGTGTGTGTTTGTGTGTGCCTGTACGTGCATGACGTGTGCGCATCCATACTACCAACCCTGACTCCACACTCTCTCTCCTCCGTCCTTCCTGGTCCACTCCGTCCTTGTTCCTCCCCCCTCCCCTCCTCCCTCCGGTTCCCCCAGGGTGCTGCAGTCCGAGTACCGGCGGCTCCAGTGGAGGCACGAGGAGGCGGCGTCCGTGCCCATGCTGACGGAGGCCGGCGAGGGGGGGGTCCTGTGCTCCCCCACGGCCGACGGGGGGCCGCAGGAGGACGAGGAGCTGCTGGCCGAGGCGAGGGTCCTCCGCCAGCACAAAACCCGCCTGGAGACGCGCATGCAGATCCTGGAGGACCACAATAAACAACTGGATTCCCAACTGCGCCGGCTCAGGGAGCTCCTGCTACAGGTAGATCCAGAATGATCCGAGATCCAAAATGGCCCCCGAATTCAAAACGAAATGCAGCTTACTCTGTGTAAAGCATGGTGAGAATAGTACAGCCAACATTGACATCTTATACTGACCATGCTTTTACACAGAGAAATGTTGTATCTTGGATCCAAAATCGCCCACAAATTAAAATGAAATACAGCTGTCTCTGTGTAAAGCACGGTGAGGATAGGACATCCAATATTGACATCTTGTACTTTTTAGCTGCGGGGTGGAAAGTAAACTGGGGTAGTGACAGCGAGATGAGCTAGTGAGAGCATTCAAAACAACAGAACAAATAGAGAGAGAATGAGAGAGCATTTTAGATGGATGCTGAGGCTTGCAGAGATGGAGGCGGTCTATAGGCTAATCAAGATAGACTCCGACTGCATTGCGTCTCACACGCAGGAGGGAGTGAAAGGGATGGGAATGAAAGCAGAGGCAGTGCTGACAACATGTTACTCAGGTTGCGCCTCTCGCCTGCACCTTTAGAAAGTATAAATTGGGGAACACTGGTAGTGTCAAAAAATTGCAGACGCAGGCTGCACAGCAAAGAGGGTTGGCAGGGGGTCTGAGTGACAACAGAAGAGGAAGGCCACGTCAGGAAGCGGCTCTGTCAGGTTTAAAGACTTGGAAAGTTAAAGTGAAAGTGAAAGAGAGCGGGAAGAAGAGATGGATAATTTGGTGGAGCTCGGCAGGCGTAGGCCAGTTAAATGTTTTATCAGAATCCAAGGGTAACTTCACCGACATGTAGGGCTGTCTTGCTCCGGAACTTTTCCACTGGTCATAGAAACGACTTGTCAGACATTCCCTGTTTGACATGAAGCACAGAAAAGGGGAAGAAAGGAGGGCGATTTGTAATCGTATGATTAACAAAACTGTTCTGTGCTCTGTGAAGTTTGGGAAAAAATGGAATCCATCTTTGTTAAGCTGCCCTGTCCTTAAAGTACTCAGTGCCACATCCTGCTGAGCCATACACCGTTAAATATTTACCAGGCTCTGCTGAAAGCCAGAGGAAATCTCAACCCACATGGTGTGTCGGGTGTAAGTGTGTGTGTGTGTACTTTTATATATTATATATATATATATATATATACCTCAATTAAGAATTTGCATTTTCAAATCTGATTCATCAGGCCTGACCCATATTCGACTGATCCTCAAATCATACATCATATCTTTTTTAATATAAGGGGCTCAATGCTGCCTAATTTCCTGTACATTTTGCGTGGTTTAAACTGTTTAGCCTCCGCTAAATGACTGACCACTGAACTTTTCACAATATGACGGAAACTTGCACATCCGTCCATGTCAACATCTGCATTCAATTTGATATAAAAGAATGGCTACTATACTGTAATTAATATAAAACATTGATGAATTCCAACAGTGGCCAGTCTCTGCGGAGACGAAGAGCTCTGTTGTGTCTGATAACGCACTGCATTCACCCAGAGACATTTGACTGTTTACAAATTACATGTGAATGATGTGTTTCAGCGTATAGAACAAACTCTGTGCCATTCAATTTAGCAGTACAGCAAAAATGAACCACAGAGTACCGATGGAGAGAATCATTTTCTCCAGCGTGATTGGTATGATATGACAGCTGCTGTTGACACACTTTGTATTTTCCTATTTTTGGATCATCTTTAATGTCTCGAAATGCTGCCAAACTTTTGAAGTTTTGCTCCTGACAATGTGTATCCTTCTAGACTAACGGTCTAGAATGCGTTCTACTTCGAAAAGAAAATGATTGGATCGTGCCACTGCCATTACACAAACATAAGGACATTTATTGAACGTAAGGACATTTATTGAGGCAAAACATAACACAGCAAATTGCACACAGAAGTCAATCCCCTCCAAAAAAACATTGTATAACTTATAGGCTTTTCCTTCTAGAAGCCAAGCAATGCTGTAGTATCCCTCATTTAGCACTGCCATCCTCCCAATGGAATATTCTGCACATTCCGTTACACATGCACAATTTTGAATTTTTCTGACTCAACGATTTGACTATTAAAGATGACGTTGATTAAATGCCTTTCTGTTGAACATTCGAATCGTCGAAGATTTGAGGTCACCCCTAATATATATATATATATATATATATATATATTTTTTTTTTTTTTTATATATATATACACTGCATGCGACATTGAAAGGTGCCTGAAAGAAGCCTTCAACTGCGATTTCAAACCTTGCCGACCTACTTCTTCCAGCGTATTGTTTCTTGTGCAATAGTTCAATAGTGCAGTGTAACACTCTTTCTCTCCTCACTCTCTTTTTCATTCTCTCCGTCTTGTCATGTTTCTTTGAATCCAAAAACACGCCGTGATGATGGGTGTTCAGAAACAGTCTTGGGGGGACTATAATTTTGTGTCATTTTTGAGATGCCATCTCCTCTCAAAATGAGAGGTTTTGGTTTATAACCGCTGCCTGTAACACAGTCACAGGGGGACTCGAGAGCTCTGCCCTCTGAAGTGAGTGAATAGGACTATATGAGCCAGTGATAGCACTGGATGCTAGCTCCTCTCTTTTCCTTACAGCCCAAAGAGGATTCCGAGGTCAACGGCTCGCAGCCTTCCACCCTGTCGTCGCCCGTTTCCCGGGGCGACCGCCACGGCGAGGCGGCCAGCAGAGAGACCACGGACACGGAGGCAGCAGGTCAGTGTCGTTATGCCCATCACACAATGTATGATGTTAATACACAGCTTTGATTCTGATTGGTCAATTACGACACTCTACGGTCTTTATGTCTTTAGTAAGTAGCTTTATAATGCACAGCGAGCCGGTGATTATTGCGTTGAAAAAAACCTTCAGGGAGTTTCAAGATCCCTTTAAAAAGCATTAAACTGGGTATCGAACAGCAACACTTGGTCTACGATAAACTAGGCATCATCACCATCCTGCTACATCTAATGGTGTATTACTGTGTGTGTGTGCGTGTGTGTGTGTGTGTGTGTGTCAGGAGAGGACTTTGAGCAGGAGCAGGATACAGTGTTACAGCTCCAGGAAGTGATCGAGCAGCTGCGGAACGTTTTCCCCTCAGAGCCAGGTGTGTGTGGGATGAGTACATGTACACTTCCAGCACAGACAGGTTCCAGTGGTCTCTTCAGAGGCGCAGCACAGTCCTCTGCTACACCCCCCCCCCCCCCCCCACACACACACACACACACACACACACAAAAACACACTTCTGCAGGGAGTAAGGGATAGAGAGAGGAGTGCTAATGTGTGGTTCTGCAGATCGATAGGACGGGGGTTAGGCAGGGGTTTTGATTGACAGCAGCAGCAAAGAGAGAAAGAGACAGAACGGGTAAAATAAGTCAGGTCTTGGACTCCTAGTCCGACGCAATCCAATGTCATTCCATAAAAAAGAACATCCAAAATGGTTAGTCAGATTAGCGAGCCAGTCTGTAGTGTTTCTAATTCTGCATACAATATGTTGCCTAATCGTGTGTTTTTTCGTATTGTTTTTCAGGTGTCACCTCCCTCATTTAACCAGGAGCAGACCTGGGGAGCAGTGTGATGTCTACATGCGGGGGGTGGGGGGGGGGGGGGGGGGGTGCGGGCGGGCATGGATGCAGGGCCCCCCCGGCTTTGGTCTCCTCCACAGTTAACCAAGCCCACTACGGCTACAGAAGCCAGCATACCCAGAGCTAACTGTCTAACCGGAACTCGGAATAGCACTAAAAAAAAGCCTACTTATTATATTTTCTTTTGTCACGCAAACCACTAAAGGCTTATGCTAATGTCCGTCGGGCAAGGCTGTACAAGCTAACTTTGCCGACTTTAGCAACACAGCCTGCCTGACACTGCGTTATTCAGCCAATGGAGACACGGGTGTTCAGCAAGCTCTTCAGGGAGAAAAGGTATATAGTATGTGTAATAGTACCCAGCCAAGACACTGTGCTAACCAGCATCTGTGTAGTCATTCAGAGGTGTGAAGCTTTATAACGGTACACAGCACAAATTGGACCTTCCACAGAGAAATCCATAGACTCTCATAATGTCAGGTTGCCAGTAACTTTCGGCATGTCTTCTTTGTTGTCTCTGTTGTCTTTTATTTTGTGTTACGCCTCTCTCATTGTTTTGGTCTGTTTGTTATTCAAAGAGTGGCAGCGTACGGAAGCACACTAGTGCTGACTGGGTGTTGGCTGGGCTGACTGGCTGCGGAGAGAAAGAGCATCCAGAGCAGACCAGTGTATTTATTACTCTGTGGGGCTTGGCGAGTCATCGGTTAAAACTCCCCGTGATTCATTCAAGACAAAGCCAAAGTGCCCGCTAGAACTGCACCGATGTGTACTCACACACACACACACACACACACACACACACACACACTTTCATCTTATTCCAACAGTCCGTTGCCACTAGGCCCCGCCTCGCCGTCTTAACACGTGTGTGAGTGTATAAATGATATAACAACAACACTGTGCAAACAGCGGCTAAATGTAACATAATGTGCAATGCAACGCTACCCATTTCCATTCTCCACTCACAGAGCGCCTTCTTAACGTGATCCATCACTCGTCCCGGGGAGATAAAGCAGTGCCGCTGATTGTCACGTCTTTAGGCCCCCGGTGCTGAGACGCACTGTCTGGACTTGGAGTCAATTTGTACCGTGGCTCAGTCGGGGGGATTTGTTAAGAAAATTCGGTGTCAATAAATGCGACACTCAGGCGGATCCTCGGATCCCCCGCTGTTCCCCCCTGCTGGTCTGCTCCTGCTGGAGACGGCGATGGGAAGAATGATCTCGGCAGCTGGAGCTGCTGGAGCTGTGACAGTGCCTCTCCTTTTCCTCCTCCTCCTCCCCATCTCCCGGTCTCATCTAAGGGTACCATCGTCATCATCATCATCCACCAGGGAACGTCGTTATAATACGACCCCCCCCCCCCCCCCCCCCACCCACGTCTCCAGAGCTCATCCCTAATCCCCGGTCCACCTCCACCATCCATCCTTATTAAAACGGTGTCTAATCCTTCTGCTCAGTAATAACATCTTGAATTGTTGAATGAGCTAATTTCCGCTTAATGCTTGTGTGATTGTTGTTTGACTCTAAGAGAAGACGAATGGTTTAAAATAGATGTGCCCTCCATCATAGTGAGGTCCCACATCACACGCTAATCCAGACATCCAGACAGCAGTCTCCCGAAGCCTTAAATACAGACATACCCCGAAAGGACCAACCGACACTGTGTTTCTGCCCTGAAGCTTTTAATGGCATCCGAATGGGGGTTGGTTATTTCTAATTCCGTTCCTTTTTGGTACAAAAGCAATCTGAAGTCACAAAGGACACACATCAGGCGAGCACTTTCTTTTTCACACTTGTCTTCTCCTTTTCTTACCGCAATGGAAGGGTATTGTGAAGAGTGCATGTGTGCGTATACGCTTGCACACACACACACACACACACACACACACACACACACACACACACACACACACATACATCGTCTCTCGGTTCTCGACCTGTGGTTTTCATTCAGTGAAGTCATAAATGAGAAAGAACAGCTCGACAGGGTCCAGGAGGGAGACTTCTCGAGTGGCCCGACGGGTCAAGTGAGGCCCTGGTGAGCGAGGCTTCGTTGTGGAGGTTGCCCGGAGCGAGTAAGGATATGAAAGACAACGAGCCGGTAGTGTAGGAAACACTTCTGTTCATTGCTTCTGGGTTGCAAGTGAATGTTCCCTTTTGATGTTCTTGCCACGGCAAATCTCCAGAAAACTACAGGAGGCTGCCTGAAACGATCGAGGCATCAAACAATCGCTCTGTGTTTTTGTAGGTCGTTTTTTGAACTTGGGAAGAAGGGCGTAGAGTTAGGAAGGAATTTTAACTCGTTATGGATGATACCATGATCCCTTCCAATCAGTCGTCGAGATATGAGTTTGATGCCGGACTCTACTTTGGATACAAGGATTTCCCCCTTGCAAGGAGCGGAACATTCACTTTTGACATCATCTCCCACAATACTGTTCTGTTAGTTTTGGTTCGGTTGCCAGGGAACTATCCCCAAGGACACAGCGCTGCAGGTTTGTGAGTTGGAAAAAGTGATGTGTGGTTTATAATAGAAATGCTAATAACCTTATGGGACACCAGGCTATAGAGGAGCCTAGCCTCATTTAAAAAACGGTTTGCTTGCAAAACATCAAGCCTGGAACCATTTTTACCGTTTTGGTACGGAAATTCAGAGAGCATTACCGTTGTTGCCTGTTAAAAATAATCCCACCTCAGGCCTCGCTTGCGGTACAGTCAAGTCAATGAAGGCATAGGAGGAAGTGTATATGCGGAGCAAGAGGGGGAAAAGAAAGTGATGGCAGGGACTGTTTAATCACAGAGAGCATGTTTTATTGGTGGTTCTACCATGTCATTACATGAGTCCCTGTCAATCTGGATGATTGGCGTGCTATAGGTGTTTCATGATGGGGTCTGTCAAGAGATGTGCAGGTTGATATACAGTAGGACAGTGACCGATGGCGATACAATATGGAAGGGCTGTAGCACTCCCTTGAGAGCTACCCTTACATAACAAAATAAGTTTGTTGCTGTGACGTGGAACTAATGCATGATTCTGGCAACCACATTACAATATACTCCTTTTAGATTCACACCTGGTCTACACACACACACAGGCACATACACACACATACACAAGTGTACACTCCTGACCGTTCCTATGTCGTGAAAACCCTTCGGTTCATCGTACACCGCACCAGTAGATTTTTCTTACTTTAGTTGATTCTGCCCGTATCAGTCCAACACATGATTACTTGATCCATGTTGCACTTTCTGTGAAATGAACAGCGCAACGACATTCATTCACCCCATCCCTCCACCACTCAAAACCTCACCACTCACAAGGGAACACACACGGATAAATGCATGCACCCTGCTCCCCATACTGTGACTGAAGGACTTCGATTGAGACGTTCCATTCCTACCGGGATCTGCATCCCTGTGGAGCCATCTGCACCGCATCACCTCCCCATCCCCCATCTTACCACACCGTTTTTGTAAGAGAAGACACGCACGTGTGTGTGTGTTTTTGTGCGTGTGTGAGTAGACCCGTGAGAGTGCAGTGAATCACTTAACTACACTAACAAGGTTTCCATGCACTATATTATGCCCCTGAAATCAGTTAATTCGTTCATTACTGACTACTTAACATTGCAAGTCAAGCAGAGGTTTGTGTTCGAAATCACTGTTAATATTACTTGGTAATCATCAGTGTGGTTTGTTAAATTTCTTTCACAGAAAAAGCACGTCCCAGTGTCTTTTCTCTAGATAGTTAATCAGTGTTATTATGATTTCCAAAATTATTTTCTTTGAAGAACCGATTTTTAATAACGAGTGTGTTACTGGCTGCTTTCTACTTTTTGTGTACAGAAATAAAAACTTTGTATTTGGCATACCCAAATCTGCCTGTTCTTTCTATGTGCCTTTAGCAATTCCTATGACTATGACAATAATAAAACATTGAACAGTCGCAGTGCTGTGTACGTTCAATTTTCTGTTTATTACATTTTGACATTTTGCTGACGTTTGGTGACATTCCCCCCCCCCCTTGCAAGGAGAGGCACAGGCCTGCCGCCTGGCTCTGCTCACAGTTCCTCACTTCCCTCGCCTTGGCTTTCATTTCTTCCATCCACATTGTGTAGCTTTCCTCCTTCCTTGGTTGTAGACCTATCGGCCCCTTCATCTAACCTTGGTCTGTGCTCGACTTCCCCTGTGGGCTCAGAGATGGCCTGAGATAATTTGCTCCCATTGGCTGCATCTGATCGAGTGGCGGCTTTGTTCCCCCGGTCGGCTGTGCCTTGCCCCTGCATGGCCGTTGATGGGCATTTTACCTTGTTTCTGGCCTTATCAAACCCTGATCGCTTGCTTGGAACATTATCTTTGGCTGCACTGGTGGGGGCTGGGACGCTATCTCCATCTCTCAGTCCATTACCTGGAGCATCCCGCCTGTAACCCTGCAGCACAAGTCTCTCTTCCTTATTACTCTGAACCCTGGCACACTCCACTCCTTCCTCCCTCCCCTCCTCATCCCTCCCCTCCTCATCTCTCCCCACTTCCGTATTACTTTCCACCCTAGCACACTTCGCTCCATCCTCCCTTCCCTCCTCCTCCTCCTTGTGACTCTCCTTCCTGGCACACTCAACTCTTTCCTCTCTCCCCTCCTCTTCCTCTTCCATATTACTCTCCTTCCTGGCACACTCCGCTCCTTCCTCCCTCCCCTCCTCCTCCTCTGCCTCTTTCATCTTACTCTCCACCCTGGAATGCTCCGCTTCTTCTTCTTCCTCCTCCTCGTCCTCGTCCTCCTCGTCCTCGTCCTCCTCCTCTTCCTTGTGACTCTCCACCCTGGTATCCTCCCACTCCTCCTCCTCTTCTAGTTTCACATCCGCCTTGTGACGCTCCCTTTCTGCTCCACCCAGTCCTGCGTCGGCGCTGGCTGGGGCCTCCCCCTTCTTGGCCTCCTTGGATCCGACGGCCTCCTCAGAACCGGCATGTTCCTGGGGCTGTTCGCCGGTCGCGAACGTCACACACTTCTTGGGGGTCCCGCCAGCCGTGGCGGCTCTGGCTCGGGTTCCACCCGGGCCCCATTTCTCCCGCGACGTTTCCCAGTATGTCTTCTTCTGCTGGCCGTGCCTAGAGCGCAGGTTCTCCCCAAGCTTCTTCAGCTCCCGCCGGACCACTGGCTGAAACTTGGGGTCCAGGCGCTCCAGCTTGAGGAAATCCGCTCGCGCTTGGTCTTCGTTGCACAGGGCTGAGTGGGCCCGAGCCCGCTGGTACACGGCCTTGCAGTTACCTACGATAGTGAGAAGAGACAGCAAAGTCCAAGGGAAGGATGAAAAGAGTTCAAAGTCAGACGGGAGAAAATATGAAGGTAAACCACTGGCTTGAAGAGAGGGAGAATGAGGGAGATAATAAAGAGGAGGTCAGTAAGGCTGTCAAGCGTTAAATCTAAAAATAAAATAAATCCCCTGTCTGGGCACTATGCATGCAGACGGAATAGGCAGTGGTGTAAGATGAAGGAGAAGGAGATGCGAAGCGGGAAGATATGCAACAAATTCTAACCCAGAGAAAAGCTCATTTGGTTGGGCAGTAAATTGCAGCCAAAGGGGGAGTAAACACACCAACTTCACATTTTACAATGCCAAGGCAATAAATAATTCAACCTTCCCGCAAAACAAAAAACCAAATGAAAATAACATTCTCTGATATCCTTGGTTGGATGCGAAAGGGGCAATGGAATTGCTTGACGAGGCAGGGGTAAATATTTATTATAGGAATGTTTGTCATCCTTCCCAGTTAACTGTGAAATCAGTCTTTGTTTAAACAATGGAGGAAGACTTGGCTTGAGGCCATGCACAGCACTAACCATAGATCTTCATCCTGCGATGAAGCTCATAAGGGATCAAAATCACCAAAACAAACAGCCTGTTGTTGCCCTATCATCCGTCTGCCTTTCAGCATATTTGTCTCTGCTTCATTTCAATAGAGTATCAGTAGTTCCGTCTTTAGCAGTGTGCAAAGAGTTATACATGCATTCGTAATGGTTATGCCAATTATGTGATCCTTACTCTTGTAGCAAACCTGTACCTTAATGTAACCATCTCTATCTCTTAATACCTAAACTAAACAAGTCACAATAAAACACTAGGGGCAGGACAGCATAGTGGTCAGGGTTTGATTCCCGGCCTGAAGTTTCTGGGATTCTAACCCCAATGTCTACAGTATACCTGTAGGCAGCCTTGAGCAAGAAGCATCACCTAATTTAAATAATTGGTTAAAAGCGTCGAATAAATCATACTTATTTATGTATGTAAAGTATGACTATATAGTATATTTCAAACGCATCATAGATGGGGCAAAGCACCAGAAAAGTCCTGATAGTTGCATCCACCTCTAGCCCAGTGTCTCTTACCTTTGTGCTTCTTCAGTAGCTTGGTGTTGAGCTCCACCACGTGCTGGTATTGATGCAGCTCCAGCATACACCCGCTGAGGTTAAGGGTCAACGGGAGACGGACCTTCTCCAGGGACTGCCAGTCCTCGCCCTTCTGGTCTACCAGCTGAACACCAAGGAAGGAAGTGATTGAGGGAGTTTGGGGAGATGTTATGTTACTTTTGGTTCAGGCCAGGTAAAAACCGTGTGACTTCAGAGACCATTTATAATATAAACTAGTTTAATAAGAAGGAGAAGGCAGCATGAGATTTGTATGGGAAATTATCACCACCACAAAGCATTGAAGGAAAAAGGAAATGTGGTACATACAGCAACAGAGGGAGAATAGTGTATTGGTGATGTCAGAAGGCAGAATGGAGAGGTGTGTGTTTGTCTGTGTGTGTGTGTGGGGGGGGGGGGGGGGGGGGGGGGAGTGGTAAAACGAGTTAGCGTGAGAAGGGAGGGAGTGGTAGAGAGAGACACTTGCGCAACGTCACAATGGGATCTGCAGGATTCGTGTTCTTTTTTGTTATTTTTCCTCTGGTTTGTGTGCATAGAATGTCATTGCTATATTTTTGGGTAAAGAAAAAAGTAACAAGGTTGACAATTGCTGAGGGCATTTTTGACTTTCTGGTGTATTCCACAGTAACAACCCAAAATAGTTGGATGGATAGTTTGGTGATGGTGTTTTTGCACTAACATAACTTAGTTTAAAATACTTTCCTACTTGATATATAATAATAATACAAAAACCTTTTCTTGCTTTTCAAAATCGATCGTACACTGCAAACCAGAGAGGTTGTGTACAAACACAATTTCAGTAGCGCAGGCACTCACTTTGTACTGAAGAAAGTCCACATACTCCATGGCCTCTCTGAACTTCCCCACAGCGTCTTCGTAGCGGTTCTCTTTCATATGGAAGTTGCCTTCGTCCTGAAGGAACATGACCATCCTCAGCATCTGCTGCCAGTCCATCCCCTCTGGGTTGGCGTGGCCACCGGCGACTCTCTCTTTCTGTGTCTCTGTGCCACGCCTTGCCTCTTGATCACCACCCTCACCTTCCTCTCCCTGACACGCCCCTTCTTTCCTCACATCCTCTCCCTCTCCCCTGTCTTTCATCCCCACGCTTGCACTCTGACCACGCCCCCCCTCTTCCCCCATGTCATTCTCCTTCATTCCACGCTCCTTCTCTTCTTCTTCTTTATCTCCTCCTCCCTCCTCCTCCTCCTCCTCCTCCTCCTCTTCGCTGCTCTCCTCCACGTCCCTGCCGCAGGGGCTGTTCTCCAGTTTCTGCCAGTACTGCTCCTTCTCCTCCCAGTACTTCTCCTTCATGAGGTCCGACAGCTCCCTCAGCTCGCGGTGGACCAGCGGGGCCAGCGTCAGGTCCAGGTTCAGCACCATGTTGAAGTCCCGCCGCGCCTCCTTCTCGTTCCACACGGCCGCGTGCGCCTTGGCCCGCTTGTAGTAGCCCTTCACACAGTCTGCGGGGGGGGGGGGGGGGGGGGGGGGGGGGGATTTTAAGCAGTTCAGGTTAGGGTAGTTCAGTGGCTATGGGGGTGTTTGACTCTCCCATGAGCCGAAAGATACTGGCTTCAATACCCCAATGTAAGCAGTCTACCTGTAGGCGTCCTGTTTGGCAAGACGCCCTAGCCTCCACCCCTGCTCCTTAACATTGGAGCTGAAGTCACTGCAAGTCACTTTGCATACAAGCATTTGCTACATTGTAATAGTAGTCATCAATATAAAATTCAAAAAAAGTCAAATTAATGAAGATAAGATAAAAGGTAGGTATTCCTTTTCTAAAGATAAAAATGAATACCCGATCCAACAATCTGTATTGTTATGTCCACTCTGACGGACCCCTCTTATTATCCTCTGGATCGGCAGATGGTTATTTGTATGCAATTGGTTCATTGTACATGTTCTACAATGACCCAGTTGTATACAAATAACCAGGTACAGTGTACCTTGCTGAGGACTTCACCATCTTAAATAAACACCAGATAGAGTTAGAAAACGTTCTCTCTCTCTATCTCATGTTTTTCTCAGACAGAAGATCCACTCTTTCGTCACACATACCGTGATACCTTTGTACGTACACCTATATACACACACACGCGCGCGCACACACACACACACACACACACACACACACACACACACACAAGTTGCTGAAGAGTAGGTCCTGAGCAGTTAGTTAGATCCCCCATTGATGCCTTCCTTCCACCTTCAACTCTCTCATTTATTCTCCCCTCTAATATAAATCTTTAATTCAACCAACACTTGAAAAGATTTCTTCATAGCCCTCGGCAAAGGCAGAGAAGAAGACACACCGCCACTGCCATCCGGGGGTGGAGGTGATTGGAGCATTTCTGCAGCCCAGCGCTAGGTAGTGTTGGAGATTTGGCTGATTTAAACGGATGGAGACAACAAGACCGCACCAAAGAGATAGAGTTGGTGAGAGTGAAAGAGAGGGAGTTTAAGATGAAGATAGTGCCGGAGAGAGAGATGGTGAGAGTGTAGTACAGAGAGAAAGAGAGAGAGAGAGAACAAGGGACTGGGGGAAGGCAAAGCCGAAACAAAAGCAATGAACAGAGTGGTTAGCGCTAGCAGTATAAAAAATGTAAGGTGGAGTGTATTGAAGAATAGGGTAAGGTAGACATGCGGACGTGTGGTGAAAAGCAACAAGCTGTTGGCGGATTCCGTGGATTGGTTCTATAAGTCTCATTAAAGCAGTCGGCGCATGATAAGCTTTCAGACTCGCTGTTACCAATGTTGACTATGGAGTTCAGCGTTGAATATCAACCTAGTGTCCCCCGGGCGTAGCGAACTGCCACGATTTTCCACTTTGACGCTGAGCTCAACGTTCAAACAAGTTCAACTTTCACCACGGTTGGCGCTGACCTCTGGAAGTACATCCAATTACAGCTTTAGTTGACATTCTAAAACCAACGGCAGCGGCTTTCGCCATAAAAGCAAAGCTAAATCCCCGTCTAGTGGCTGGCTGTATGCTGAATGGCCACTCCAGCAAGCCCTACCTCATCATGTGTTGACCACTTAAGAGGCCTGGGACAGTGAGAAAGGAGGAAGGGTTGTACAGAGAGGTGTAAAGAGCTTCTCGATCTGCAAGTTTATATTATTTCTCCTGGTGCCACATACACACATACAGGCAGGCACACACACACACACACACACACACACGCACAAACACACATGCATTCACACATTAAAACACCCACACATAAGCACAAACCTAGACACACAAACACAGAATTATACATCCATTCCACACACATAAACGCCCACACATGCTTACACATAAATCTATGCATCCCCCACACAAACTGCGGTGTTTGTGTGAAGGATACACACACACACACACACACACACACACAGAATATAAGAGTAGAGATGGGAGCTGAGGGACAGAGAATAAAGTGGTCTCCTGGAGGGATCGTAACTCACTGTGTGCTGGGCCAGATCCTGCGTCAGCAGATGAGCTCCTCCAGGATGGAGGGCGTGGCCGTGGTCACAACAGCACCGTTCCCAGGGCTTGCTACCCGAGGCGTATAAGCCCTTTGTAATGTAAACCTTTAGCATCATAGAGAATACTGGGAGTGGCTGGAGCCAGGCCGTACTAGGCCTTCAGCCCTGCCTGGACTTGACAAGCATCATAATGTATTCATTATGAGTGAAGCGGAAGGGCGGGTTTGTGTGTGTGTGTGTGTGTGTGTGTGTGTGTGTGTGTGTGTGTGTGTGTGTGTGTGTGTGTGTGTGTGTGTGTGTGTGTGTGTGTGTGTGTGTGTGTGTGTGTGTCTGTGTCTGTGTCTGTGTTAGAGATGCTTACACAGATGCAAATCAAGTAATTGGCCCCATTACCCAACTATAACCGTGGTTGAAGGCGGTTGCATATCAGAGCCTTTTTATGGTATTTACAATATGCGGGTGATTTTTATTAAATAAAAATCATGTATTATTAATATTGTGTCTACATTATCAAACTTGACATTGCTTTTGTTGTTTGGTTCATTAATCCAAATGCATTACCAATAATAGGCTGCACTCTCGCTAATTCTCTGAATAAATAACAGCATCAAATAATGGTTGTTTGCAAATCTTGTTCACATCAAACAAAACGTTTAATAACAAAGCAATTGTAGTTTTCAGCAGCATACGCAATGCAGCAACACCCAAATCTACGGCCTCAACCTGTTCTGCCATCAAAACTAACCTAATAATATAATAGCCTAATATTAGCCTAACAGGCATACATTCATACTTTCATTTCATCTTTCAAAAATAAGCTTAGACTATGGTAAATAACTATGTTTGTTTCATCGTAAATGACCAACACGGACACCATTTTAGTGGGTTGGGAAGCGGACATGGGTGTAATTTTCTTTCATTTACAAACAGCGGTTCCAATAGCTGTTGGGTGCAGTTACAGCAATATGCATATTCGGGTGACTTGTGTGGGTGTGTGTGTTTGTGTGCATGCGTGTGTGTGTGTTCATGAAACAGAGGTTGTGTGTTTGTGTCTGTGTTTGAACGTGTGCGTCTGTTTATGAAAGAGAGATTGTGTGTGTGTGTGTGTGTGTGTGTGTCTCTCCTAGTGTATGTGAGCATGCACGCAACACATGAATAGAAAACATCAGTAAGTTTGAAGTCTGTTCTCTCCCCATTAAACAGTGGGCTGATTTATCTCTGCATCACCGTGCTCTTCCTCGGCAGTGTCTTTCCTTTTCTTTCCCATTCCAACAAGTGTCCCCATTCGTTATTCATCTGCCCTCTTTGAAGGCGTTTACCTTTATGTTTCTCCAGCAGTTCGCTGGTGTGTTCGATGACTTCGTAATACTGCTCCAGCTCCAGCATACACTGGCAGTAGTTCAGCTCCAGAGGGACGACCATGCGGCCTAGGTTGATGTAGTCTATGTCGCCGGGCATCTCCTGCGTAGACGCAAGTGTGTAATCACCCACGCAGATGCACACACACACACACACACACACACACACACACACACACACACACACACACACACACACACACATTATACTGCTTCTCTTGAACTCTTCACACTGGACACAATTATCACTCATAAACAGCTGTCAGAGCGACACTATGGTGCATCAACCTAGCTCAAGGACACAAACCAGTGTCCTCTGAGCGGCGGTTTGTTCATGTCCTCATATATAACTATACTCTCGCTAGACACTGCCAATCATCCTCATTTTAATCCTGTCACTCACCCTTGATTGGACGACTTTCAGCAGTAAGACCGCCTCCTTGTACTTGCTGGCGGCGTCCTCGTAGCGCTTCATCTTGACCAGCGCGTTGCCCTGCATGTGGAGCAGAGGCACGGTCCGCATCTTCTCATCCTTCTCCATCATCCAGGACTCGCGCTGGTATGACATGGGGTCTCCCACCTGCCGATACAGAATACCGGAGCAGGGCACCAAGTGAAGCAGACTGTGCATATGTTTCCCTGATGGTTAACAGCATAGTAAAGACTGTTGTTATCACACAAAGTCTCATTTTCATAGGAGTTGAAACCATGCCGGTCTCAGCGGGCTGAGAGGTGTATAATCGTCTTATATTGGTCTAGTCTGTTCTTGATTACTGTGATTACTGTTTAATTTCCTTGTATCAATTGATAACATTATTGTTGAGACTTCTAGCTCAGAATGTAAAATAGAATTAAAAAAGAGAAGCAAATGGGTCTCTGTTTAATTAAATGGAGAACGAGTGATTTCTTTAAGTTCTTTAGATATGTTATGTTATGTGCGCATGCGCAGCTTCACTGTCTTTAAGTTGTTTAGATATGTTACATTATGTGCGCATGCGCAGCTTCACGACTAAAATTACGGCACCTGGTAATCATTCCACGGCAAACAAGCATCAGGAGCACAGCCCGTTGTTATGGAACTACTTACACAGTCAATTATTAATGTTTGGGTTACTTGTATGTTTGAGTACTGAACGTTTGCCTCACTGTGTCGGTGGAAGTTAGCCGAGAGCAACTTGTAGCTCGCTGGGTGCGAGCCACACCTAGCGAGTGTCTTGTGCTAATTGTTCAAAGCACTCGGCTGGTTTCTGGTGGCGGTGGTAACGATGTTGCAGGCTTATTTGTTTTCGTTATTGACATTATTGTTATATATTTGAATAATATATTGTCATTTGTTTGTTGTATTTCAGGTTTATGACCTGTGGTCATTTGATTTAAAAATAAAATTAAGGACAAAACACGGGTTATGACATTGCGTGCTTCCTGGTGAGCCTTTTCGGAGGGCTGAATAACGAAGATCCGAACAATTATAGAAAAGTACACGTTTACTTTATGTTTCTCTACCTGCCTAGATGTTTATTATGTATTATGTGTATCTTTCGGCTAGAAAATTGGTCACCAATACCAAACATCTTTTTTTTCTTTTTATATAAATGGAAATCATCGATTTAGTCATTAAGCAGACCTACAGTGAAATCAGATACAGGCTGAAGACATTGGGGGATTGAAACAAGCGCCTTTCACGTGGGACAGTCGAATGACCCCATCCACGTCCTCTAAATTTTATAATCCAATCGATCTCATAATCTATTAATCTCATAGTGTCTGCCACCAGTTTTACCTGCAACAGCTCCATGATGAAGATGAGCGGCTGGGGGGTCCTCATGAGTTCGTCCAGCTCTGGGTACCCCGTGGAGTGGTAGTGGAACATGTTGCCCATGCCACACATGTGCCTCTGGCCGTCCAGAGGGTCCTTCCCCTGGGCAATCAGCCGCATCCCCTTGGACACTATAGGGTACAAACCTGTATGCTGGAAGAAAAGAGAAGAAAACCATTCATTAACGTAACACATATCTTGAACAGCGGCGTCCCACAGGGCTCTGTGCTGAGACCTCTCTACTCCCTCTTCCCCTACGACCGTTCACCTGTACATGGTTCTAACACCGGCCTACAGGGTGGAGGTCCAGCACCTAGCGGCGTGGTGTGCCGACCTGGCTCTCAGCACCAAGAAGACCAAGGAGCTCATTGTGGACTACACGAAGACAGAAAGTGGCACACACACCCACATCCGTATCAACGGGATGGAGGTTGAGCATATCGCCAGCTTTAAGTTCCTAAGTGTCCTCATCTCCATGGAGCTCTCTTGGACCCTCAACACCTCAGCCCTGGCCAAGAAGGCTCACCAGAGTCTCTTCTTCCTGAGGAGGTTGAAGAAAGTCCATCTCTTCAGATTCTGGTGAACTACTACCGCTGCACCATGGAGAGCTTCCTCACCAACTGCATCACAGTATGGTATGGCAACCTCTCTGTCTCGGTGGTGGTGAAAACTGCGCAACGCATCACCATTGAGGCTGTCCAGCGCAAGGGAGGTCTGCAGAGGGCGCGCAGCATTGCCATGGACAGTTCTCACCCGAGCCACAGAATGTTTGACCTCCTCCCTTCTGGGAGTCGCTCCAGGACTCTCCATTCCCAGAACAGCAGGTTCAGGAACTGCTTCATCTCTGTGGCTTACATCCTGCTGACTCTGCACCCCGAAAACAGCCCCTCAGCTTTAAAGTTGAATCGAATCTAAAACAAGATATGCTCATGACTGAACTGAGACCTTGCTCAATCATCAAGTACATGTCAATCAATCCGGTACGATATACACTGGAGAACAGCAATCAGTCGTCACACATTTAGTTGGAAATTGCATGTTAAGATGGGGAAAGATGAGTGAGATGTTGTACAATAACATTGCTCTGGTATACAGTTGATTGTTCTAGTGGGTGTTGGTGGGGGAGGCAGGGTGCACAAAGAGAGTAGAAATGGTCCGAATTTATTCCAAATCCATATATTTAAAGAGAAAACGTGTTTTTCTTATTCTTCGACTGATCCTCATTAGCACGTATTGTTCGATAGGCCCTGTGATATTAGAGGACATATGTGTCTGCATATGTGAGCCAAGTGTGTGTGTGTGTGTGTGTGTGTGTGTGTGTGTGGTAGTGGAAAGGGTTGTTGGGGTAAATGGGGACACGCACCACCGCATCGCACCAAAACTCGGCCACCTCTCCCACCCGCATGGACGTCAGCAGACTCTCCCACACCTCCATCTTGAACATCTTGCCCACAAAGATCTCTGCCGGCCTCTTGGCCAGGCGGCTGTCATCAATGACCGTGCGCTCGAAGTCATCCAGCAGTGTCTGGAAGTGGAACACCACCTTATGGGGAGAAGGGGGAAAAAATACAAATAATTGCTGAATGGAGTTTTTTCTTTCTGCCTGCGAAAGGTACTCTATTCCTTTGGAAATGTCATTATGCAAGCCATTAGAAGATAGAACACACACACACCATTAAAACACACACACACACACAGAAAATGAAGCAGCGACTGGGGTTGACTCATAAAAGGTTTTGTCATGGCGTGCAGGTTTGAGGCTGAATGACTAGAATTAGAACAAAGCATGGGCATATAATTCATGGATATATACAAATGCACACACCCACGCACACACACACAATTTGATTGACCGAATAGTTTGGATGTAACAGGCCAGCTAATTTGAGCATAATTTCCTTCACCATGAATTTTTCAACTGAATTGCAAGAGGCAGACAATAAGAGGCTACATGTAGTCATTGTAATTTGGAACCTTAATTAGTCTCTTTTGTTATTATGCAATGCCTAGTTGTTCAACATTACATTAATTCATGTCGTTTTCAATGATTATGACAAGATATGTCTACCTTGGTGCCGGTTGGAAAGTGTGGCATCGGCCCTGCTCCTCCAGAAAGAATCTTCTTCTTGACGCTGGGCATATTGAGAAGATAGGTATCCTCCATCTTCAGGCTACCTGCTGTCTCCTTTCTGCTGTAAATGAAGGCACGCAACGAACCTTGAACCTGCTCTGATGGTAGACAATTCCTTCTTCTCCTTCTCCTGTCAACGGTGGCCTACTGCTTTTCCCAATTAGCCCATTGTGGATTGAGGTTTGCTGGCTGCTCTCTTGACAGATGGCCAGATTAGCCCGGGGTTTGAAGATGATGGCCACTTTAATCTGAGGAGCTAATCCCCTTGCCTACTCCCTTGGATTGCCTGGTTAATCCCTGCAAGAAGGAAAGGAAAGGCAGGGAGGTGTCCGGTGGACCAGCCTATGAGGAAAGGCCCCGATTATTCTGGAAGAACTAAAGAGCCTTCTGGAATGATATCTGTCCAACCCACAAATAGCTCTCATAATGGCAGCCGGAAAGAATGAACCAGTTTATATCTAAAGTCTTTGACTGTAGTTGGGATTTGCTCATGGTTGGACTTCCTAGAAGCTGGACCAAATGTCTATTGAAATAATAAATAACTTTGACACCATACACTACACTATTATCTCATCAGAGCTTAAAGAAACCAAAAATGTTTTGTTCTTTGTCATTTTATTTGCTCAATGGCACGTTTACCACTTTTTAACCATTAACTATTAATGATGACAATGTGATGAACATGGCGGTTATCTAGATTTTCAGCCTCCAACAGTCATTCAAATTGTCAGTAACAGCAACAAGATAATATTTTACTTGTAAACAAGAGCCCCATACCAACATTGTTTTTAACCTGTCTTGATGCGGTTCCATACTTTTCTTGGCAGCTACCCGACCGTAGAGTAAGAAAACAAATTATACTTTTCATTTTAAATCTATTATGACCGTTTATTTGTAATCAACATCAAAGCATATTCTGCCAACAAAATTTCTTTGCAATAAAATAAAA
Organism: Lota lota; assembly: GCA_026745465.1. NCBI lineage: Eukaryota > Metazoa > Chordata > Actinopteri > Gadiformes > Lotidae > Lota > Lota lota. The sequence goes on from JACYXH010000429.1 coordinate 6,090,211, forward strand.
CAAAAAAAAGTCATATTTTAATATTGACACATTATTTCTGATGAGAAAAAAATAAAGGAAGAAAAATCGTCTCCGAGCGAGGATGATGCTTGGCTGCCCCCTGGTGGTCATTTCTCAATGAGTGAGTCCAGCTGCTCCTGAAGCGAGGCCAGCTGTTGGAGCAGAACATGACAGGCTTGAGCGATGGATGACAGCCCTTGGGTATAATCGGAGGCTAAGTGGAGGGTGATTAACATGTCTTCCCGTATTAATTCATTGCATTCATTCATCAATACAAACAGCACAACAAGACTCCCCCCCCCGGCCTCCAGTGGAACATGGCTGACACCACGGCAACCATAAATACTCTGGCTGGTCTGGCTGATCATCGTTGGGAATGACAATGGCAAATTGGAATGTAATCTTGGGAAATAACTAGGCCTGTCATATTCAGAGAACATAGGGACAGATAGCAGAGGAATCTCTCTATGGTACAAAGCCCGTTATCTCCTTCACACAGAGGCAGCAGCAGCACCGACTCCAGGCTTCGACAAAAAGCTTCTCACCTGCTCCATCTCTCGCTCTTCCTGCTGGATGATCTCGTTCAAACAAGCTTGGAAGCGGTTCTGCGAAGGGGGAGAGAGAGGGGATGAGAGAGAGATAGACAAAGGAAAACAGATTTCATGGCGGTGGCTTTAAATGTCCCCGTGCCTGAGCGGCTCATTGTCCCCATCTGGCATCTAACAGATGACCATTTGGAACGCCAGTCAGAGGGGACTGACCTTTTCCCTGTGTCTGCGATAATGACTGAAGATAAGGCAGACGGCAAGGCACACACACTGGGCCGACCGGTCGTATAATACAACAATACTAGAACAAAAGGGGGCCATGTCAGCTTGTGTTTCGCTTTGTTGTGGAATTTCCCCCGAAAGAACGCTCGCTGGCAGATGCATGAGTAATATTCATGCAGTCAAAGCCTCGCAAGAATACATTTAAAAAGCCAACGGTTGAAACTTTATTTATTTAAATCATCAGACAAACACCGCCTCGGACATGTTTTCCTGTTTTAAATATGACCTGAGTTTCCTAATCATGAGATCTTAATTTTCAAATTCGTTGCCGTCAGGCTCCTGTATGTGGGGCTGTTCTTCACTAACGCTCATGGAAATGTAGAAACCTTAACTTATTAGTACATGTAACTGAGTGTGTGCGTGTATATGTCACCTTGAGGGCCTGGTTCTCCACTTTCATGATGAGCTCCTCTTGCTGTTTCTTGCGGGCCCGGGTCTCCTGGAGCTTGGACTTCACATTGTTGATCTGCACCTGGTACTCCATCACTGCAGGGACAAATCAGTTTTACGTTATAACCATGTTATTACAATGTTATTACCATGTTGGACATACTAACCAGTCACGTGGAGCCGATCGATATGAACAGAATTTTATATTATTACAATTTTGGGCCCAATACCTCAATCGGAACGAATTTCGTTTCTGTACTTATAGTTATCATCACATACTATATCTAGTCTCACTAGGTGAACACATTGGCCAGGTCTATTGTATCACAAACTAAAAGGTGCTGTAAGTTAGATTCAAGAGCTATTATTTGAGTGTCATTTGATAGAAATGGCAAAGCCATCCGTCAGCTATTAGTGAATGAATATCTGCGCCTGCCTCTGTATGCGCAATTTTAGACTCGTCCTGAACGGCTGATACATAGAACACTATGTCATCATGTGACTCGTCCTGAACGACTGATACATAGAGCATTATGTCCCCATGTGATTCGTCCTGAACGGCTGATACATAGAACACTATGTTACCATGTGACTCGTCCTGAATATCGGATTTTATATATATATATGATATTAATGGGCTCATTCAGTCCGATGGTGTATCTTGAATTTATTTCGTAGACCGCTGAGCAAGTGTTTACGTTCCAGGCGTACGATCCATGATTGGCCGTGCTTAAAATGTCAATCAAGATTTCCTTCCAATAAGTAGGTGGTTCTTAACAATGTTAATCAGCACTGTGTTCCAGACTTTCCGTATGGAAGGCTGGCTCTGAGAGACTCATCCACCTTTCACTCCACTCTAAATCCATCCACCCATCTATTTCCTTAAACAAAATCTCAGTTGCTCCAACACATGTGTCTGATACATAGAACACATTAAAATAACTATATGAAAATAACTAAGTAGACATTTTCTGGGGTGAAAATCGTTGTTTTCACAGAATGGGAGCAGAGAAGTATAGAGGGAAATAGAACCCCCTGCAGGCACAGCTCATGGCCTTGCTGACACTTATTATAAGGCAGGCAGGGAGAGAGGGAAAGAGAGAAATATGCGTGGCCAGAGCTGTGCCTATTAGCAAAAGAGCACTGCTGGGCTGGAGGAGCTGTTGATATCCGGTAGGTAGCCTTGGCGACTGACAGCACCCAGGTATCGTTGAGGGTGAGGAGGCATTGAGCTGTCAGAACAAACTGCCATCTGAGCAGCCAGCAGAGCAGCCAACGTCTGTCAGGCGAGTGGCGGAAAGGCACCGAGAGTGATGATCGGCACGAGGATATATGGGGCAAGGGTGCACCTGTGTGTGTGGGTCTGTGCGTGAATGAAAGAAAGTGTCAGTGAAGTGTGTGTGTGTGTGTGTGTGTGTGTGTGTGTGTGTGTGTGTGTGTGTGTGTGTAAAAAGGTGTCATGGAAGCATGTGTGCTTGTGTGTTACCTAGAAAACTCAGCTCTGATTTCAAGTACTGGGCTAAAATTTTTTTACCATGCCCTCTGTTTTGACACGCTTCTCCAGGTTTGATTTAATGTGACTTTGGACTGTCTCCCACTGTCTCTGTATTTGTTATGAGATCGCCTGGCCGGGTTCTTAATATCAGAGTGAGAGAGAGAGAGAGAGAGAGAGAGAGAGAGAGAGAGAGAGAGAGAGAGAGAGAGAGAGAGAGAGAGAGAGAGAGAGAGAGAGAGAGAGAGAGAGAGAGAGAGAGAGAGAGAGAGAGAGTAGTAAAATGACAGGGCTGCACCTGAGTATCGAGACTTCACCGGAAGCCCATGAGGCAGCCCTGACATCACTTCACTCACCTATCTGGTTGTTCCTGTCAGCCTCGTGTTGCGCCGAGTCTGACTCATCCAGCTTGTCCTGGAGCTGTCGCACCAGGTCGTCCTCCGTGTCCATGATGTTCAGGTCCTCGTCCTCGTGTCTCTCCCCTTCATCCTCCTCCTCCTCGCTGCTACTGCTGATGTCGTTGAAGATCTTCCGCAGCTCGTCCTGTTGGGCTGGACGGACAAAACCCACGAGTCATTATTTCGTTTTATGCTACCCAATGAAATACTTTGTTGGAAATAGGCTTTAGGCAGAAGAGGTGTTGTCTTGGCAAACTTGGGAGACCTACCGGTGGAGCCGTGTCCCTTGTGTACCGAGGTGCCCGGCGAGGAGTCTAGGTTGGCCAAGGAGCCGTGCTGGTCGGGCTCTTTGGTCTCATCCTCTGCAATCAGCTCCCACCCTGATCCGCAGCGGTTAAGGGCCAAGGGCTCAGCGCTAGTGTGCTCTAATTAAGAGCCCTTATCCTCCTCCAAACAATACAGCTGTCCACAGCAACCGTTTTCATTGGCTTCCTTTCCCACATGTCCTTCTTTAATGATTATCAGGAACCTGGCTTTATGTGCCCAACTAGGCAGTGATAAGGCACAGTCCATCTAAATTAGCACACAGCGAGCGATCATGGAAAGCAGCCCTGCCCCGCCCTGCCTCTATTCTGTCAGCCGAATTTAGAGCATAATTTCAGTGCTAATGACTTTTCCGCTAAGTGTGTGCATCTCTCAAGTTGAGAAATGACACAGCGAAGCCAGGTGAAACCAAGCCCCGCAGAGGCCCTCAGCGGGGCAAAGACGCCATCTTTTTGGGTGACAGCAGCATATGTGGTCTCAGAGCCTACACAATTAATTTCCTTGATAGCCACTCGACTACATTGATGCAATGCGGCATGGAGCACCTATATGCACTTATGGGACATTTATGAAACTAGTGATAGATGTAGGGATTACAACACAGTCATATACTAAAATCAAATATCAATCAAATCAAATTTAAAAAGAAAATGTAAGAACATACACTCAAGTTAATGTCTACTCCTTTGCTTTGAGGACATTCCCGGATCCTGTTTTCTCTTTTTTATCATACAGACGGACCTGAGCCAACGAGGAGGCCAAAAAAGGATACGCACACTGACCGCCTCTGCATCGGTGCTCAGCAACCTCTTCACCTCTTTCTCCACATCAGGAGACTCGATGTACTAGAGAGAGCATGATGAGGTTACACACACCGCTTTTAGCATCACACACGTGCACACAAACACATATATACACAACATGCTGTCAGATGGCTGTGCGCCAGCGAGCACATTAGCGATTACAAAGGAGGAGAGTTGGCCAATCAATAGTGCTCAGCGCTGCACCTTTTAGTGAGATTTACTAACAAGACAAAGTATTGTGGAAGCCCAGTGTTTGATCAAACACTGGTGAAATTGCTTTTCTGCATGCCTTCGAGGCACAACAAGATGGAGAGGCATTATTTATATGTAAATTTTCGTTTTTATTTTTAGTTCTTGTTTTTCTGAAATGGTAATTCCTTCTTGGAAAGACCACAACAAAGCAGGATGATGATCAGAGGGAGGAGAGAGAGAGAGCGAAGGATGAGGAAGAAGAGGAGAGGAAAGCTCAGGGGAAATACAAAAATGTCGGAACCTTTTTCTTTGCCGTCTTCCTGAATCTTCTCTTGCGCGTGTTCTTCAGCGGTAGGGTGACTGGAGAAGAAGAGAGAGCAGGATAACAGGATTAAAAGAATGGCACAGTTAACTTCCTGGAACACTGACACTTCAAAGTTTACACAATTAAAAGGTACATCTTCAGCAAAATGATGTGAGATAGTGTGTGTGTGTACTCACTGCCGTGGTTACAGACAAACTTCTTGTCCTTGTCTTTGTCCTTCTTCTTACTCTTGGGATCAGTGCTTCCAGTGGGCTCCTCCAGAGGAGGGTAGAGGTCTCCATCTAGTGTACACACCAGCATCTAACACATGGAGGGTGAAGTAGAAGCTCAAGTGGCGGTACTGACCAATAGGGCGTCCATTGTCAAACTTCAAAGATTTGAGTTCCCTTGGTAGGAAACACGTGGTATTGATTGTTCTTCTTCACAATGTTTTCTTTTGAGTTATTTCATTTATGTAGCTGCCGAGTTTGGCTTATCCAAAATGCGCCTGTTTCACAATTTATAGAATGATAAATTTATCCCACTCTCCAAACGAAAGCTATTTATTTTTCTCCATCAAACAAACTAATATTGTCTTTTGAATAAGTTAGCTTCTGATTTGTATGAAGTTATATATTTTATTCAAAGGGACTTACAGTGACACAGGACATTAAAGAGCAGGGACAAATTAGGTATAGGTAAAGGTAGAAACACTATCCTACCCCTGCACCTTTGTTTTGTTTAGATTAGAGTATTGTATGTCCCCACCTGACAGACATCCGCTGTCTTATAAAATGTCTTCTTGTCCACAGTTTTCAGAGACTCCAGGATGCAGGGCAGATCCACCAGCTTGCAGGCCAACGGGACGCGGTCTACTCGCACAATACCATGGCGACCATCCGCTATTCCAGGAAAACATAGACATTTTATATGTAGTTGGTATTATAATACCATTCACAAAGGTCAATTGGGTATTTTCAATGTGTTTGTGTTTATAGAAAGCATTTATATTCATATAACATGTTTAAATGGATTGCCAGTTAAAAGCACAAATAGTATTTTAAGTTATGTTATTACAATTAATAAAGTGACTTACAGTGAAGCTCAATAGTAAGTCTATCCTTCATGTTCATACTGCTTGACTGGGCAATCCTTCTGACAGTGGAGGCATATTCCTTAAAATAAAATAAAGTGACAATTTGTATAGAAGTATTGTCATCCAGGCAATGAAGTAGTGACGATGTTTTTAAAGAAAAATCATTGATTTAACATTCTCATGCAAGTCCAATCTGTATTGCCCCTAGTTGCAACACATTCACTTCCAGAGCAATACAGTATTTCTTACCGAGGGCAACCTAAGTACAAACTGACTCTCCAACTCGTGGGGAGCATCTTCTTTGCTCTTTGAGCCAACTTTTCCAACTGAAATCAGAAAGGGTCTATATTAATAGCCATCAAATGTATTCATTAAGTAAACATACGATGACTCTCAGTGTGAGAGGAATGGATTTGGTCAACGAATAGTATACCAGACTTTCAATCTCTGGTGTTTACTAAAACAATTCAAACTTAGTACAGCGGCTGATAACGCTTCTTCTACCACTACTGGCTTCTATTGTATACAAATGAAATGGCCATAATAGATATAGTTCAAAATTGCAGTTTACAAACCGGGTCTTGTTATAAACAAATAGCTACAGTCGTGTGTTTACCACATAATCCACTTAACGAGTCCATTCATATAATGATATCAGACGTATTTCATTCTCACATGATATTCATATTAATTACTCTTTTAATATAAATGAGTGCACAACATACAGATTAAGCTATGTAGCATTGCAGAATTCAAAATCAACCATTCCAGTTTTAGATGTCATATACATGTTGGAGCTGTTGTTACACTGATAATTATTTATTTTCACTGTTTATGGTACAATAATAACATTGCAGTCCTACATAACGAGAAGCTAACGTTAGCATGCTCAACCTTATTCAATAATATACATTTTACCTTTAATCTTCGATGTCATTTTCTTTTTTGTTCACATGCAATAGCGGCATTTACGATTTAGCCCTTAAAACGTAATCGGAAAAGTAAAAGATAAAATATACATATATGGGAGAAACAGACTCTTTACATTTAGCGAACACTGCTGGAATGGTACCGTAGTCTTTGCTACGTTCATGTAAAGACGGACATTAAACAATTTTTATTTTCAGGCGTTTTTGTCTATTTTCTATGGCTATTTTGGATAAAATAGCAATTTCGCATTTCCTTAAATGCATATATACTTGATTTTGGATGCTATATAAATTCATAGTTTGATATTTAGTTCGTTTTATCTGGAAAGGCTTAATTTTCCGACATACACGAAACTTTGAACACATCATAGAGCCAGCGTTTTGGTGTGGTGCGACATTTGTCAACATTGCGCCATAGGGGTAAACGTTGTATAATTAAACATTTTAGTGTAGTTTTTTCATATGTAAAACGCGTACTTTTCCAGGTTTACCAATGTTCCTTATCAAATAGAATAAAAACAACAGTTATAAAATCGTTGTTCCCCGTTATGCCAGCCTGCTCTCTTCCAGTTGAAAGCATATATTTCACAATAAAAGCACCCAAACATGACTGATTCTTAAGACGTAAATAACTATTTAAACTATCAAAAAAATGTAAGTGCTATTCAGTGGCACTTTATCACTATATAATGAATCTAGCACATATCTTTTTTTAATATAAAAAAACATTCTGAAAGATATTTTCGCTTCCGGGGCAGGACAATTTGTGTGTTGCTGTCGTCTTTCTGCTGTCCACTTTACAGGTTGCACTAAAATAGTCACGTTCGGATTTTCGACGCCGACAGTGCGACACTTGACGGCTAAATAACAATAATGGGATATACATTGACTGTCAACAGAGCCAGACGGGCAACAAAGACATTGTGGCTGTTGTTGCTTGTCAGTCTGTCAATATGCATATGTGTTTGCAGAGCATCATCTCAAGAGGACAGTGCCACGGAGAACATCGTAACAGAGAAGAAGGCGGAAGAAAGCCACAGGCAGGATAGTGTAGATTTGCTCATCTTTATCATGCTTCTCACCCTTACTATTTTAACTATTTGGCTATTCAAGCACCGACGATTCCGATTCTTACACGAGACAGGACTGGCGATGATCTATGGTGAGAGAACCCCGTCAGCAATGTGGATGTAATTGGTGGCGTGATTCTCTCTGAATAAAAGAAAATGAAAACATAATCACAGTTTTAGGGTGCAATGTGTATATGGCTTATTAAAATATATACATTAGATTTTATAATTGATATATTACAAATATACAATATTTGTCAAATTGTCAATAAAGCGAAAATGAGGTATATAAGTCAAATTTTAACCTGACTATTAGAATGTCACAACAATTGCACTTGACAATTCAAACTCCTCCCTTTTCACTGTAAAATCCCAGTTGGAGAAGGTTTGTATGATGTGTTGACAAATTTGTGCGTGTGTGTAGGCGTACTGGTTGGTGTGGTGCTGCGCTATGCCATCCATGTTCCCCGTGACATCAGCGCTGCCACCCTGAGCTGCCATGTTAATGCCAGCCCTGCCACCCTCCTTGTGAACATCAGTGGCAAATTCTACGAGTACACTCTGAACGGACCGATCAGTGCTAACGTGGATGATGTGCAGGATAACGAGATGCTGAGAAAGGTAAACATTCACAAGCATGTTGGAGTGCTTTTTTTTTATGTGCTCACTTTTGCTGGCGTTTTTGCTTTGTCAACTTCCTGGCTAAATGTGTAGTTTCATGTTTTTTGTCAGTTAGAATCGGCTCTGGCAGAATTACAGCTGTGTGTATTTTAATTTGTGTACAGATTCACTTTTATTGTGGCAGTTTACCTGAGAAAGAGAAAATACCACAATTACTGTCTCGTCAATTGAAACACAGGGTCTGAACAAGCTAAGCCTTAATGTCTATAGGCCTTTGCCTGCAGGCTAGCCCAGATTATTCGGAAACATTTATAAATACATTCCAATACCAAATTGCTCAGCGCCTCTGAAGTTCTACAGAAACTATTTTAGGATTAGTAAGGGTTAAAAACACTTGAGTAAGATTAAATTGGTTTCACCGAATATCCATTTCCCTTTGTGAGTAGATTTCTCCCCCTTATGAATTAATTTGAACCTTTAGAAACCATTTTTGGTTGTCTGGCTCAGCAGCCCCATCATTCTGACCTACATTCCTTCATTCAATTATGGTGGCATGGAAGCCACAATATGTTATTGTACCACAATTATCATAAACTGTTGCAGAGTGGCTGTTGGTTTGCAAAGGATATGTTTAAATAATAATCCCTAATTTCCCATCTTGCATTAATAAATATGTCTCATATTATCTAAGTTTTCTTTTTGATTACTGTACCAGGTAACCTTTGATACGGAAGTGTTCTTCAACATCCTATTACCTCCGATCATCTTCCATGCTGGCTACAGCCTCAAGAGGGTACAGATGGCACACTCTCACCTTCACACATAAGAAGCTTCAGAACAGACATGTGCTATTTTCAGCATCAGTACAATTGTTAATTTTACTGCATTGAATATTGAAAATGCATTCATATGTTGTTGATGCCTTTCAGAGACATTTCTTTCGAAACATGGGATCCATCCTGGCCTATGCCTTCATGGGAACATTGGTTTCCTGTTTCATCATCGGGTAAGAAGAACCTCCATTAACCAGTTCTTGACAATTGCAATGAATTCAAGCCCATGTGTGCCATGATCCATGGAGTTGCAATGTCTTCTGTAGTGTTGATTTAGAGTTATTTCTTATATATTTTTTGCTCTACAGACTCCTGATGTACGGCTTTGTGACTCTAATGAAGCATGTGGGACAGCTGGATGATGACTTCTTCTTCACCGACTGTCTCTTCTTCGGGGCCATCGTCTCGGCCACAGACCCTGGTGTGTGTCTGCACGGTTTCAAGCGCTACCCTTCGTTTTCAAAGCCTGACAACTCTTTGGTTGCAGTGCATATACATATCGTTAGTTACCTGGCGTTGCTTTATTACAGAATTGTAGAAGTGAAATCTGAGATGACCAGCACCAACCATAGATAGAGATCATAATTGAAAACAGGTAATAAAAACATGGAGGGAGGATAGTCTAGTTGCAAGGGAGTGTTATTTATTCCAATAACTAGACATGCCGTCTTGGTTTATTCCTTACTTAACTTGATTTGTAGTAAAAACAACAGATTAGCAGTCGAGTACTCAAACACATGCAAATGTTGTGGTGTGTTTTGTTTGTGTTCCAGTGACTGTCCTAGCGATATTCAATGAGCTGCAGGTGGATGTGGATCTCTACGCCCTGTTGTTTGGCGAAAGTGTTCTCAATGACGCTGTGGCGGTGGTCCTGTCTTCGTAAGTCCTCGGCCCAATGCTATTGCTGTCCAGTGCATTTAATCAGAGAGGCTAGTTACACTGGGGAGAGTGCAAGGCATCGACTATTAAGAAATCCAATATCAGCGTTCCGTTGCCATCGTGGACTGTCACTGCAGCGCAGAAGAGTAGCTCTGCAGGGGATTTTTTTGTTTTTTTGTGTAAAAGGAAGTTACCAAAGGAAGTTACCAAAGGAAGTGTAGAGTTGGAGTGTTTGAAAAGACTGCACTTGTCGAAAACCAAAAATTTACGATGATCTGTCCACAGGAATCCATTTTATGCTACTGTAACATACACTGCAGTGTTCTCATTAATGCTGTGTAATTGCGTGGTCTTGTGACATTGCAACAGGTCCATCGTGGCCTATCAGCCTCAGGGGGATAACAGCCACACCTTTGAATTCTTGGCCGTGCTCAAGTCGTTGGGCGTCTTCCTCGGGGTCTTCAGTGGTTCATTTGCCCTGGGGGTGGCTACTGGCGTGATGACGGCTCTTATATCCTTCCCATTCAAATGTACTTCTAAACCGCTCCACTATAGTTCATGTATGACTTTGTTGTGCTCCTGCTCAAGGCTTTGCAAAATGTTGTTTGTTATGCACACTTCAAGAACTGTTGAACCATCAAGCCAAAATACAGAATAGGCCAAAACATCATCGTTGTCGGTGATGTTTGTAAAGATATTGATATTTTAACAGATAATGGCACACCCGACTTAATTGCAGTACACACACTATACTATAATGACTTATTAGGCCATGTTTACTTTGTGTATTTGCCGTTCCAGTTCTCTCACATTACTAAGGAAACTACATTTGTCTGTGAGGATTTGAATGTAAACAGTCCATTTAGAAACCAAACTCTACTGTTTGACTCCTTGACTGTCACTCGTCACGTGACCAAGTTCACCAAGCTGAGGGATTTTCAGCTGCTGGAGACGGCTCTGTTCTTCCTCATGTCCTGGAGCACATTCCTTCTGGCAGAGGCCTGTGGCTTCACAGGTAATAAACACGCACAGACACACACACACACGCACACATTTATCTATCTGCCAAGGATCAGTCCGAACAGGAGCATATGCATTCTTCCAAGAGGATGAGATAATGGTCTGACAAACAATTCGTTTTTAGGACCTTGTTTCCTAACATGAGACCTTTTTCCCTACATGGCCTTCTTTCCTAACGTGCACATATAAGAACTTTGATTATATAAGTATAGTTGATCCAAAAGAAAAGATACATTCAATGCACTACTGTTCTCTACCGGGCCATGTTATAGGTGTTGTAGCGGTGCTGTTTTGTGGAATTACCCAGGCCCACTACACCTTCAACAACCTGTCCCCCGAGTCCCAGAACAGAACCAAACAGGTACTATCACAACAGCCCCAAGAAAAAAAGTCCACTGTTAATGAAATCTGTTATACAGCCAATAAGTGCTCACCACGTTTTTAAGTCTAGCATTTGTAAAATGAGGATTGAGAACACAACTGCTGCAGGGAATGCTGTGTTGTGATGTTTGCTCATTTTATTTGTCGTCTCAAAAGTTGTTTGAGCTGCTGAATTTCCTGGCAGAGAACTTCATTTTCTCCTACATGGGCCTGACGCTGTTCACCTTCCAGAACCACGTGTTCAACCCCATGTTCATCGTCGGAGCTTTTGTATCCTTCCGCCGTCAGTTCACCTGCTAACACACTGTTTATTCTGGCCCATAGGGCTTGCACATCGCGACATCACTATGAACACCGCCATTTTGGAAGCATAGGACCATTATTACCGTTATTATGTTAATAGTAATGGCTTTTGGTCATTGTTTTGTAATTAATCGTGAAATTATTTGTCATTATGGGGAGACGTTGTGTTTGAAACTGCCTCAGAGTTTCTCTTGTGAGACATGGCAAAATAAAGTTTTCATTAGCCTAGGTCACAGTATATTCCCGTTGATTTATGATTTTGCAGTACTAAAACTCTCTTGAGTCCTCAATATGGCACAGTATCGCCAGCAGAAAATGCCATGATGCATTCTGATGTACAAAACCAATAAATGGTATTCCCTTCTATAGGTATACATTGGATGCTATGCTAATGTTAATATTTTGTGTGGTATTCACTTCTATAGGTACCCATGGGATGCTATGCTAATCTTAGTTTAGCATTCATGTGTGGAATCCACTTCTATAGGTACACATGGGATGCTATACTAATCTTAGCTTATTCTATAGGTACACATGGGATGCTATGCTAATCTTAGCTTAGCATTCATTTGTGGTACCCACTTCTATAGGTACACATGGGATGCTATGCTAATGTTAATATTTATGTGTGGTGTTCACTACTATAGGTAGACAGACATTAATGCTGTGCTAATATAAGCATGGTAATTGCAGCGCACTGTCTGACACACAGACTTTGTTTGCATGTATTTCACTTAGGAATAGTAATGGCAGACCCCGTGCTTTGAGCCCTCTGCGTGGTAACGTATAACATATAAGCGGCTCCTTCATCGATTGTTACTCCTTGACCGCGACCCCAGGTGGCGGTGTTCATCGGCAGGGCTGCCAACATCTACCCCCTCTCCTTCCTCCTCAACCTGGGCCGACGCAACAAGATCCGCTCCAACTTCCAGCACATGATGATGTTTGCTGGTCAGTGTTCTTTCAGATGCGGCATACAGGCACTATCGTTTCTTGTGACTTAGCAGGGTAAAGAGAAGCACTTGGGGGAAGAAGGCTGTTGTCATGGAAACAAGTCACTTGTGCGCTTGGCATCTCTGGCGTCTGTTGGCTGGCCTTGTTTGACTGTTTCCTCAGTTTCACAATGTAATCTGACAGATAAAGTGAACAAACATGCTGGTATTATCTTTAGGCCATTGTTTGTCACGTTTTATACTCTGAAACACGCACACTTTTTGTACATATTAATCTAATACCTGAATTAAAGCTACCTACCTAAACATATAGTTATAACTATTTAAACTTGACCATCTTTTGGCCAACGTTTTTATAGAAAAAGTAAAAGTAATTTCAGCCACTTAATGGGCATTCATGCTACAAAAGTAAAAAAGACATACATATGTACTTGTTGATGTATGTCTAAACATTGTACCTGGTGTGATCTCGCAGGATTGCGCGGGGCAATGACCTTTGCCCTGTCCATCAGGGACACGGCAACCTACGCTCGCCGGATGATGTTCTCCACCACACTGCTGGTGGTCTTCTTCACCGTCTGGATTTGCGGAGGAGGCACCACCCAGATGCTCTCCTGCCAGCGCATTCAGTACGACTCCGGCCCTTGCACAGCTCGTTCATATTAACACTTGGAGGAGGTCTTTTCGAGTTTTGGGTTAACTACTGAGTGCTACATGGCGTGGGTTGAGTCTAGTTCGAATAATTGGAAAAATATGCTAATTTTGGCAGTCACATGAGCATGTTAAGCCAGTTAAACCGTTTGGTCATTCTTTAGGGAATTCCAGTTGTCCAAACTGTACTTTGAACATTGTGAGCCAAGGTTATTAAGGAAAATGTTGGTTTTAAGAACTTGCACATGATTGACAGCTTTACTTGATATGTCACAGATTGTGTTGAATGACTTGCACTTCTGTAACTCTTTCAACAGAGTGGGAGTGGATGCTGATCAAGATAACTCGGTAAGCATAATATAAGATAAGGGTTTGTTTATTTTTAATGACTTCCTATGTTAAAGCAAAATTCAAAGCAGTACACAAACTCATCACTTGTGCTTTTCTCGTTTTTGAAAAAGAGTGTAGCCGAAGGTCCGGAGAGGAGGAGCACCAAACAGGAGAGTGCCTGGCTGTTCCAAATCTGGTACACCTTCGACCACAAGTATCCTTTGGCGGATCACAGGAAAAGTGTTAACATTTACATTAACTTCATATGAACTTTACCTCCCTTAGATGCTTGTCATGATTTTCATCAGACACCTATTGAAGCTGGCGGTTATAATTATAATAATTGATTGCATTTATATAGCGCTTTTCTAGGAACCCAAAGCGCTTTACATAGTAAGTATGTGTGTGTGTGTGTGTGTGTTTTGGGGGGGGGGGGGGGGGGGGGGGGGGGGGGTGTGACACCTCATCCACTACCAGAAGAGTTAGGTTAACCACGCAATGGGATAAATGCTACATTTGATTATGATATGGTTGAAGTTCATATTGGCAGACAACAGAGGGAGCCCCCCCCACTTTATAACAATGCCTTTCCTATTTGGCTGCCTAAGGATGAACTTACCAGGTGAAGCTAAATTAACTCTCACTTCCTTTTCCTTTAAAAACATGTTAGTCAAACAAACCTTAAAATGTTTCTGTCTAAAAGGTTCATCAAATGTTATGTCATTCAAGTTTCATGCCATGTGTCTTTATTAAATCGTCCTGAATTAATCCTTGACTCTAGCTCCCCCCCACCAGCTATCTGAAGCCCATCCTGACTCACAGCGGCCCACCTCTCACCGCCGTGATGCCCACTTGCTGTGCCCCCCTAGCCCACTGCCTCACCAGCCCCCAAGCCTATGAGGTCAGACGCTCGTTGTTGGCCACCATTTTGGATCCTCTGCCCGAGTTGCTGTGATGAATTTTAGTTGTTGAAGAGCAGACATTTTGGATTGTCAGCTCCTATTTGTTGTGAGGAATTTAGTTGCGGCTATGTTTATATCCAAAAGCAGACATTTTGTATTCTCAGCCCTAGTTGTTCTGATATTGACATTTGTTGTTTGGTTGGCCTTATACAGGTTTTTATTAAACAGTGGATGTTTTGGGGATCACTTTACAGATGATTCAACTACTCTGAACATCACAACTTCAAGGCTGTACAAACTAGTCGTGGAAAAAAGCCATTTTAAACAATATCTATTTTGCTCCGAGTCAAGGAATCCAAACCTTCAACATTATATTTCTTCCTTGCCCTCACAGAACGAGTGCCAGCTGAAGGACGATGACTCTGACCTCATCCTGACGGACGGCGACATCAGCCTGACCTACGGCGACATCACCATCAGCACGGACGCCACCGGCGCCTACACCAGCGGCGGGCCGGCCGGCCTCCCCACCGGAACCGCCAACGCCTCCTTCTCGGAGGAGCTGGACCGCGAGCTGACGTGCGGCGACCAGGAGCTGGTGATGCGGGGCACGCGCCTGGTGCTCCCCATGGACGACTCTGAGCCCCCCTTCACAGACCATCACCGCCTGCGGATGTGAGCCCGCCGGCCCCCGCGTCACGGCCACCCCACGCGCTCCAGTGGAGCCGGTTGATGGACTTCTCGACTTCCTTTCTTTCTTTTTTCTTAAAACTTCTCGCACCTTGCATTTCTAATTCTCTACCGTTTTTCACTCCTGAATCCGCTCATCCCTGCATAAGGGTACTCCCCATCTCTACCTCATTCTCGTTCTGCTCCTTTTCCCTTGCCTGGGTGTCTGCCATACCTGTGATGTATATTTATTTATTGAGATAGTTCATTCTTAAGTTTTGCTTTGAATGTGTGGCAATCAGCTTACCAGTAACCAATGCACAGAGGTCCAAGAGCATGCTTTAGTAAAAGAAATCGCTAATTTATTTACATGTATCGCAATTCCACTATAACTTAGATTCTGCATGCAAAGGATGGTGGTTTAATGTGGAAGTGTCGGGAACCAGGGTTGGTTGATTAGGCGACTGAATGTCGCTGCCTTCTCTCCATCGGTCTGTTCAGACAGTGTAGTCAGGGCCTTGCTGCGACCCAGTGGCTGAACCTTACTGTACATTTGATTTACAATCAAGTGCCTGGTGGTTGTAGTTTTAAGCCTGGCCATCCCGTTCCTGGATTTCCTCCGAGGTGCCGGAATGTTTTTTTGAATGGGCAGGTCATGCAATTTTGAATTTGCTGAAAAAGTTGTTTTCAGCATTTCTAAATATCTGCTCTGTCAATATGGTAGCATTGTACTCTATGGGGTTTTTCCGTCAGTGTAATTTGCTTGTACATAAGGCCACAATGTGACGCCACTGAAGAGGTGGATCCCTCCCAGTGACCTGTGGCTGTGATTCAGAGAGGGATTTGACACCTTATTTTAAAAGCGGAGCCTGCTCCCGGGAGATTGGAGGGACTGTTGTTTGTGATCCAACTACAGCCCTAACAGTCAAAGCTAGGGCCATTTATTGTCCTGCAATTGGCAAGTTTTTTTGGGGTGTAGGGGAGGAACTAAATGCGGATGACCTTCAGTGTTTTCTATCCTCTTTGCAACTTGGCTTCAGTACCATGAGCTAGTTACAAAATGATCATACATGTAATGTAGCATTGTCTACATTTTATATTACAATCGTGCATCACAGTCTTGTGCGAGTGCTGTAGTCTATACATTTGCGTGTGTACTTTTTTGAATCAAAGATTACCTTCATCAAATGTGTATCAATTTAATATTGCTTTATATTTGGGGCAAAGTGATTGGTAGTGCCACAATATATTTGAGTTGGGAGGGAGATGCAGATTTATGGTTTTAATGTTAATCTATTTGAGTTCTACTCATCATCATCAATACAGGTTTGGTGATATAGATGAGCATGCATGACAACGACTGCAGGCCAAAGCCAATGAATGAATCCACTGAATTCAGATGACTGTATTAGTACTGCGCTCCCCTGGTTTTATCCTCTGTACTCTGATAGGTCAATAGCAGTAGAATATAATGAGGTGTTACAGGATTGCATATAAGCAGGTGTGTCAAATGTATTGCACATAAACAAAAGGGTACCTTTTCTTTATTTACATTTCTTACATTTAAATGAGAAGAGTTATGTAAATAAAAACTTTAAATAATTCCTTTATATGTTGTGAGCGGCCAGATAAGCCTTGGCATTGTAAAATCTCTCTGTAGCGCGTGCAGTTGGTTGGTGCAGACTGTTGTTTGGTGTGGTCGAACAGGCAGGAAGTGTTGACAGACTGTCGCCCTGGCAACACCGTGTTGATGTGGAGGGAAGCGTGCTGGCTGCCAGACATGGCTACAGGGTGGTTTAGAAGAAAAGCCGCTGCACTTCAGCCTGTGGGGGAGATAAGGACAGTTGGCCCATGTTGAGGATATAGCTAAATGATAGCAGTGGGTGGGGTTGAGGAAGCAAGGGAATGGAAATGGAGGTTTGTGGGTGCTGGGGAGGGGATAGGGGGGTGAAAGGAAAGCTGGAGGGGGCGGTGTTTTGCCAGTGTTTTGCCTTTCACTGTTATCTTCTGCTGTGCAGGAATGTTCATTCATTCTTTATTTTTTGTCCCTCCACATCGCATTGTTACGGAAATTCGTATACTTTTTATTATGTTTTTTTTATGATGAATATTTTATTGTGTGGAAGGGGAGTGATGAAGTTGAAAGGCATGATATTGAGCCATTTTGCACTCCTTTGAGAATTTATCAGTTCTTTTTTTTATGAGTTTTGTTGATTGTCTTGCTATGATGTCTTATGAGTGCTGCTTATTAATTATTTAGCTTATGTTTTGGAAGGTGGTGGAACAAAAAAAAATAATCATGTCAATCTAATGTTAAGAACCTTTTTGATTTATCACTCAAGTCAAAATATATATTTACATATTATCATTATATTTCATGAAATGAAGGGAGAAGGGATAGTTTTAAGTCCAAGCATACTTCAATTTGCCATCTTTATCATTATACCGTTCAGGTCATTGTAATGAATTCTAGAAAATAACAGAAAAGTAGATTCCTGTATGCCCATCCATGACCTTTTCCAGAGCATGACTCACTCTCATTCACTCTCCATAGGTCTTATACTCTGTGGGGAAAAGATTATCAAAAGAAAAATTGTACACCGCTATTTTTGGATGATCAAACAATGCGATATTTGCATAGGCCCATATAGGTCTACATACTTGCCTGTACTGCTCTGCCAGTATATGTTCTCTCCCTGTACCCTAAATGGTAACTGAACTTGTGATTGATTTCAATCAATTGTGTCTGATGTAGCTGACCAAAGGGTCTTACCGCGCCCTGCGTATACACTGCAAAGTGTGTTTGTGAGAGAGAGCCAGAGAATCTTAATGTCTATACATAAGTGATCTGTACTCACACTTATGAGTGTGCGTGTATGTTGGAGACAATTTTCTTTTGTCTTCGTAATACTGCAAATTTTGTGTGTGAGAGAGCGAGAGAGAAAGACTGACTATGTGCCATCTCTCTTCCTCAGTGATGCAGGTACGGAGTGTTTACATAGTCTGTGTAATTATACCCTCACCTGTTCATGTGCGTGCAACGTCTAATAAACAGAAGCCTGTGCTTTTGATTGAAACCTTATTTTGTTTGTCTCTGCGATGTCCTCGTTTACCTCACCTGGCGTTAATGAGCCTCAGATGTTCCAGCTCTACACCGTTCCAGAGACATCCTGTCGGACTGCGTTGTCCATTGATGACGTATACGGTTTAACTTGTAGATCATCAATCCACTGTATTTTCCCTTTTTCTGAATTTATAGTGTTTCTCCCTCTGAGACAACTGCTCGTCTTCCTCCTTTATTTCCCTAGGAAAAGTAATGTCAAAGTAATCCTACCAACCAGCTGTGTTCAATTTAGATTTTGGTATGGAAGTGTTCCATACATGGCCTACCTGATATGACCATATATGGTAGCTTATATAATATACTGATACGCTATTGGCTAGCGTATCAGTAGGTGCTTCAGAAAGTAACATTAATTATGTTATTTTGGAGTTATTTTAGTAGTGGTACACTTCTTTACGCTATGGTATCTCTGTAGTCTGAAACTACATGGCTGCATGAAATTATTAAGAATTAAGCATCCTCCAGATGTGGGGTTATAACTGATTAAATAGTCACTTCTCATGGGAACTGGTGTCTTATCCTGAAGAATAAGTGAGAAGACTTTTTTTTTCTTTTTTTACTCCAGCACATTTTCTTCTGGATAGGTCACACGCTCCTAATATGGTCACAACACTCCACTCCAGAATGTCTAGTGTAGTGCTGTCCTGGAATTCTTTCTTTATTTCTTCTTTCTCTCTAGCTACATGTTTAAAGATCACCCCATTCTGTATACCATCTCGTCTTTATCATTGCTAAATGTCAGTCAGATTGTTTCTTTTGATTTAAGATTACATTATTTCTTGATGGGCTACAACGTGTTTAGTTTACTGCAATAAACTCACTTAATCGGAGTTGGAGCAGTGGGATGTTTGTGGCAAGACAATGCATTTATTTAGTGACCATTAGAACTCTTCTGGTGCAATTGTGTACCAAAAAGAAAATCCCATCCAACCATCCGGCTCGTCAAAGTCACCTTCTGAAACAGCAACCCACATCAATTACAGTTTTCAATTTGTAGTTAGGAAAGCTGGAGCCTAAATCCGAGTTCGAAATATTTACTTTAGTTTCAGAGTGAGTCATCTTGATACAATTTCTCGCCGTACTTTTGACCAAAGAAGGAGGTCAGTGAACACGAATAACGAACAGATCGTATGGTGGGGTTGTGTAATGTATTGTCTCTTCTTATTATTTAATTACTTAATGTTGGAACGGCGCCCACCCGAAGTGGACCAAAAAAAAAGAAGAAAAAAAAGAAACGCGCCCAAACAAATGAGAGATTTCCGTCTTATTTACACGTAGTACATCCCCGTGCTATGTCGTTGTTTATATGATCAGCATACAGACGCTTTTGACCGTGACTTACGTTTTTTTTTCCTACTTTGCTCCTCCTGTCTTTTAAAGCGGGCTGCTTATACCTCTTGCTCCAAGTCGTTGAAGGTTGAAGGCTACTGTTGGTGAACTGCACGTCTGCACTTGGAAAGGTGAGTTTGAGCAACTAACAGATTACTTTTTTTCTATTCAGTTTAAACAAAGTTTGCTAAAGTAGACTTTTGCCAATATTTGTAAACAATGAAATGCCTTTATTTATGGAAGTTGCATTGCGTATCTCAATTGTTGGTTTAGAAAATAGTTGAGTAAATAGTTGTCATAAAGTAGCCTAGGCTACTTTGTAAAAGCTGAATTATCCATTTTTCGCATGTTTCAGGAAATTATTAAATGTTAATTGCTAATATGGATTATTTCTTAATACTTACTTATTATTGGCAAAGTCATCAATAGAATGGAGAAATATATGATTTTTGCTTCCTAAACATAGCTGAGGTCAGTCAAAACCATCATACAATAGCTCTCTCTCTCTCTCTCTCTCTCTCTCTCTCTCTCTCTCTCTCTCTCTCTCTCTCTCTCTCGTTGGACAGCTGCCAAACCAAGTACATGATGTCATCGAATATTTTCTCTTTAATGGTTCCTGTATGACATCACCTCTTGCGCAGGAGGGTAAAAACCATAAAAAAACAGCTTGAAATGGGCTGATAATTACATTCAGACTTCCCTTCTCTTTGTCTGCAGATGTTTCTTTGACTATAAATAAGTATTTATGCACTCATTAATCTGGAACAAATATTTCTAGATTTGAATGCACCTCATCTTGTTTATGTAATTGATTTACTAGTAAACTGTGTTTAATGTGTTATTTTTTGTTATCACACATTGTGATTTGTTTAGACAACACCAGGTAGACGGTTACCCTTCCTTTCTACTAAGCAGACAACACGTATACTTATATTTTGTTTGCGTTTGTCTAAACCCTATGCCTTGCTAGTGCTTAAGACAGATGTTTTGTAAGTAAGTGCTAGTTGTTTTATTCAATATTAAAAACAGGATCCTTCCGATAGGTGTCCAATTTAAGTGTGACTGATAGAGAGAGGGGTAGGGTTAGAGATGGATACAAAGAGAGGTTAATCTAAGTCTAATCTGAATGCACTCATCTCAGAGAAGTTCTCAACCGCTGATTTTTTCATACAGTTGTATTCAATTTCCAATTTTATTTTTTAGCTCAAAACCATTACCTCATGGCTTGCTACGAGCATGGCTGCCAAGTTTCACGAAATGTTTGGAGTGAGTTAACGTTTGATGGGAGCGGAGCGACCCAACATTTTGCAAAATGCGGCGACCCTTAAAAAACACTTTCCAGCAATTGTACATATTGTTCATAATTGATTAGTACAAATGTACAAAAACAAGACAAATTCGTAAACCCCAGCCAGTCCGAAATCTTTAAAAAAAAGTGTATATATAATATATATACTTGTGTAGTGCTGTTGCATAAATGCTCTGTGTTATAATTTAATGTTCTAAATAAATAAATAACGTATTTAATGTAAAACTGTAAACTAAAAATTTGATTGATTGTAGGTTGTGATTGGCCCGACCCGGCCAGGTCGACTGGAAATCTGCCTGAATGGGAGGTGGGCCAGACGCATCTGCCAGAGCAAATAAAACATGAGCTCGCTGATGCGTCTGGTTCCCAGGCTTACTAATATTATTAATCTATGCAGATTACTCTTTTTTTTATGACTCTTCAGTCATAAAAGACCAGCCTGCATGTGTGTGTGTGTGTGTCTCGGCGGAGGTGTGAGGGAAAATAAGACATCACTCCTGCAACCCCCCCCCCCCCCCCCCCCCCCCCCCACACACACACACACACACACACACACACACACACACACACACTTTAAATGAGTCCCTGCTGCTCATTAGTGAAACACATTGACCTGGCTGCCGTACACTTGTACGTACACGTCTCTGTTAGTAACACGACGGCCTATAGCCTTTTTTTCCACTTGATAAAATGGTATTGTGTTGGAAGTTTGCCCCCCTGGCCCTTTGTTCAGCCAGAAATCACACTTGTCAGATCCCTGTGTGCGTATTTATTTGTGTGTGTGTGTGTGTGTGTGTGTGTGTGTGTGTGTGTGTTTGGCACTGTGTCCTCACTGCTTGTTAGTGCTTTCGTAACCAGCCTTTGTGTGTATCTGAGCGTTCCTCTGTCTATGTGTTCGTGATTTATCGTGTGTGTGTGTGTGTCTGTATTATATGTATGGCTTTATCTGTTGGGCTGTCCAGGAACAGAGGGTTACTCAATCTGAAATACTGTTCTGGGCCAGCATTCACATTGAGGAATGAGGTCACAGGTACATTAGGCTTGCTCGTCTTCTCTGTGTAATCTTGTGTAAACTCCTAAGATGAATGGTGTGTTAGAGTGGGAGGAGATGTGTGTTTATTCCAACTTCACTTGGGATACCTTATATTTAATGTAATGGAATAGCTCTCTCAACCTCTGTCCCTAAAGCGTCTCTTCACTGAAAACCAGTCATCAAATATATGGTCCATTACAGGAAGGGAGAGCAAAACAACCTGTGTAGCCTACAATGGGGCTTATTTAGCGGCCATCTTGGTTCTGAACGCTAGCTGAATTCTGCGTTCAGATCCCCCACCCAGCGAGCGTTTAAACAAAGATGGAACAAATGGCAGCTAGGTGATTAAGGCCATCATGAAATTATTGAGAGACGTGAAGAGAATGCATCATCGATTATATATACTAAATTGCTTATAATAAAGTAAACGTCTGTGATAATCTAAAATAACCCTTAATTAATTAATCAAACTAATTACATCGAATATTTGTTTTGTATAAACTGCAAAAATGAATAGCTGATGTAGCGCTACATTAATAATTCTTTATTATGCTACGGTACTTAAATAATAATAATATGATGTATATAATAATAATACTATAAATATAAATAATATACTTAAATAAAGGCAATTCCTTCCTATACATGGAAACATGTTATTTTTGGCATATCATATGTTGCTAATGATGATGTCATGAGCTATTTCCATTTGCTAAAAAGCAGGGATTAGGAAACAGTTGGTCGGAACGGGGGCGGTGGTGGTGGAGAGGTGGGGGTGTCTGGAAGTCTGGGCGTAGATTCAGTACCTCACTAGTACTGACTATTGTTGCTGGATCATGTGGTAAAGCTACTGCCCAGACTAAACACACACACACACACACACACATGCACAAACAACGCACGTGCATGTGCACACTCGCACATGCAATCAACCACACACACACACTTGAATAACTACATTCTCTCTATCTATGTCTCTTAAACACCTAAACACATCTGTGTGAATGTTGCACATCCAGCCACATATATTCACTCCACATCATCATCATCATCATCAGTCAAATCACACTCCAGAATATGTTTCGCTGCCATCTTTGGCGCCACTTATGTGCTTAAGAAGCAATATGTGCTTAAGAAGCACATAAGTGGTGCCTGACAGACAAAAGACCAGGCGGGCCCGAGCCACCTTTGGAAGAAACAGCGATACCAGGCTTGATGAATGACAACAACCACAAACTGAATTATTGGGCACAAGCCACCAGCAGGGACTGTCAGATGAGCAGATGAAGTGAAGATGGAAATAGCAGGGAGAGAAAGCGAAGGTTTGACCGATGGTTGTTTGTGTCCGTAGGGGTCTCTATGATGTCCGTGTTGACTCCTGTAGCCGGATGTAATGCGGGAGATCAGGATAAATATAAACTCGTCAAAGATAATGTCCTGCTATGCTTAATGGACCACATATAATCTGTAATTACTGCCAGATGCCCCTAAATGATGAAGCACTTGGACACGGACACACCCTCTCACACACGCACACTTTTTTTTGTTATGAGATACGATGGTCAGTGTTGCCAGAATCATTATCAATGATTTAATCTGTCCATCTGTATCAGCCTAAGGGAGACAGACAGACGACGAACAGCAACACAGACAGATAGATCTAGATTAGAACTTCCTAAAGGACAACTTTGATGACTTTAGCATCAACACACTTATTCATATTACACTATGTCTCTTCTTAGCGGGTCATATTACATTACATACGAGCGAGCCCTTCTCTGTGGACGTCTTGTCTTTGAGGCGTGATGTCAAAGGACCCACCATGTCTTCTGAAAAACCGTGGGTGAAAGGTCACTCACTGGGAGTATCAAGTGCACCATGGACTCTTCTTGTTTATTTATTACCTTCATGATCACACAGCCCTGGAATCCCTTATCGCCTACTTGATCCATCCCCTCTGAATAATAGGCATTAACCCAATACCTCTGTTGCATGTCCTAAAAAGGACCTTGTTGGCTCTGGACGTCAGGTGGGGGGGTTGGGTGGTGTTGGGGGTCGTGGGTGTGTCAATGTAAGGGTGAGGGTCACACCAGAGTATATTATACACACCCACAACAGTATGGGCTCCATGGGTCTCCCGTGGATGCTACTGCTACTGCTGGCCTCTTTGGGTTTCTAGTAGTCTTCTCTGTTAGCTGGAGGAACGCTACCCAAACACAAACATGTCTTACAGGCACACAGGTAAGGCAAGATTTGTCGTTTGGTCATATTTACTATGAAGCATTAAGTCAGTTAGCGGATACTTTTATCCAAAGCGACTTTTTATTTTTGCAAATATATAATATCCTTAAGTAGGGGTTAGGCATCTTGCTTATAAATTCCTACAGTTAGGTGCGGACATTGGGGCTCAAACCTAGAACCGCTCAGCTGCAAGTCAAACACCCTGCCTATAATATATACATTATAGATGTGATGTAGAAATAGTAATTCAGTATTATCGGTTATATACATTTAGGATTTTTGCTTTCAAGATACACATTTTCGCAAAGATGTTTGAGTTGAAGTTCGATTTGTTGTTTATGATGGTAGGAATCGCTAGCCTGGTTTCCAGACCTCATGATGTGACCTAGGTTCAGACTACAGGGAAATAATTGAATTTATTGGACAATTATGTGTGGGATGCTGCAGGACACAGCCTAGCAGGAAGGGTAGAGTTACAGAGAAGGAATGGGAGACGGAACGGTTTCCAAATCCGACTCATTATAGGGATAGTGACTTCCTGTGAGATTTCTTATGTTTATATGCATTTTGAAAATATACTTTGATCAAATATGGGGAAATGTAATTAATGTATTTAACTTAATATGATCAAACAACAAAAGAGATTAGACTTAAAAAAAAAGCATTTCTTAAACCAACATCTATGGTGTGTAATAAGTGAAGTGATGTAGTGTCGGCCGGTTATTACCATCTTTGATCTTGTCGCCACTACACTCTATCCAGTCTATCTTTAGCACCACTATGCATGAATCATCATTTAAAGTGGTCTGCCTCTGACCTTTCTCATTAAAGTCCTTTGTTCCCCAGCGGCTGCAATGGTATACCCCAATCTCCTCCTGATTTAAGACCTGGAACATACCACAGCTGTTTTAGAGGGGACAGCTGTCGGGGTGTTTGTGAAAGGAGATTAAGGTCTTGGTCATAGATGAGTCGTGTCTGGAACCCCAGCGGCTGAACAGCCCCAGAAGTCCCCTCCCTGTTTGTTTCTCTGAAAGGTCAACTCGATTTATAAAGGACAGCTCGAATACTAGATCCATGTATTCTGCTTTGAGTCAGGTTATCTTGTTCTGTAGTGCTATCAGGAAGGTGGTGTGTGTGTGTTGAGAAGGCTTTACCATTTCTATTTGTATCTGTGTGTGTGTGTGTGTGTGTGTGTGTGTGTGTGTGTGGGGGGGGGGGGGTTGTTGATGTGTGTTGACAGTTTTACCTTTGGCTCGAAATATTCCATATTGTGTGTATGCGTGTGTGTGTGTGTGTGTGTGTGTGTGTGTGTGTGTGTGTGTGTGTGTGTGTGTGTGAGAAAGAGGGAGAGAGGAAGGCAACACAAGCCAAACGTATATCCTTTAGCACAGCTGCAGATAGTCCATCCCTCCCTCCCAACCTCCATCCACCCGTCCCTCCCTCCCTCCCTCCCCCATCACTCTATCCCTACATCCACCCATCCCTGTCGATGACACACACACACACACACACACACACACACACCCCAGGTCCTGGGGCTCAGAGTGCATACCTCCGCCCTAGAGCCCCCAACTCTCTCTAACACGGCTGTTTACCACATCCCACTCAAATAGCTCCAATTCCCTGGTATAAATATTTCCCCCGTGTTCCTATGGTAACCACCAGGACTAAATGGCATCGCGACCGGGACCGTTTTCCTCCATGGCCTTCTCATTGTGTTTGGTGGGATTTAGATACTTTGACCTTAACAATCATATCTGATGTGTGATTCTACCACTGTAGCGCTGCTAGTACAAACACATGCGCACACGCATCTACGCACGGGCACGGGCGGGCACACACACACACACACACACACACACAAACAACATTGCGCCGATGTGAGATTACGATTTCTGGGGCGTGGTTAGGGTCCCCCGGTCTCATAATGACCCCCCCCCCCCCCGACTGCCGCAGCGACGTGATGTGAATGCAGGGAGTGTTGCTAGCACGAGTGTTTACATTTTTCTTTACACTAACAGCAAATTAAATTGCCTTGCTAAAATGCGGACAGGCGGGTGGGTGGTGGTGGTGGTGAGGGGGCTGGTGTGTGTATGGGGGGGGGTGTGTGTGGGTGCACTTGTTTGTGTGTGTAGAAGCAAGAGGGCAGGGGGTGTAGACCTTCTAAAAATATGACATCAACTTTGCAATTTGGAACACGATAACACAGCTGGCCTGCTTAACAGATTCCCAACAACACAATGTGATAGCAGACCACACACACACACACACACACACACACACACACACACACACACACACACACACACACACACACACATTAAAGCACTCTGTCACACCCTCACACATACACACACACACCTCACTTGGCTGGTATGCTGGAGGCCAGCAGTGACCTTCTGGTTTAGAATAACACCATATCTTTCCCTCTCCTGTCCAATATCACATTGTATGTATGTATATTGTGAAATTATACTGTGGTTGTATAATTGTATTATACCCCGGAAAAAAAGACTTCCTCTTTTAGGGGAATTGTATCAATTCGTTAGTTAGGGCAATGATGCCCCCTACTGGTGTTTAATAGTTATGTTTTTCACTGTGTTTCTTCTAGGAGCCCCCAGGAGCTATCTCTCCTCCACCATGACCGAGCGTTTCGACTGCTTCTACTGTCGTGACAACCTGCACGGCAAAAAGTACGTGCAGAAGGACGAGAAGCACGTGTGCACCAAGTGCTTCGACAAGATCTGCGCCAACACGTGCGCCGAATGCCGACGCCCTATCGGTGCCGACGCCAAGGTGAAGAACGCTTCAGTGTTTGTTTTTGTAAAAGAAAAAAAAGTGATCTGAGAGAAAACTAGAATGAGGAAAACAATTAAACATTTTCTTTGGTGTTTATAGTATACCACAAGAAAAAAAATTCCTGGGCAGATGTTGCTCTCTGTCGGCCCGCTGATTCCACACCACCCCGGAGTCAGGCTCATATAGTTACACGGATGAGAGTGTGCAATTACTGCTAATAAAGTTACGCACCTCTAAATCCCCTGACTCGTCCGCATCACGTCCCAACGCACATGATCACCTGTAATAGGCTACCTGCGTGACAGGTTGCTCGTCGTCTCACGATCTTCTCACTGGGATCAACCCCAGGAGTAAACTCACCTAGCATAATTAAGCAGTTCTTATATGAAGACTTAACGAGGACAGCTTTCTTCACCCTTGCTTTCCTCTGTTTGCGCAGGAGCTCCACCACAAGAACCGCTACTGGCACGAGGACTGCTTCCGCTGCGCCAAGTGCTACCATCCGTTGGCCAGCGAGCCCTTTAACGCGCGAGATGATGGCAAGATAATGTGTGGCAAGTGCGGCTCCCGCGAGGACGGCAACCGTTGCCAGGGTTGCTACAAGGTGGTCATGCCAGGTGGGTTTAGGTTTGTGTTCAACATTTCACAAACCGTAATGAACCCGGTTTATAAACCAAAAACCCAACGCCACGTTAAAATGCATCTCAGGAAGGGAGACATCCAGTGGGCCTGTAGCAGGGCGTCAGTGTCACTGTTTTTTCTCAGCCTCATGTTGTTGGGCTGCTGTTCAGACATTCCCACTAGATCAGCATCGGCTTGTTGGGATGTGTTTCAGGATCCCAGAATGTGGAGTACAAGAAGAAGGTCTGGCACGAGGAGTGCTTCAAGTGCTTTGAGTGCAAGCTGCCCATCCGCGCTCAGAGCTTCCTGAACAAGGGAGACGATATCTACTGCGCCCCCTGCCATGACAAGAAGTTTGCCAAGAAATGCTTCCATTGCAAGCAGGTAGGCTGTAACCCTCTTGTGATTATCCTCATTCTCATACAGGCATACTCAGAATGAAATTCACATGTTCACAGGTTCACGGTCAATGGATGTGGGCCTCCAATTCAAGTCAAGTGAACTTTATTTGGTGGTTAGGAGTGCAATAGGACATCAGGCACCAAACAAATCAACAGCATCCATACACTGTTTGAATGAACAACTAATCGATGTCTCCCTCTATGCGTCAGCCAATCAGCTCTGGGGGCATCAGCTACCAGGACCAGCCCTGGCACTCTGAGTGCTTTGTGTGCCGCACCTGCCGCAAGCCCCTGGCCGGGGCTCGCTTCACCGCCCACGACAATGATATCTTCTGTGTGGACTGCTACAAGACCGACGTGGCCAAGAAATGTCACGGCTGCAAGAACCCTATCACAGGCTAGCACTTTTACACACACACACACACACACACACACCAATCAAACATGTTATTTGAATCATTTGAACTTGAATGTACACCAGGGATTAAACTCAAAAAGCCAAATTAGGTGCTATATCCAGAAGCAAGGCAAGTTTAATCAGATAACACCCTTCTTATGCAAAGGTCTTTCAGATTTCCTTTACATAGGCAGGATTATTCTCTTCTGTACATTCACTCCACTCCCATCACCCTGCGATGTCATCTGACCTTGGTATTGTGATCTGTTTACACCATTGATTAGCTGGCAATTCCATTAATACTTGCAAAAGACTCGTTTGATGTTTGCCCAACTCTAATGAGCTTGACATTCACTATTTTCAGTTCAAGAAGCCTGATTTGTCTACTTTTATATCATTGACTTTAATTATCCTGCTGCAGTAAAATCCAATCTGAAACAAATTAAGATGTGTCCAGAGGCAACTCAAATTGAAACTGCATTCATTTCTGAATACACAATCCACATATACTGTTCCATTGTGTTTGTGCTGGTGAGTGACAGATCCCTGTCCTGTCTGGTGCTGCAGGGTTCGGCCATGGCACCAACGTGGTGAACTACGAGGGCTTCGCCTGGCACGAGTACTGCTTCAACTGCAAGAAGTGCTGCCTCTCCCTGGCCAACAAGCGCTTCGTCCTCAACGGAGAGCTTATCTACTGCCCCGACTGCGCCAAGAAGGTGTAAGCGGCAGGAGAAGAAATGCTCTGCTGAAGTCCAGAGGAAGATCAGGCAGAGAGAAATTGTGATCAAGTGGAAGTACAGCTTTTCCTAAATCTTTTCCATCCTATTGCAATTTTAACGTAGTGTTAAAATGCTGGTATACATCTTTTCCACTATAATTGGTGATAACATCAGCGCTACGTCATTGGGAAGGTCTCATGAAGGCTTCCTTAAAATTGCATGAACTGTTTGTAAGCATATGTCATTGGTTTAACTAATTACAGACAACAGTGATTGTTTCACAGCTAGATATTAACATGTGTTCTTTGGCGAGCCTGTGAACAATATTAATACAAGCTTTTTTTCTCCTGTTGCCCTGCAAAGAAAAGCCCTTTTCAATGGCTCCTGGAATCATTGAAAGAGATTTTGCTTTCTTAGTATGAACTGCTGCTAATTCATACAAGCTTTGATATACATATTCTGTACAACTTTAGATGTTATGAGTAGTCTGCTTTGAGAACTTTATAAACATTTACAAAGATGATCAAAAAAATGCATTGTGAGTTTAACGGACCTACGCCTAGGCTTTGAATGCAAATCAATGAATAAATACAAGAATGTGTTAATTTGGCCCTGGTGTAATTTAATGACTACAAAGGACACAATAAAAGTAGTTTTGCAAAAGTTTATTTTTTAACAGTTTGTATAATTTCAGTACACTTAAGATGTATTTACAAATATATTTTTTGGACAGGGCTTTATTAGGTTTGAACAAAAACCCTCTATTCAGACCAAACGAGAGATAGAGAGAAAGAAATATTCAAATTCACACTGTCGCCCTGGTTGGGTAGACTGATTGTCGTGGCCGAGGTATGGATGCGACAAATTCGTATTATTTAAGTAATTCTATCAAAATTAAAGTCTTAACTAAGGCACCGTTCTACTCTAGCACTAGACCGTGTTGTGGATAAAGAGCAGTAAAACTTCACACGCAAGACTTTTTATCCCTCAGCCTGCAGAAATGTAACCGTTATTAAACATAAAAAAAAAATGATCTGAGCGTGAAATCTATGAGTCCCTTCGAGCAGCAAGCAGTAGTTGTCCCCTACATGTGTGCGTTTTGTATGCCTAGTTGTGCCTACGATATAGAAAAGGACTCAACAGCAAAAGGGCTTCACTGCAAGGGTTAGGGAGTGGATGATTCTAGGTTATGAGTAAGGTACATATTTTTATTAAATAGCCAACCAAGTATGTGGACAGTGACTGAACAAGCCAAATCCATCACAAATTTTATTCTGCAGTAGTAACACTGCCTTACAAACCAGTAATTCATAAAAAAAAAAGCTCATACACAGCGTGTTAATTGTGAAAAAGTTAAAAATCAAGCGTTTTCATTTAAACTTTTGGATAAATAATGGATGAATGCTAAACCTGTGTTGCGCTCAGAAACATGTGGAATGATTAAGGGCGGCTTATTGAGTGTTACATTCTTTATGCTTGTTTTTATAAAGCGTATCTCTATGCTCTAGCCAGTAGATATCTATTTACAAAGTGAGTGGGAGTTAGCCAGACACACTGTGAAGGTCCAAAAACTAGGGAGGAGCAAAAAAAGGTCAGTAAAAAAAAAGAACGCACATATGGAAATGTCAACCGTTACGAACTTCAAGCTTTCAACACGTTTGTGTGTATTAAGAAAAGAATATGTTGAATAAAAGATAATGCTGAACAAGACTGACCAAACTCTAAATTTGTTCCCTTCCCAATGGTTTCTTACCATGGTCAACGTGCACTGTTGCACACTTACAAAAGTGCATTGGTGGGAGTCCATGTCAACATGCCTGCATTATCAATCCAACAGTAATCTACATCCTGTCACATAATGGGAGACCAGAATAAGCCAACATAGAAAGCAGTGAAGCAGCTGTTTTGTACACCGTCATCCAACCACTGCGGACCAAGTAAGTGATTTTGGATCGGAGATTTAGGACCAAAATGCCATCGAAATTAAACGTTCCCTGGAACACACCAAAGAACACCCTGCCACGGTTTTAGTCTAGAGATGAACGCAGAGTAAAGTCGGGGGGGGGGGAGACACACACGTACTGTGCCCCGAGGCAAGGCAGCGCTCAACTCACAACCCAAGCCCTTAGCTAAAGTACAGTAACAGATACACCAGACGACTACACCCTTTCCTTAACACGGCATCAGTTGGCCTAATACTGATTATATACAAAAATAACACTTAAATACATACATAGAAATATATTTCATATACAAACAGCCAAATTATATATATATAAATTAGAATAATGTTTTTTGCCAAGAGAAGCTTGCTTTGAGTGTATTTTGTAGAGAATCTTTAGTTTGGACCATGGCCTACGACAGCTTTCACTGGATTCATTTCTAATGCAAGTATCTGTTAACAATGAGTCTATATACATGTAAATTGAGCGAAACAAGAGTCAAGTTACGAACGCCTAAAATAAAATCCAATGAACAGAAACGCAACGGAAAACAATGGAAACTTCTATGAACATTGAATTCACGGCACTGAGCCCATGAATTCCCAGAGGCCCCTGAGGAACTATGGTCAAAGGTGTTGGGTTTTACAGGCCCCTGAGGATCTATGGTGAAGGGTGTTGGGTGTTGCAGGTAGCACTTAGTAAAGTAGTGCTCACCTTACTTGCTAGTGCCATAGAAAATAAAAAACACGTCTGGTGAAAGGAGAAAAGAGGAAAGAGTGGTATGAGATATTGGAAGGGAAAGATGGACAAGTCCTTCTAGAATAAGCTGTATCCAAAGTGTGTGAATGCCAGCGTTGTAAACACCTTTTCTTCTTCTGAATATGCTTTATCATATGTATGAATCATAAGCAACTTAAGATTGTTGACTCACACAGAAAATACATACAAATAACTATAAGGCCATGTTGCGGGGGATGCTGCCAGATTGAAAATTAAATTATGCATTACTGATAATAAAATAACTACTTTCAGGAAAATGACCATATATAGATGTTCCTCTCATGAAATCACAATTTCCACTCCACTTTACATCTAACCAGGTATGCGTTCATTCTGGAATATTCTCAAACAAGAGAAAGCGAGACAAGGGGGGGGGGGGGGGCGGGGGGACGACATGATGAACAGCAACTTACATCAAGAGACAAGAACTTATAAATTAGTTCCTACAACACCTCACCGCTGGCAGAATGAAAACCATAAAAAACATTGACAAATATAAACAAAACAAGAGAAAAAAAATAAACTATGCACGTAGAAGTTTGAGGGGACAAAAGAACCTGATAGCACAGTTTCATTTCTTCTAAAACGGTATAATCTTATTTTTTCTTTGTGGTTCTGGAGGTACTGTTTCTCCACCATCTTGTGGTCCCTCCGTTGGCTGAAAGGGTCCGGGTGAGAATAGAAGGTCCAATAGGAGGGGCAGTTGAAAGGAGGGGGAGGGGCTAATAAAGGAGTGTTTGGATGAGCTCATCTGAATGGGAACTCTAGGAGTGCAATAGTACGAGGCAGAGAGCGAAGCCGGTAGCATCAAACCTCTGCAGAGATAAAATTACAGAGGTGAATTAATATACATTTATATGTAATGGACATTGAGATTCAATTTCACACCTTCACCCTGGTTTCGGTAAGTAAGTAACAAAATAACTCCAAAATGTCAACATAAAAGTTTCTTTATGTTTGTACCCTGTCAGGTCTAAGCCATTTGATAAAAAAAAACAAATAACAAAAATCTCATTGTGAAACACATACATACATTTGATCAGGCCAGAAGTAGCACAAATAATAGGGAGAGATTCTGGAGTAGGTACCTATTACTATTAATAAACCATACATACTGTAACAGCTGAATCATTCACACCCATCATTTACCACTTTGAGGAGATGCAGGTTTCTCAACGGGGTGCATTACCTGCCAGGGCTTCCAGGGGTTGAGTGGAGCAATGCATGCTCTTGATACCGGGGGGCCCATTGTCCTCAAAGGCCACGCGGGGCCCGTCGGCCGCACCATCACAGTCGATCAAGCCCTGGTTGCAGTCCTCGGACTGGATCAGGGTCCGGCTCTTGGAGTGCACGTTGAGGTCTATGAGCTCGTTGAAGGTCCAGGGGCCCGGCTTGCTGTTGAGGCCTGGCACCAGGCTCGCCTTGGAGGCGTCCTCCTCGTTCAGGAACTCCGAGCCCTCCACCAGGCGGCTCTTGAGAACGGGGCTGGAGGGAGCATTATACGTCATAAGAAGCGGAACTTCTACTGACACCGAAGAATTCGTTCGCAGACAAACTTGTTTTATACTCAATGCTGTTAGTTTGGTGAATGAACGTTCCGTTAGTTAAGACCAGCTGGGTCTCCGTGGAGACGGGAATATCAGATCTAAATAAATCCCGGCCGCCTTGCTAGTCGGACCCATCACACATAAAGTTAGCATTGCTGTCATCTGCTGAGATTCAAGCAAGTTACTAAATCTTGAGAGGTGCAAGAAGTTTGGCGAGGTGTGCGTTTGTTTGCTTCACGTCATTTGGTTGTTATGACCTCAACAAACTTATTTACAAACTTAGTATGCGGAGCGCTTAAGGGGACGAGGCCAGGGGTGTGCTCATTTGTTTTCAACAGGGGTAACACCGTCATCATAAGTAGTCGGGGAGGTGAAGTTCATAAAAAGATATACATCTTTGGTTTGGTCTACAATATTATAAACAAGTCCCACAAGCAGAAGTTAAGCTGTGTGTGTGAGTGCGTGTCATACCTGACAGCCTGGGTCCCCTCTGTGCACATTTCATTATTGTTTTCCTTGTCGTCTGTATCCGACTGGCCGTTGACGCTGCCCACGGGCGCCTGCCTCTCCATCATTGGCTCACCCGAGGCAACGCAGCACCCTTCTTCCTTAGCAGCATCGGTCTCTCCATCAACATCCTCATGTTGGACCATGTCGTCCTCTACATTATAGAAAACCAAAATGGACAAAGTCAGTCGAGAATCACCTGTCTGTGAATACATATGTGGGCATGGGCAGACATGTGCAGGCCGTAAGAAAGCATAGCGAGAGAGGAGTGACATGCAGCGATGGGGTGCAGCGGAGGTCTGGCCCATAGTGAGGGGTGAAATATCTCACCCTTAGTTTCACAGTCAATGTCGTCCACATCATCTTCAGCATCGTCCTGGTCGTCTTTATCGTCATCATCATCTCTCTACACAGGAGATACAAACGGCACATCATCACACACACACAATTTGAACACACTACAAACATCGTCAGATTGGCACAAAACATGTCCTAATCTCTCACACACACACACACACACACACACACACACACACACACACACACACACACACACACACACACACACACACACACACACACACACACACACACACACACACACACACACACACACACACACACACACACACACACACCTCACCTTCTCTCTCTCTTCACCTTTCCTTGTTCTCTTCATAATTTCCTCAATTCTCTAAAATAAAAGAATAGAATGTTTGAATGCCTACTTGAGATATTTATTGCATCACATATACAATGAACAGTGTACTAAAACATAATGTAGGGTTAGCTTTGTTATGCCTGGTACGGTAGACATTGAGAACATTAAGATTAATTGGAAATTAATCACTGTGACAGTGCGTGTGTGTGTGTGTGCATGCTGAGACAGCTTCAGACCGTACCTCAGGCAGCAAATGATGGCGATATGGTTCACTGCGTTTTATTATGTTATGATGTTGAACTATGTTGTTTCAGTAATGTCTTGTGTAAATGAATAAGGCAGACATCAGCCTTGCCTCCGGTTATAGCTAAACCAATAAAACTATCTGTGCTAAATTCAATTTTATAAAGAAAAAGACTATCATTCAAAACAAGGCGTTCCACTGAATGTCTTGCATGGTGAACACCCCCACCCCCCCCCACCCCCCCCCACCCCACTTCACCTTCTTCCTCTCCATGCGCTCCTGCTGGTTCTGCTGCAGGACTCGCTCGCGCTCCACACGCACTCGCTCCGCCTCCTCCAGGGCGCGGGCCTCCGCCTCCTCGCGCTCCCGCTGGAGCTCCACCTGCCTCAGGGCCTCCTCGGCGGCCTGCTTCACCCGGTCCACCTCCGCCAGCAATGCCTCCTCCTCCTCCTGCTGTTTCTTCTCCTCTGCCTGCCTCTTCTCCTCCTCCTGCCGCTTCAGCCGCGCCACCTCCGCCAGCCGCTGCTCCTCCTCCTTCCTCAGTCTGCGGAAGAGGTGGGGTAATATATGGATGTAGAAAGGTATAGGGCGCAGTGGACAGTAAGGGTGGAATGAAGAAAATGGTATGCAGGGAAAACCTTTGCCGATAAGATCTTGATTCAAAACAAGCTAGTTATATTTAGCTTATTTTACAGTTTCTTTTTTCCCCTTCCTTGTTTTATTAGTACTTCACAAAACCTTTTTGATGTTTTATTTTGTTTTCTTAACTGCATAAACACTTTCTCCCATATTCAACAACGACAATAATACAATATTCTTAAGCGCATTCTTCCCTCGGTTGACTGATTCAGCAGAATTAAAGCACAATGAAGGCTCCGCCATTTAAACACTGTACTTAGCACGAGCATGACTTAGCAGAGCGGTTTTCTCCTCACTTCTCCTCCTCTTCCCTCTGTATCCGGAGCTGCTCGTCTCGCTCCTTCTGCTCCCGAGCCAGCCTGCGGTTCTCCGCCAGCATCTTGGCGGCCTCCTCCTTTGAGCTGGTCCCCACCATCGCTTTGGAGTCTTCACCGCAAACCAAGGGAAGAAAAAGGGAGAAAACCCCCCGAAAATGTAGAGGTTACGCTCAGCAGAACAAAAACCAACTTGGGTCAGACGACATCCTGTCTACCGTGATGATCTCCGCGCGATAAAAAGGGCCTGGCGTAATGGCGAACGAGGTGCTGAAGTGGACGAGACGCGGAGCAGGGGGCGACTAGAGAAGAGTGGAGGCACGCGGGTCAGGGAGGGGCGGGTTTGCAACCAGCCTGGGTGCTGTGGGGGAAGGGGGGGGGGGGGGGGGCTCGTGCAGGTTTCACATGATCCCCGGCGCTGTCTAATCAAAGGGCCCTCTGTGAGTCTCGGCGCACGGATGCCGGCGTCTGTAAACGCCAACCGTTTGCAGAACAATCAGGTGGTGTGAGTCTGTGGGTCTGGGGAACTGTAAGGATCTGGGTGGGGGTGGGGGTGCAGTCGGCAGGGGTTTAAGACTTGTCAAACTACACCGACTCTGTTGCAGTGGCGTTCAATTGCAAGTTAAACAAAGGGTTGTCGGAAAAGGGAAACACAATCCTGCGATTCATGGGTGTGTCCACTAGGTGGCAGCAGAAATGATGGTCTCCAGTCCTGATAACAGGATGTTAGTCCAACCACCCACCCCCACACACATAGGGACACTACTTTCTCAAAATCAGATTGCTCCTCATAGTGGTGCATTAGCGGTACTGCAGTGTCACATGTGTCCGCTTCAGTGTCAACATTAATCACAAATATCCTGGTTGGAGATTTAATAACCCTTCCTAGGTGCTAGCTAATATCCGGACTGACAGACCAACCCTCCCATCAGCCGAGCGTGGCTATAACAAGCTCTTTGTTGAAGACGCCGTTCAAACAACATTAATAATGAATTGGCAGGAACACAGGAAATGAGGGCGGGACTACTCATATAAAGGGTGTGATTTCATATTGCATTTCAGGATTTGATTGGCGATCCAGTTTTACTGTGGTTATTGTAACTATATATTCATGACTATTATTTGTATTCTTCTGTTGCTGTAAAGTAAGTTGAAGTTCTATCTTATATGTAGAAAATGTACATGAACATATGTTTGTCTTGTGCCCTACTGCAAACAACAATCAGTCAGCTGCAGCTGCATTTTGCTGTGTGCAAGACAGTAAAGACCGGCATGGCGTCTTACCATCTTTGTCCTTGGTCTTGCTGGAGGGGGCTGGTGGGGCGGGAGAGGGGCTGGGGGAGGCGCTGGCCTGGCCCGAGTCGGGGGACTGGGGGTTCACGGGCTGACCGAGACACAGATCCTTGGACTTGGAGTCCCTCTTGCGCAGGGTGGGGGGTCCCGTCGGGGTGAGAGCTGGCTTCTGGATGGGAGGGGGTTTAGAAACAGGGGCCGCAGTGTTGGGTTGTGGGGATGGGGGGCGCTGTTTCCCCGCGCCAGGGGAAGGAGGTCGTGAGAGTGGCCCTTGCCTGTGGGGAGGAGACGAGAGAGAGGTAGCCAGAAGTGAGGCATTTTGTATGAGACTGTAACAGGCTCCTAGCTATTTACACAAAACAAACCGCTGCGTCTACAGTCGTGGAGACAGATAGAGTAACAGCAGTGTGTGTGTGTGTGTGTGTGTGTGTGTGTGTGTGTGTGTGTGTGTGTGTGTGTGTGTGTGTGTGTGTGTGTGTGTGTGTGTGTGTGTGTGTGTGTGTGTGTGTGTGTGTGTGTGTGTGTGTCAGAGTTCTTACTTGGCTGCCGCTGGGGAGGGGGTCCTCTTGGGTATTGGGGAGGGTGCTCTCTTGGGTGCTGGTGAGGGGGTCCTCTTGGGTGCTGGCGGGGGGGCCGGGGAGGGTGACCTGTTGCGTCCCAGGGTGTTGGACGGGGAGGGGGGACGCTGGCCCATGGGCGAGGTTAACCGCCTGTCCTTCTAGGGGTCCAGAGAGGTGGGGGAGGGGGTGAGGAGATGGAATGAGAGTTGCATGTTATTATTCCGACCTTAAGAT
Organism: Lota lota; assembly: GCA_026745465.1. Classification (NCBI taxonomy): domain Eukaryota; kingdom Metazoa; phylum Chordata; class Actinopteri; order Gadiformes; family Lotidae; genus Lota; species Lota lota. The sequence continues at coordinate 6,128,276 of JACYXH010000429.1, forward strand.
CATAACACGTATTTTGCGTGTTTATTCATTTACTACAATTCATTGGACAAAATCGATATAGACGCAACTGACACATTTTCAAGATGGAACGAGAGCATCCCTGTCTTATTGAAGGTGGTAAAATGCTACTCGTATGCTGTTGCGCCGAGCTGTAGTCCTTTTTCTCCACAGTAGAGATTTCACTGTGTTTTTAAAATGGCGTCAAAGGGCTCATCTGAGTTATATTAGACGGCTGTGGCTTTTGGCTGCCTCTTCATCCATTTTTCATGCACGTGTCATGTTTGGCTGTGAAAAGCTGTCGGACACAGCAAGGTCAGGGTGTCAGCAGACACTGCATGCAGATGCATCCAACCACAGACACAAATGTACATTTCCTATATTCACAAAGCCACCGCGGAAAGAACGTGGGCCTAGATGACCTGGATTTGCTCACATTGTGATACACTGCAAAGGCAAATGTTACCCATGCAGATAACACATTGTGGTTGCCTTGTAAAAAAAATATAAATAAAGTAACCGCCTTAGTTTCATGACGGGCTTAATGACCCATCGTTAGTTTAACAGACAAGAGGAAGTGGAACTAAAACACAGAGCAGACACAAGCCATCGTCCAATCAGATGATTGTCAACTCCCATTTATGTATATTCAGACTGTCAAGCTAATCTATAGCCACTGGGCAAACGACAGCGAGAAACCCTCAATGGAGTGATTTTCTTATGCATGCAGGAGATTAGCCTAATTGTGGCTAGAAGGTGTGGACACAATGCAATATGGATCAAACAATACTGCCTTTTTAAATGACCTCACACACTGGGGATTACTGGCAAGTCCACATGTCATTTAGCACATAATGCCAAAAGGATGTTGAGAACACACACTTACCATCTTATCAGCATATGCAGTGCAAGTCAGATTGCAAGATGCAAAGAAAAAGAACCCTGTTCTGATTCTGACAAGAATACGACAAATAAGCCTAGCAAAGCATAATAATAAATATGTTGATTTCAAAGCCACACTATAATGTATACAACTGTGTGCAGGCGGGGAATAGAAAGTGGAGAAATAGGAAATCACAGGTCCATGACAGGTGGCCCTGGGGCCGGGCGTGGCCCGCTTTGCAAGGACCAATCTGTTCCAAGTAGAACCGCGCTACTGTGGCTGCCATTGTCTCAGAGACAGTATCTGACTGTGTCCACAGTGGAGAAAGACTGGCTTGCTTGACCCCAGAGAAGGAACAGAGACAGCCGATGCAGGGGCCACTCCTCAACCCATCGCACAATACAGCCTAGTGCTTCCATTTCAACTGCATGTGTGTCTACTAAAATACAAAGCAGTGAGCTACGACTCATTAATTATGTTAAGAGCCAAGCCCATATCCATCTATATCCTAATGAGTCTACAAATGTAGTATCATACCACACCCACAGTTTTATCTGAAGGCAGTTCCGATTTTACACAGCACTGATTCTAAATCAGTACTACAAGTGATGTTGAAGTACAAAACATCAGACAACCTGTTCTTTCTAAATACAATCTTGTATTAAAAAGCGTTATGGATGAGCCCTTTGGGGAGCTTAGTGGGACACCAATTTAAAATGCATCACACTAACAAAAGCAACAGTCCCTCTTCTTCCTCTGCAACTTCTGACTCATGTAAACATTGTACCAGGTTCCTCCTATAGCAATCATGCCTAACCCTGACCTGAACCTGTCCAGTGTGTCTGTAGTGCTCGTTCGTAGCTGAGCCACGTCCTGCTCCAATATAGGACAAGAGAACACAAGAGGCTGGTAGGTGGGGTGATGCCAGTGGCCCTTGGAGATGGTATTGCTAGGTGAATGGATCCTCACTGGGCCTTACCCAACACCTGTAATCTGACCCCAGATCTGATTCTCTTCATTCCATCTGCCATAAGCCTTAGCGTGTACCTTGTCATTAGTTTAGCTGTAGCGAACGGCGACAGAATATCAACGAAAGGTAATAACACCTTAGTAAATATAAAGTATTTACATCTAAAAGTAGTCAATTATAAATCCTATACAATTTAAAAGCCAAGACATTAGGGGACCAAGTGCATTTTAAACCACCACTGATTCACCTTCAACCTTGTTAGCCGACAATCTTTTGTATATATTGGGGCGAGTCGCTATGCTGATGTTCAATTGTATTCCATTGCCCACTCTGAATGTCCTAATGTTGACCTGGCCTCACATATATTTGGCTTCAAGCAGGTTACCAGGAAGTGTGCTTATGAAAAATACAGGCAACAATGCAACTTTTGTAATGTCAGTACATATCTCTTGTAGAGCATCTCATTTTTGCGTGTTTCTAACCAATAAATCATCAGCCCCCTTATAAACCACAAAAGGCGGTGGTGGTGGTGGAGGGGGGGAATTACCAGCGAGGGGTCCAAAGCTCCGTCGGATGAGACGGAGCCGGTCATGCCACTCTTCTGCCGGTCGATGCTGCGGCTCCGCAGGGGTCCGCGGGGAGGGGGTTGCAGCGGGCTGGCCGAGGCTGAGCGAGGACACATGTGACACTCTGGTAAAGGAGATGTCATTGCAGCACCAGACCAGTGTGGGGGAGAGGATGCAGGAGGAAGAGGGCCGGGGACGGGTGGCAAAGCAGCAAAATAGAGTGGGGGGAAGAGAGATGTAGGAGGAGAGGAGGAGATGGGAAGAGAGAGTGAGGGAACAGTGTGAGAGAGGAAACATGGAGGGAGATGGAGAAAAAAACAGGGAGATGCAGGAAGAAACAGAGGGAGATGGAGAGCGAAACAGAGGGAGATGGAGAGAGAAACAGAGGGGGAGATGGAGAGAGAAACAGCGAGGGAGAAGGAGAAACAGAGAGGGAGATGGAGAGAGAAACAGCGAGGGAGAAGGAGAAACAGAGGGAGAAGGAGAGAGAAACAGAGGGAGAGAAACAGAGGGAGGAGAGAGAAACAGAGAGGGAGATGGGGAAACAGAGGGAGAAGGAGAGAGAAACAGAGGGAGAGAAACAGAGGGAGGAGAGAGAAACAGAGAGGGAGATGGGGAAACAGTGAGGGAGAAGGAGAGCGAAACAGAGAAGGAGAGAGAAACAGAGAAAGAAGAGAAACAGAGGGAGAAGGAGAGAGAAACAGAGGGAGCGAAACAGAAACAGAGGGAGATGGAGAGAGAAACAGAGGGAGAGAAACAGAAAGGGAGATGGTGAGAGAAAGAGAGGGAGATGGTGAGAGAAAGAGGGAGATGGTGAGAGAAAGAGGGAGATGGAGAGAGAAACAGCGAGGGAGAAGAGAGAAACAGAGGGAGATGGAGAAAGAAACAGCGAGGGAGGAGAGAGAAACAGCGAGGGAGAAGGAGAGAGAAACAGAGAGGGAGATGGAGAAACAGCGAGGGAGATGGAGAAACAGAGGGAGAAGGAGAGAGAAACAGAGGGAGAGAAACAGAGATGGAGAGAGAAACAGAGGGAGATGGAGAGAGAAGATGAGGGGAGAAATAACGTAAAGAGAAATATAGTTGATTTTGTAAGGGAAAAAAAACAAAAACACAAACAGCTATGCGTTAGTTAAAGTAATCGGTAAGCAGCAAACAACATGTTTATTATAAGCCTTGGCAGAGCTGGAAGTGGTAGGGAGGTATCGGGGGGGGACGACAGACAGGTACAACATGGCCCTTGGTATTCAACGCACGGCAACGACCAACACACAAACACGTGACATGGCATGACAACAGTGAGCAAATACCACAAATCACACACACCAACATCCCGGTACCACATGGTGACAATGCAGACACACAGGCATGCACATGTTAAAACACACACGTCTGGCGCATACAATACAGTTAGCAAACACGAACACATGCTGGTCGTTATATATAGGGTTTGTTAATTAGATTTAGCAAAAAATAATTATACAAATGATTTTAGACATAAATTAAAAATGTCTGACCTTTAACTGATCAAAGCTTGGATACACGTTTGTACTGAGATTTGGGTACAGGCCCTAGCCAAAACGGCCAGTGGACTGACGCAGAGCACTCCCAATAAATAAAGGCACAAAGCCAGACACACAAAAGCCCAACCTAAGCTAGGACAAACACGCGATACGGAGCAGCTAAATTCAATCAGGCTACTACAATTAGCATTTATAGGATGGGGCACCGATGGTGGCTAAGCATGAGTGTAGTAGCAGTGTAGCTTGCTGTGTCACATTGAGGGATTAGCCTTGAGCGCTAATCCTGCAGCGAGGCCTGGGGAGCTTACCCCGACAGGTTCCAAACGTGGGCAGTAATTCTGACTACAGTTCTCAGATGCTAGCATGACTATGAGGCATGGTCCCCGCTACGAGCTGCCATTCCCGCCACTGTTGATGCTTTAATGCGAATGGTGCCTCACATTTCAGTTTGAGCAGAGGCTGCACTTAGCAACCGAACCATATATTCGAATGGGTTTGTAATGACGGGTCGATAGACTCAAACGACACCACTTGCAGGAGCGGCAACAGAGGAGGCAAGCAAAAAAAACATAGGCTCTTTCAACGATGCTTAGAGCTCGAGGAATAGACCACAAACAACAACAAGAACAGAAATCATTGGACGAATGTACCATATGTCGGGTAATAGGCTTATGTTGTTTCATCATAAGACAATTATGATCCAATGACCAGAATAAACCGAATTAACCTAATCGAAAAGGCATGTAAACTCTTTGAAAGAGGCTGAAAAGCCAGTTCGCACAGGTTTCCTGAAGCATCAAACCTAAAACACGCTGGCCCTCAAACGCTAACTAATAAGCGACTCCATACAACCAAGTAGTCTGCAGCAGGGACAGTCCAGGTCATTTAAAACGGTTGCGACTCAAATCCTTTTGGATCCCTGGGCTGTATTACCACTACTGCTACACAAGTCGCCTTCATTCTCACGCAACCACACACACACACACACCAGGTAAGCAGCTTATGGGAAATCTCCCAGCAAGTGGCCCTGGGTCTTCTTAGACACACTGTAACGTCCACCTGGCCATGCTCTGCTCTCCTAATCAGCGTCGGATTTGGGAATCTCGGACGATGGAAGCATATCAGCAGGATTCTGTGGACGGTCGCAACTCACCGTATATAACTGTCTTCCCAAATACATTGATCCTACTGTAAAAAGACCACTTTTTAACATAGCCAATCAGAATGCAACAATCTCGACACTGCAAGCAAACCGCCATGATTTGAATGCGTCTACCCGCCACCATTAGCAACAACATCATCACCATCAAGGCCCCCATTAGCATCATGGCGGCTAATCAATAGAGTGAGAGTCTATTGCAGGGCTCGGTCTTCGGACCAGGACCCTGGGGGTTTGTGGTGGGTACAGCAGGGAGTTGACTGGGGCTATGTAATGGAGGGGGGAGGTAGGGGGGTGTAGGGTGGTTGAAGAGGAGGTGGAGACGGATGGGGGGGGGGGGGGGGGGGGGTCTAGAGAGGGTTCCCCGCCTAGGTCTCTGGGTTGGAGGTTACCTGCAGCGTCTGCTCCGTCAGCGGACAGTGCGGCGGCACTCTTGCTCCTAGCTAGTGAGGCCTGGGTGGGGGTGAGCAGGCGGCTTAGGACCCCTCCGTCCACAACGCATGCCTGCTGGGCCCTGCGAGCTAACCGGACCCGAAACCAACCCCAAACATGATAAAGAATAGAAAAACACAAGCCAAGAAGAAAGAGGAGGCAAGTGGGGGTGGGGGGTGGGGGGCAAAAAAGGGGAGGGAGGGGGTGAGTAAGTGGTTGAGGTTAAGGAGGATCACCATGTGATTTGAACCATCCAGGGGGGGAAGGGGAATCAACACACAGAAGCAAAAGTTCAAGGTTTGGTCTCAGTAGTCTTGGATGGACCTCCTCTTCACAACACTTCGTGTACTGAGACATCTCTACAATGATGTAAAACGTGGAATTTGCGAGTGAAGGGAGCCATGGCAGAGTACTGAGAGCCAGACCAGAGCTTGAATGTCCAGCAACAATAGTAAGTCATCACAAAACCAGAAGGACAACAAGGTCAAGACAGTGGTTCCTTGAATAACAGTGGAGGGTGTGGCTAAGAGAAGAAATAACAATTAAACTGTTAGTTGAAGAACATAGAAAAGAAAGAGAGGGGACTTTCTGGGTAGAGACGTAAAAGGTGAAGATCATTGCATGGTCAAATAGACAGAAGACGAGAGCTCTTAAGCGTCCTTTGTATAAATTTGGTACGGATTATTATTTTTAAAATGAAATAAGACCAATTGCAGTTAAGTGGACACTATAGCTTTTACATTATGAAATGTTAGTTGTCATAATAAAAGTTATGTTATAGTTCCCCTTAAATTTGACAAAGGAAAAAAGAGCTCTTGTTTCTCGGGAAAGAAAATACAAAAATTAACCTTCAACTAAAGTCCCTTTTTGTGACTAAGTAGTTTTTAAACCAACAGGAGGAATCAACAGAAAGTTAAGTGAAGAGATATAGGGAGCACCCACCATTGCGTGTCTCTAAATATGGGACCTAAAAACTGGGTGTTAAGGGGGAATGCTTGCTAAATGGCTTTTGGTGAACCTGACAAAGGGGACATCTGTTGCTGACAGACTTGTCCGTTCTGTGCTAGCCTTGGAGTACAGCAGCATAGCTAGCTTGTCTTGGCCCAGCTATCTAGAACCTGTCTCAACAGTATAAAAAGAAAATGGGTTAAAATACATGGGACTCCATGGCAATTCGAAAGTGATTATCTGGGGAAACCTGTAGTCCTGCTTTGTCGGCTTTGCCTTTTTTCTCCTTCATTCAAGTCAGACAGCACTGTATTTCAGACCATAACACAACACAACACACACACACACACACACACACACACACACACACACACACACACACACACACACACACACACACACACACACACACACACACACACACACACACACACACACACACACACACACACACACACACACACACACACACAAACATGCAGCAGGGTAACTATTGACACATAAAAAAAAAGACCCGACACGGCACACGGGACAGGAACAATGTCCACCGCTCGCGTCATGTGCGAGGACATGTTGACACAGCTATACAGGACAAACATCACTGGTTAATGGCGTGACACATGCCGCGCCGGCCCCTGGTTCCACATTGGGGCCGACACGAGGACACACGCGCCACCAGAAAGCCAGAGCGCAGAGCCCTCTGATGTCATCTGGGGGGGGGGGGGGAACAACAAACACTTTGTGACAAATAAACAAATCATTGTGTTAGCGTTAGCGCACAAAGAGAGGGGGAATGGGGGGTGGGGGGGATCAGTAAATGAAAGCAATGCTTGGCAGGCAAACAAAGCAAAACAAAACAATTCAAAGTGAGGTAGAAACAAGATCAGCCGTTAGTGAAGTACACGTTACAACCAAAAAAAGGGGATCGGACAGAGAAAAATAAAAAGGGGTGAGGCAGACAACCTAGGCAGCACCTTGTGGAAAGGGCACGGTTAGAGAGCTTATCAAACCGTAAGAAAAGAGGCAGTGCCGAGGCCCGCTGCCATAAAGCAACAAGAAATCCCGATCTCAACGTGGGCCGAGAAGACCAGAACATTTTTTCGCCTTTTGACAAACACCTTCATGGCGCACATCAGACAGCCATGTTTTTAACCCCGCCACGTTAAAACGTCACGGTAGCACAGAGCAACGTCAGTGAGAGCTCCAGCAAGAAACAAGCCGATGATGAGTCAGAGAGGCGTGCTTGTTGTTAAAGATAGATGCCCTAAGCAATGCAGACAGAGCAATTAGGAAGTAAAAATGACCGTCGACTTCGCATGCTAGCCACCTTGATCGTCAGTGGCGCACTTATCGGGTTTGGCAGGGGTCTGAGCTCGGACCCCACCCCCCCGAGTGAGGGAGGAGCTTCTCTTCATCACGCTGCGGCCTACAGAGGAGAGAGGTGGGTTATAGCCAATCACAGAGGCCGCCAGGGGGCACAAACTATGAAGTCCCCGCAAATGCCTTTGGAAGTCGTGTGTTCAATTTGTCACTATTAATTTTGAGATTATCCAATCATAGGCAAGAGCAAGGCAGCAATCTATACATAACTTGGGAGGTAAAACCATCCCTCCTCATCCTATTGCTGAATAAGTGAGCGGACTACAAAAATACATCTCAAGCAATCTGAAACACTAATAGCATGTCAACCTCTGCACCAGTAAAGTAGAAATAGCAATGTCAGCATTTGACCACTAGAGCTCCCATCAGCCAAGTAGTAAGAGTGTCCATTACAATGGCTGTGTGGTTGTTACTGCTGTGGCTGTAGCTTTAAAAAGGCATTGATTCCAGGGCTCAAATCCCTCCATAGCAACATTCCTACTGAAGCCAGTGAGGAAGCAGGAGGGAGGGACACTATGAGAGCTGCGTGTGCGGCGGGTCGTGGATGTTCTCCTGCACCTGGCTTTTCCACCTGGGGCTTTTTGCTGTCTTCCTTAGCCTGAGGAGCAACGCCATTGCTAGGCAACCGTTGACAAGACGCACTCCTCCGCTTAGCACCTGAGGGACAATGATGAGACACGCGGGGTGAAGTGGAACAGCACTGGTACAGCACACAAGTCTCACTCATGCTCTTGATTTGAATGTGACAAGTGTGCATGCGGCAGCAGAACAAACGTGCATGCGCATATATGTCCGCACACACGCTAAACTAATTGAGCAGACCAATTGCAACAATTGGTTAGTTGATGAGTCACCACCACACCACCTTGTACCGATATGATTTTGTAAAAAATACTTTCGGATCCCTTGGGTTGGCACTGAATAAACTGCAAAAAGATACCGCCCTCCATACAATAAAAGAGCAACATCACGTCTTGAGGGCCGAAAATATTTGTCAGCAATATTGATGACATTCATGACGCTGTGGAAAGATTATGCTGATTATGGTAATTCTTTGTTTGAGAATCAAAATTCACTTTTACCTCATGAATCAGGGCAGGCAAATGTACATTTAAATGAATGAATCAGATTCTGTTGAGTATCGCCGTGGCTTAAAGTTATCAGGTCAGGATTCAGTGCTTTGTGGGCCTGTATGACAAGTCATGATTCTGTATGACTGTCCTATAGTGTAGAGTGAGTGAATGCTATGGATTAATCCGAATCAGGATCATGCTGGATTGTCTTCACAGGCTGGAACCAGAGACAAGGAGCTAAATCATTGGGTTTACCAGTCTCTCTCTGTGCACCAGTGAGCTTGTGTGTCAAATCCTGAACATGGAGGAGGGGAAAAGGGGTCAAAGTTCAAAGTCTACAAAACGGGTGGCCAGTCAGAGAAAGCCTGGCTGCAGACAGCCTACGATCAGCTGCCAGAACAACATTTCAAAGAGAAAGTAAAAAACAAACCCACTTATATCAAACAGGGACAGCAGCAAGCACAGGTTATGCCTGAAAGCGATACCAGGTGACGAAAATAACCTGGTACGACTTTGAGTCAAGCGGTTACCAGTATTTCACCAGCAGCAGTGAGGTCACTTTGATTTTAGATTGCTTCTTTTTATCCAACTAGAACTAGGTGAGTACAGTCTCTATAACCGTTGTTCAATTTTCTTGACAACCGTTCATCCAACCGACTTCACACTTGACAGGCGTATTGCAGAGCACCGAAGGATGTGCAGAGGGTGAAGTTGTTTGGATGAGCGATTCTCCAGAATCGGCTGAGTAATTGGCCCGTTCCGGAAAGGCAGGTTTCTTTTTTTAACGGGCACTAGTTCCTTTAACATCAACGTACTCTGGGCGTGCTTGCTGATCATCAACCTTTGGCTGGGGGGTGTAGGCCGTCTGCTTGACCAGTCAGGTTGGCAGGACTAGCGGGGAGGAGCCGGTAGGGGAGACTTACTTTTATCGGGGGTTTTGATGAGGGTGGCGGAGGAGGTGGAAAGGCGTTTGCTGATGGCGGCGTCACCCGACTGCTTCAAGTTCATGGTGGACGTGGAGCGCTTGTCCACTAGGAGGGGAAGGGAGGAGGAGGACAGACAAGGGAGGAGGATGAGGGTTTTATTTTTAAACAAACAGGACCAAGACTAATGGGAAATGGGTGGTGCGGGTGGACACAGGAAAGGAAGCAGAACCCAAGGAGCAGCTAAATGTTTGACACTGTTTAAACCTTTGCTCTGGAGCCTACTAATATATATATATATATATATATATATATATATATATATATATATATATATATATATATATATATATATAAATAAATAAATAAATAAAGCTAACAATAAAATAAAAACATTTTAATGGGATACTAATACAAGTAGTGCACAGATAGAGAGTGTTAATGTGAAGCAGCACCTCAGATGACATTTGCCAGAGGATAAATGTAAACTAAAAACCATCCAGATGCTGAACTCAGCCAAGCGTTTTTGGTTTCGAATGCAGCGCTGTTAAGGGAGAAAAGAGAGCAGGGAAACCTGTAGAACGATCCACAGAACATCCCATCCAAATGCAATCATGAGACTCAGTTATCCACAAAGAGCGGCAAGAACATGAGGTTGTAAATGCGAGAAGATATATCGGTCCAACATTTGATCATATTTTGACAGTCAACACGCCCCACGGTTCCCAAGAAACAGTCACAAAGCAAAGTCTACAGCCGACATGTTTACACATCATACTCCAGTGACGCTTGGTTTCCCCAGAGAGGTTTGTGTGTGTGTGTGGGGGGGGGGGGGGGGGAACCAGGAAGTTGTTAGTGACAGCAACAGTCGTGTGAGGAACATTCTAGAAACCCAAGCCCACAAAAAAAAAATCAAATAAATGGAGTGCACGTGCGAGTCCATGCTGTGTTTTGCTTCCTCAGTGAGGTGAGGAAGGGGTGGGTGGGTGAGGCAACACCAATGGTGGGTAAATAACAACCAAAACCTTGCTGTTTCCTTGGGGGCTTTTGTGGCGAGGCAGGGGTGATTTCTATAGCTACTGGAGATAAGACGCTGGGTTCAGAGTCTCCTGTGGGGGGGGGGGGGGGGGGGGGGGGGGGGGGGGAGAAACACAGGTCTCTCAGGACATGGACATGGCTGAGAGACAGGTACAGGAAACCTCCATGGATGTGGAATGAAGAAACCTGAAAAGCCATTAAGTAGAAGCTCCACACTTGGAGCGTTGAGGCTAGTTGAATAAAAGGCCCAGCGCGATAAGGCACACCCAGGGCACAAGATGTATATGGTAATGCATTGTATATTAAGTTAAAACATTGTAAAAATGCACAACTGGTTGAACAACTGTGCCTTGTTGTTTAACCAGATTAGAGACTAGATCAATTTCTATACTACTATAACCAGAGCCTTATAGTCTAACCAAATCTGCAGAAGAAAGGGTTATGAAAGGCATTTACAGAACCACAAGGAAATGACCGTTTGACATTTTGGTATCGCCATGACAAAACAAAAAATAGGACGTGGGCGGATAACATGCATTCTCCGACATGGGTGGTTTATTGTCCTGACATCAAACAAACCGCTATGCCATTATTTAGTGAGAGAGAGCATTGGATAATGAGACATATTGTTAAAAAGAGAGAAGAGCTAGGAGAGACATCAAGAGCTAGCACGATAGAGATAGCTAGAGAAACAGAGAAGGAGACCGAGCTAGAAACAAAGATTTGGAGATATAGAGAGAAACAATGAATAGCAGCAGAGGAACGTTAGAACAGTAGCAAAGGTAGAACGTGTGAGAGACAGAATGAGGAGCAGGAGGAAAAGTAGAGGAAGGAAGGAAGGAAGGAATGCCTCTTACCCGCTCGTCCGTCTGAGTCTGTGGACAGTCCTCCCCAGGACCATCGCTTCTGCCGCTGCTCCACCCGTTGGCTGCGCTCCAGCGTTCGCCGCATCACCGCTTCGTAGTGCTCCTGTGGCGAGAGGGGGGGGGGAACGGAAAGGGAAAGAGTGAGAGACAAGTGGAGACAGAAACAGAGAGACGGACAATGGGACAGGGGTACTGAGTTTCCCACAGCACAGCAATACACTGCTCCCAAACTAACTCCTCAATCCATTTACGGTAAATAAATTAAGGCCATTCATCTGCTGCTTGTGCACTTTAGAGTTTTAAAGTTAGAAAACCTAAACCATTAAAATGCTGCAAGAGCAGACACAACTACGCCAGCTCAGATTTTGAGAGTGTGTTGGACCTTTTCCACGGACATCGAAATCAATGAGGCTAACTTGTGTTTGCAGAAGCTCGCTGGATATCACATGGAGACTAAGATTCAGTTGTCGATTGCATCCTTTTTTTGCTAGGAGATACACATTTCACCTGTCTCTTAAAAAAACAGCTGAATTGTAAAGTTTAGAAATGCGTCTGCTCAGAAACATTGGGTAGAAGAAACATGAAACCTCTATTAAGATGCTGTAATGCGGTACGATATATTTTTGCTTAATATTGTTTACATATAAAATCTTTTGTCATGAATTAAAGTTAAACAGCAACAAATCGCACTCAATCGAACAAAAACTGTCGTATTGTTTTTACCATGTGCAATAACTGTTGGATCTGAATGAGAATAAATCAAGATGCTGCAGGGGCCATGGGTTATGTCCCGGGGACATGTAGGGGCCCAGGATTATGTCCCAGGTGTGTAGGGGCCCAGGGTTACGTGCCAGGTGTGTAGGGACAAAGGTTGTGTAGGGGCCCAGGTTTATGTTGCGGGTATGTAGGGGCCCAGGATTATGTCCCAGGTGTGTAGGGGCCCAGGGTTACGTGCCGGGTGTGTAGGGACAAAGGTTGTGTAGGGGCCCAGGTTTATGTTGCCGGTATGTAGGGGCCCACGGTTATTTCCTGTGTGTGTAGGGGCCCAAGGTTATGTCCCAGGTATTTAAGGGCCCGGGGTTATGTCCCGGGTATGTAGGGGCCCAGAGTTATGTCCTCAGTGTGATGGGGCCCAGGGTTATGTCCCATGGGTGTGTAGGTGCTCAGGGTTATGTCCCGGGTTGTGTAGGGGCCCAGGGTTATGTCCCAGGGGTGTGGAGGGGCTCAGGGTTATGTGCCAGGTGTGTAGGGGCCCAGGGTTATGTCCCGGGGGTGTAAGGCCCCGGGGTGATGTTGTGGGGTTGGGCCCCGGGGGCATGTAGCCAGCTACCTTCTCCTCCTCCGCTTTCAGCTTCCTTTTCTCTTCTACAGCGGAGCGTTTCTGCTCCTCCTTCCTGCGCTGCTCATCAAGCTTCTTCTGGCGCTCCTCCATCTGTCGCTCAACCTGCAGCTTGGCCTTGCGCTCCCGCTCCACTATCTGGGAATCCCGCAGTGCTGATGTGAGGACAGGGGAGTGTGGAATAGAGGAGATATGAATATCTACTATGATTTGACATGCCCGACAATGTCTATGCAATAAAATAAGTATTTTGAATGACAATCACAAAATGATTAGAAATCCTTGCATGATGTGGCAAGAGTTCAATCCCAGACAATATCAAGTCCCAAATCCAAGTACAGATAAGCTGTATCAGACATATTTTGTGACGACTGCTTCATCACTCAATGTGTTTCATAGCTTATGTGACTGAGGAGCAACACACTCTGCATTTAAACATGAATCAAAGGCTAATGGCTTCGATTGGTCAGTGTCTTTCCTTTCCGGTTTTGTGGCTCCGCCCCTCTTGGTATCCTACCTTGTTGTCTCTCCGCCTCCTCCCGTCTCTCCTTTGCTACTCGTAGTCTCTCGTCTATCCTGAGTGCGGCGCCGTCGATGACTGCACACACACACACACACACACACACACACACACACACACACACACACACACACACACACACACACACACACACACACACACACACACACACACACACACACACACACACACACACACACACACACACACACACACACGATCATCCATGCCGCAGTGGCGGACAGTGAAGGCATTGCAATGGTGTGCAGTGCAATGAGGACAATTAGGAGTACGAAAAACTAGGACAATGGATTTTGAGGACTGCACTGGCTACAGCAATAAGATGAATAAGATGTGAAGAGAACTAGAGGCCAGGAGAGAGTTCAATCAGTACAATTATACAGAGGTAACAGCTGACTGAAACTAGTGGCGATCCATCCCCTATTTTGTGTCACACATTAGCATGTCACCAGCTGATCGTTGGTGTCCATTACCTGGCTTGGGCCCCTGAGGTTTAGCTGTTGTGCTGGGTGGTGGCGGACCTGGGCTGTTCCCTGACAGGCTGCGGCGCTCTTCTGCCTGGGCATGGGCAGCAGCAGCTGGACACACACACACACACACTGTAATGTCAGTCATGGACACACGCCTCAGTACAGCCTTGTCCGACATGTCAACAACATGTTGAACCATAGCCACTGAACGGCTAGTGGTTTCTCGAAACACAATTTTCAACGTTTCTTTTTTTTCTCCATCTCCTCCACTTTGTTAGTCTTCCCTGCATAGGAATGCAAGTGTCGGAGCGATCCAGGCGGATTTGAATCTACAGAACAATCCTGCTATTCAGTGTGCCAAAAGTTAACACCCCCACCCCCAACCCTGCACACAGTGGGACCAGTGGCTAGACACACACCGATCTCTGTGACAGGCTGCTGGGACATCAGCAGAGAAAGGGCAGCCATCCCAACGTCTCATCCTGTTGATCTGGACGAGAACAGTGCTCCTTGGTAGCAACGGCTTGATCGAGACAAAGGTGTGGCATTGAACTTTGTCTAAGTTAAATTTTAAATCGAACTCTGTCACCTTGTGGTCGAAGTTCTTTTGAGCAAGATCTCAAATGTAAACAAAAAGGTCACTCCCGGTTGTTAGTGTTATTCGTTTTTGTTATTCGGTTGGACAGAATCATTTTAAACGAGAACTCATTGGTCATTACTTGTGTTTTGATTCTTGTCAAGTTCAGATGTCTGCCCTAAGCATGGGGCGCCGAGGGGGGGAGAGGGTTACAACATGGCTGATCAACATTAGCATTACACAGCATGCCAGACAGAAACCAGACCAAACACAGAGGGGCACAACCAAGCATAATAGCCCACACTGATTATAATCCCTGAGTACTGAGAATGTAATCGCCTACATTTGCAGGCTGCATAGTGCTGGGTGATTAGTGTAACCTGCTCTTCCCCGGACTCTGGCCAGCATTTTATGTGTCATGGGTTCACATCAGGCATAAATAGCCTTTTTTCCCAACCGAGGCAAAAATTAGACGAGGGCAACGGCAGAGTTACTGAACCGAGTGAGGGAAGGAAGTCGTGAAGATGATGTGGCTTTATTAGCCCTGGTAGTAGCCTAGCGCCCTCATGGCTCTG
This sequence comes from Lota lota, assembly GCA_026745465.1. Taxonomy (NCBI): domain Eukaryota; kingdom Metazoa; phylum Chordata; class Actinopteri; order Gadiformes; family Lotidae; genus Lota; species Lota lota. The sequence continues at coordinate 6,143,533 of JACYXH010000429.1, forward strand.
TCTCTGTGTGTGTGTGTGTGTGTGTGTGTGTGTGTGTGTGTGTGTGTGTGTGTGTGTGTGTGTGTGTGTGTGTGTGTGTGTGTGTGTGTGTGTGTGTGTGTGTGTGTGTGTGTGTGTGTGTGTGTGTGTGTGTGTGTGTGTGTGTGTGTGTGTTCCACCATGCCAGAGTTGCTGACAAAGGCAGAGAGGTGACCATTCATGTGATACTCACATTATTGATGAACACTGGAGCTTCAGGCTTGGTCTAAAACTCTCCTTCAATCCCGTTCAACACATGCATTATTTATTACTTCACACTGCCGCTTTACATCTGAAGCCGAGCAATATGGAAGAATGGCTGATACATTTAAACATGAAAATGTCATCAGGAAATATGCCGTTATTAGCACAATTTCGTTTATTCGCTAATCGTTTATTAGAATCAAAACACTATAAAATCCCAAAAGGTCCTTAACTGTGAGCAATTATCACAGTTGATTTGTGGGTAATATAATTACAGCTTTCAGCTAATGAGGCTTCAATGTCTCTGGGGAAATCAGTAAATAACATAATTAAGTTGACTTTTAATGTCATAAAGAATCATCATTCAACAACACTCGGTTCAACCATCCAACCAGAGCCATCAATAGGTTTGGGGAAGCTATTTTTAAAGTAGGCTAAATGCTACCACTGGCCGAGTCACTGTGAAATAAGCATGTCACAAGGGTGGATCAGGGCTATTTTGACCAACAGTGAGGGCGCCAGCAATCGTATTCCTCATTCAGCAGAACGAAGAGAGGATAAAGGGCCCATTTGGTTCACTCCCTCACCCACCCACCCCAGAGAGAGACGGTGGCTTCTCGTTACACAAGGTGACCTGGACAAATCGAGCGGTAAAGGCTTTGTGCTCTCATTTGGCTATCAAATAGACTGCACTGCGTGCCTTTTGTTTGTCATGCGACTGCTGGGCGTGATGGTGGCCGTAGTCTGTACACAGAGGAGGAGGCTACCGATCGTATACGTGGGAATAAATTGAAGCGGGGTTAAAAGTTGATGGGTGGACTATCATTAACAAACATGTATATTCATGTGGAATATAAATGTGATCACTGTGTAATTTAGAAAAGCAACACCATATGTTAAAATAGGACACGGCCCATTTCCCAGCCTAGACCTAAGAGTAAACCGTTTCCCCAAATGTAATCTTAACTGCTAGTGCTTATCAAGCACCGTTGAACACGACCTGGGCCAGGTATCCCGTTTCATGTCCTGATAAAAGAATCCTCAAAAAAGGACAATGAGCTGACGAGACATGCCATTCCCAAAAGCCCAGAGTGGCATAAGAGCAGAACACGATTGTTTCCAAAGGGTCAAAGTGGATTAAAGAGGGGACGGGGCTGCAGCTTATCCCCAGAGGAAGTGCACTAGGTCACCTCACTTTTGTTCTCACACTATACTCCAGCCAATCCCATGGGATAGAGGAGGTAGAGATAAATAAAAAGGTATACATGTCGGTTAGACGACCTTCAGATTTGAATGCCCAAGGATGTTGGCCTGCTCAATATACCATATCGATATGGCTAATTGACATAGAAGCCTACACTTTGTCCCGTATTGAAGACCTGCTGCTGTTCACAACTAAAAGTGATCAATGTGTTGAACCAAGTAGTGCTAGTCAAATATATCTCAAAATATGTTTCTATGAAAAAATAAATTGCCTGTGTCTTGTGATGAATGTTGCCAAGCGCTGCCATGATGTTCCAAGCAGCTGGATTTCAGAAAACGTTAAAATAAGAAACGCCTTTATGTCGATCCAAATAAGGTCTCCAAAGTAGGTAAATAACAAGGTTATCTAATGCACAGCAGATGAGTTACCTTACAATACATTAGTATCTTCTATTGCAAGTAAAAAAAAACAAGGATCACAGCTGGCAACATCTCATCCACAGGACGTCCCATCAGAAATGTGACACCATGAAGGGTCCAAATCAGCTTGGTCATGTGATCACACAACTGAGAATATACCGGAAAGCACAGGGCGGGAGAAAAAATGTCTGAGTAGGTCAGCAGCAGCACTGCAGTGTTAAAAGGAAACAGGAAGAAAAGAAAACTTGCAGTCTTTCTAGCATTAAGACGCTAATCTCAGGCACGCGCACAGCCGCAGCTCCAAACTTTAGACCGGCTTTGCGCTGCAATGTATACGGCTTAGCCTGGCTTCCAGCTTAAGAGCAATGAGCAGTGGCCTGAACCAGCTCCCTGGGAGTCAAACAATAGCACGTGCCATTGAGGGTGATTGAAAATATAATAAGCACTTTCCATTGACACACGCATATAGAAACAAACACACCCACACGCATACAAAGTGCATCGTTTCTGTTTACTTCTTCATTGGCCTCATGAGAGCCCAGATGGGTCCTGGTAGACACTGGCCACTGAACCAATCATAGGACGCCTGCCTTTCATCTCGCCATCACTATGGAGATTAGCATTGATTAGCATACACTTGCTGATGCTTGTTAAAAGGATACTGAGAACAGAGGGCTTAATTTGGAAAATTATTTGAATTATAGCTTTGGAGCAATGGCAAAACCACCAGCAATAGCAGCAACCACTGTATTCATTGATCATGCTTTAGCATCTACTAGCATTCATGCTAATAAATAAATATATACGGCCTGAACAACATGAGAGGGAGCACAGTGCCAATCAGCTCCACTTGTCTGGCAACCGGATAGGCTAGGGCCCTTGCTCCAGGCAGTAGGGCTGTTATGACCCCAGTTAAGTCCCGTCCCTCACCACGGGGCTCCTGATGGCATCCCTCCACAAGCTGGACATGACTAAACAGGAAACGGCCTAGCAGGCACAAGACCAGTTCGGGTCAACTGCCAACATACCAGTTAAGGGCAGATCCGTGTTTAACACTTACACACGCAATAAGAGCTTTACCATGCTATACAGTTGTAAGGCTAAAGCAGTGTAAACTTTATTCAACAATATACAGACCTTATGACAGAGTACACACACACAAACACACACACCAACACCCCGGGATTACTTGGGCTATCGTCATGTTAAGGTAAGCCAGCTATTTCTGGATCGAGCCAGATAATGACCCCCTCTTCTAGTCGGTACCACGGGGTTCCCTGACTGGACATCAGCAGGATGCTTCACCTGGGTTTCAGTTTTAAAATGGCCTCTATCCAAAAGAGATCTTGTATGGGGGAATGTATGCATTTATAAAGTGTTTATGTTCCAAAAATATATATTGGGAAGTGGGTCTATTCTGTGGATATTCTGAAATCAAGTGTAAAAACAACAAATAAAAATAATGTGAATAGCATTGCAAATTGAGCTTAACAGAAAAAAAGCAAACGCCATGATATGCAAATTCAAATATTTACCATTCAAATATTTACAATTTTGTGTTTCAGTGGTGGTGCACTTCCAAATACATCTTGCCTGACCCGTTGATTTCCAATGAATAACATAATATAAAATAACTAGACTATGCACAACACAATCAAACCATGGTAAGAACATACAGATGGAGTGTGAGGCTTTGGTTCTGTTGAGAGTTTATATAATGTTTTGAAATTACGCCAAGAAATCAAGGCTGGTCTGTTTCCTCCTTTGGTCAAACTCAACCCAGTTCAGAAATATTTCTCACGTTTTACATTCTGTAGGAGCTGTTGGCTGAGCCAAACAGAAAAAAGAAAAAAAAAAAGAGGGCGGTAGCCTTGCAGCGAGTCTCCAAGTTGTCTGATGTTCCATCATAATTAGATGGTGCCTAGTCTCCTGGTTCACATACTTGTAGAGGTGACCCACACTTACACACACAGGTCAGCTCCCTGGCAACGTTCATGACCCATATACTGTGCCATGATACACAGTTGTGGAAGGAAACATCTGATGAGATGGCTTGTCATACAACAGACTCACACACTCCTTCATAACTTGACAGACACCTGGATGGATCTCAACCGTTTTTTCTTCTACAATCATCCGACAAAAATTGTTTTCACAGAGCCGCATTAATCACAGAAATGTAAAATTAAAGAATGAAAAATAATACAGGATGAAGTGAAAAGATAAATGATGGCCACGTTATGGGAGCCACAACCAACTTGAGTATGCAGAGAACTCCCCAAAACACCCTTGCAACAAACAGTGAGCCCAAACTGCAGCTCGAGTCTAAACAAAGTAGGCATTCAAACTCTGACACAGACACACAGTAAACATCTGTGTTAACCAGGAATGGGGCCAACAAAAAAATAGACGAAGCGCTTACAAATTACATTTGGCTGCTACTGCTAAACAAGGTTAATTAAATAAATAACTAAATTTACAATGTGAAAAATCACATTATGAATCTAATACATAATTGCCATTTTCAAGCTATTGCTACAACTTGACATATCCCAGCTGATGGCAACAGCCCTGTACCTTTCGCAGCCATGTCATATAGTGGCGGTTTGCCTTAATGACTCAACGTCTAGAACTCAACAATCCAGGTCAGACATTGTTGTATAGCTTCACTGCCGAGAGGGAGTGGGCCATGCCATATGTCAACAAAAAAAAAAAAGCTTAACGTTACCGTTAACTCATGACAATGGTGGCATAAAGAACTATATAGAAAATACCCAGGGCAGGTTCAGGAAGTCGAACAGTTTACTTTTCTCAACTGTGCTGCGGCAATAAACTGGAGCTGGAAACCTGAATCGAGGTTACATAATATAAACAGTAAATTGCCCGGAGCAGCAATTAATAGGAAAATAATGACGAAAGCATAACAACATAAACCTACAACGTATACTTGGGTGGGGAGCGAAGCTGTAGCTGTATTTCATTGAGATGGTGTTTGAAAGGAATTATTTTTATTTACCCATCACAAAGGATGAGTCAACATAGTAAGGGGAAGCCTCATTGTGGTCAACCAGGGAAGATCACCAGAGGGTCCAAGTAGTTTCATTGATCAGCCAATAATGTGTCATCATTAACGTTATGTGCGTTCGTTTAGGGCCAAAAACGGATCGTCGACGTTGCTAACTACCCAAGTGCATATATCCTGTTAACCAATTGCGTCACGAAATAGACCTTCGAACATCAAGTAGCAATATGTCAACCCCTTGTTTGGTAGGCATACAAGTACAACTGTACCAGCCCACAGAGTTCCTAAACCAGCCACAAAAAAAAAAGTTTAGGCTACGTTGATATTTCATTCGTTTTCACTATATACGTTGGTGCAGAGTAAGCATTTCAGTTGACTCACATAAGTGGCATGATCGCTGACCAGATAGACAAGGGGAAACTAGTTGCCGACTTCCAAACATATCCATTGTCAGCAAATAGCCGGGTAGCAAGCTAGCCAAGTATGCTAACCGCGTGAGGAAAACACCAACACATAAACAAGCGAGAAGCGGCAGTCGCCGACAAAACACCACACTAATTACATCAGGGTGAGGCGCAATCGATGCATTCATCATCAAGACGGACAACGTGTTTCTTACCCATTTGGGTTCGCAAGCCTTTGAGAGACGTCGCACTCTCCGCCATTTCTGTGAAGTTTCCCTTCTCTCTCTTTCTGAATCCGAGGCGCGCAACACATAGCCGCCGGTAGGGCACGGGGACGTGGACGATGCAATTCTGACCAATAGCGCCTCCTAGCGTATCCGCGGCTCGATGCAGTCTATAAGGTGAATGCTAACAATATTGTGTAGGGCCTATTATGTGTATATTGTGAAAAAACGCCATCAGATGACAATATGAAAATTGGCATACTTCAATGAAAATATTCGGATACACGTATTTCTCACAGTTGCAGTTAAATGTAATTGCATTTAAACACACAAATAATATTCTCTCATGCATCACGTTTTAATAGAAGTCAAATGTATTTGAAAGTTCACTTGAACTGTGGAATAAAATATGGAAAAACATACATTAGTTAGGAACATACAAAAATGTACACCACAAAACAATATAATTTATTTTAATTCCTACCTACCCAATTGCTCTTGCTCGCAACTTGTGACTTTTAACGGTGCAGTGGAAAGAAAGAAAACTGCTACAAAATTAATTAATACATCTGGTAAAATGTCACTTGTTGGGGTTATAGTCCAAGTATGTATCCCGGTTCTGAAAATATAAGTTGCTCACCTTGTTGAAGTCGTTGAAGAATCTGTTGAACCGAATTGGGAATGATCAAGGATATTGATATGTGAAGTTTCACCAGCAAGGAGGCTCTTTTTTCCCAGAGCTCTATGTTCTGTCTCCTTTCTTGAACACAACATCGTCTGTTCGAGTCTGCCTCACATGCTTTAGCCAGAGGGCCTCATTTATTTTACATGGTAAACAGGAAGAAGTAACATCACACGTAGGGTTTGGTTGCACAATGGCCTCAATTACACAGAACAGTGTTTTATTTAATGCTTACCTAATGCGCTGATCAATATTTCAATGGAATTTGAATGAGGGAAGCATATGGCCCCTAAAATATCCCCATCTATGTATCTATATATCTATGAATGTGTCCTAACTACCTCATTTAAAATTCATAGACATGGTGTGACACGGTGTTCAGCTTTATTGTGGTCAATTCTTTTTTACCTGTACGCATTCCATAAAGAGTGACAATATACCTTTATTATGGAACATTATATTGAAATAGGTCCCAACGGTAAAGACATATTGTTTTCATTTATAGTATTCACACTTTAAACAGAACCATTGAAACACTAAACTGATGATTTAATTAATGCTACAATGAATGAATAACAAGTCTCTTTGTTTTGTAAATTATTTTGGTTGTTGCACTATTCACTTATTCATTACCGCCTGGTGTATCCTAGCAACCACCCCTGGGCAGGGTAGGAGTGCGGCAGCCTGAGCCAGTTGGGGCAGAAGTAGGTAGGTGGAGGTACGGAGGTAGTGGAAAAGGTCTGAGAAACTATGGAGATGGGCCAGGATTTGAGGGGGGGACTCCCAGGGAACGAGCAAGCCTCCGCAAGGCACTGCCTCGATGGTCTGCAGAGCCCAGCAGTAGGGACAGGTCCTGAACCGCGTCATAGTCTAGCAAGTCGATGCTCTGACCTATAGATTAGCAGGACACACAACACAACCAATGGGAAGAATAGATTTGAGAGTTGATTTGATTAACAAACCCATTCACCTGACCAGAGTAAAAGAAGGCCTACATTCGTATAGCACTTTTCTAAGGATTCAAAGACAAAATAATATTATAAAAATTATAGATAAACAAATATGAATGAATATAAAGTCCCATGAAATATGAATTATGACCTAAACAGTTAAACGTTGGAAGCAATCATAAAAAGGTGTAATTTAAAGGAGGGGAATGAGGGATATGTTTGGGGAAAGCTGCCCCAAACATATATCCCAATGGAAAAGGCCCTGTCACTCAAGGTTTGGGGTGTTTCATGAATTTTATAATAGTTTTTTACACTTAATTTGACTTTTAACGCCGTAAACTGGGGTCTGGTTATAATAAGCTATTGCACTTTTCCATCTGTTGTAAGTTCTGTTGCTGAGAAATAACCTTCAATCCAAAGGGTGAAGCTTGTTATTTGTTTCCATGACCAAAACGTGCTCAGACATGAAGACAGATTTACCTTGAGCTGTGTCCCATATAGTCTGCAGGTGTTGCTCCATCTAATATTTATATAGGGAAGAAGCAGCATCGTAAGGACGTGCCGCAGTCACATGATACATCTGATCAAATATGCTCTTCCAACAGAGGAAACTAACTAACAACTGCACTGTGCACATTTCTAACTCCAATGAAAGCAAATTAGTATTACAATTATCAGTACCTCCATCCATTACATAGTATAGTTATTGTAGATACGTGAGGGAATACATAAAGGTTTTAAAATTGATTAGGAAATCAATAAAATATTGACGATGGGAGGGAGTCCCAAATCGTAGCTAAAATATGTGCTTGCTTCTTTGTGTTTAAGGAAATAAGTGCTTAACTTCACACCTTAGGGTGTTGACATAAAGAAAACACTGTTTACTTGTGCTCATCAAATTTTACATTTTTAATAATGTCCACTTCAAACACTTAAGGTCTTTATTCAGCCTTAATGTTGAATGTTGCAAAGCTTTTAACTCAGAAATTATACATATAGGATCAATTTAAGTGTTTGATTTGATTGATTGATTGACGTGACCTGCTGTGTGGAGTATCTGCTGTCTCGTCCTGTTTCTCCACACGGCTCATTCTCTGACTGACCAGAGGGCTTAATATTAGTGGTTAAGTTGATGACAATAGAAGCAGGAGGCACCTCATTCTTCTGGCTCAATGGCATCAGTTCGCTGGTTAGCGACAGAATATATCGCTTGGTTAATTCATGTATTATGAATTATGAAGTGAGAATAATTTACAACGATATCATATAAAACAATAGGCCGATATTGCAATATTATAATAATATAATAATACATGTTCATATATGTTATATATGAGTAAAATGACTATAATATTATATTGTACTAGTATAATATTATAATACATATAATATAATGATAAGAATGTGTTACCATTGTAAATATTAACCATTGTCAATATGAACAGTGTAGTAACATATGTGTCCCACGAAAGGCTAAATCAATTAGTTTGTGTGTATTACAAGAGTACAAGTGTACTACAAATGACTGCTGTTGAGGTCAAGTACACCAAGCTATTCATACAACACATTAGTGTGAGACAAGACACCTGGGAGTAGGAGGGGGAGAAAGCGGAAGAGCCATCAGCTGTGTGTGAGGCTCTTGTGGGTGTGTGGCCGCCGGGTGTTTGGGGCTGGCAGGGACTGCAGAAGAGGTCTGGGGAACTAATGTTACCAGACCTGATCCAGAGAGTAGGTCATCAGGCCCGAGAGCGTAATTGGGCTCCTGTTCTAAAGACAAACAAATAATGGCCTATTCCTTAGTTGATTGTACAAAACGTAAGATGAAAAACACAGAGAATACATTCTTTGTGACTTACTAAATTGCTCAACTGCCAGTAGGAATGTCCAAAGCATGAGGATAATCAGGAACGTCGAAGCAGCTGTTGCCGAGCCAACTAGAACCATGGAAACCGTTCTGGATTGTGTCTCTTGACAGTTGACAATTAAAAAAAAAAACATGAAAATATTTTAATACACAGTTTGAAATGAAATGTGTTTTGGCTTTAGGCTACTCACTTGTAACTATAGATTTCTTGTAATGTCCTCCAGAGACGGTAACTGCAATATCTGTTATTTTAAAGGGAAACAGTCATTTCCCTCAACATAAGAATCAAAAACCTCCAAATAAAGGTGTTCAAAATTATATTGCAGTAGATGTTCTTTGTCTATCTCTGGATGTTACCTTGTGCTTTAGAGTCTTGACGTTTTAATAGCAAACAACTTTTATGGATGGTGGCCAGATTATTACAGGGGACACAGGGAAGTTCAACCTCCCCCCTCATACTCCTGAGCTCATAGTATCTGCACAATAAGCACATTCAGGCATTGTTACTCTCAAAAACACAACACGTGAACATAGCTTTACCTTGATTTAGCCGTTCACACATGTATCAGTGTGGATAGAGCTTACTAACCCAGGAAGGCAGTGTCCACACTGGGCGTTGTTAAAGGCGGTGCACGTCGCCCTCTGCTGGCGGTTCAGCAGAATGCATTGGGTGCAGCGGATACATTGAGCCACCCCTGCGTCCACACTGAAGTATCCCCTCCCACAGACAACACAGAGCCCCGTGCCCCCATCTCCAAACCCACAGTCCTGGTACCAGAGAAGTACGAATAACAAAAGACATGATGAGTATAGGTAAGCAGACAGGCATACTATGTACTGCTATGGTCGTCGTGGCAATGTCCTTTGTTGACACATTTCAATTATAATAGTGCAATAAAGTAGGTGGTAGGTGTTTGTAGCTGTAGTAACAGAGTTTTCGAATCAAATCGAGAAGTGCATACATAAACGGTAAAGCCAGAAACAAACAAAAAAAATAACTAACTAGCTAACTAACTAATGACTATAATTAACAAATAACTGACTAACTAACAAATGAACTAACTAACAACTAATAACTGACTAGCTAACAAACCTCCAAACAAATGAACTAACTAACTAACAATTAATAACTGACTAACTAACTAACTAACTTACTAATCTATCTCACTGAATTTGCAGAAACGATCACACCTCTGACAGCTGTTGTCCCGGACCACATACAGGACAGGCAACACAGGTGCCGTTAGGGTGTAGGAACTGTGTTTGATCACAGCTGGGCTCCGACCGCCCCATCGATAACCATATCTATGAACACACACATGCAGGGTGATGTTCATGTATACACCCAAACACAGGACGAAGAAGCTGGCAAACATGGCGGGATGTGGCAGATTTAATGCTCATTAACATAACAAGAGACCTACCGTGAACAGAGCAGCAGCGTAGACACCACTCTCCATGGGTGGACTTTACTGTATAATATGTTCAACAGATATCATAATCCAGATGTGTCAATCATATGCCTTTGGAATTAGAAAGGCATATTTAAAATCAAATTCATCCTCTACATTGAAACGTGACCAAAAGCCTCTTCTTGCATGCAACGTTACAAAGGAATTTAAAAGGAATTTCCTTCAGTCCCAATGTCTATGGCTTGGAAATTCTAACAATGTCATACGTGATATTTACTTGGTGATCTTACCTTGTTTCAAAACATCCATCCAAATCAGTCAGAGGTTTATGGCGAAACACAATGATATAATGTTTGACTTTTGACTCCGATTTTTGTAGTTGAAGTCCTGCTTCCTGAGTCCTGAGTGCTGCACTAGCAGACAGAATCCACTCCCTCAAGTGCGTCCACATGATGTGGTGGGAAGGACTTACAGGGAATCCCCGTAGCCCTCGGCCCTGCTACGTCACCGAGCTCTGTGACGCAGGTGGGGGTTCTACACAGGGGTGGCTCCGATCCAGCTCCCACCTGGCTCCCACCTCTCATGTTCCCTCTGGTCAGCCCCCTGACTTTGAATCGCTCTGACAAGAGGAAGGGCAGCCACCAAGGAATGCACTCTATGAATGAGCTCCTTGTCCTAGTTTGGATGCTGGCACTCTCTTTATCTGTGCATCTCTTTCTCCTGTTTGTGTGTGTGTGTGTGTGTGTGTGTGTGTGTGTGTGTGTGTGTGTGTGTGTGTGTGTGTGTGTGTGTGTGTGTGTGTGTGTGTGTGTGTGTGTGTGTGTGTTAGAGAGAGAAAATAAAGGCAGGAGGGTCTAGTATAGGAGCAGAATCGTCTTGTGGTTATAGGGTGTGTGACTCCCAGTAGGTTCTGGGTTTAAACCCCAACGTCCAAAGTCTACTTGGATGCATTCTTGAGCAAGCTACCTAACCCCTGCCTGCTCATTGATGACCTGCATCTACAAAAAAAGATAAATCTTTTGCTCTGGATAAAAGTGTTTGCTTAATAAATGTGTTGGTATGTTCCCCAGCACCTCTGGTGTAGCAACACAAAACCAAAGAATAAAGAACAGCACAGTTTGAGTTATTTATCACCAGAGAAGCAAATTACCTTTGTTTGGACATTTATCAGTAGACCATTGATTGAAAACAAATTGACTTGAAACATGAGTGCCTCCTTAGATATGTAAGCATTCATATGCACACAAATATACAGGTACAGAGCGCAGAGAAAAGAGAGAGGTCCCCATACTTACCCTAAGCCAAGACCTAACTCTGACCAGGGAGAGATATAGAGAGAACGTCAGAAGATGCACTCACAGATTCAAATAAATACATTTATATTGAACTCCAATTTTTCTTGTCCTTCGAAAACAACAGGTGTAAATAATTTCATTCTTTGCATTTAGCTTTCTTTACCTTTTTTTCTAGAATGCTATATTGTCAACAGTATTTCTTCTTATTATTGCAAAGCATTTAAGTGGAGTAGATTTATGATAAACAAGTTGGAAATGTGTGTGCTTATCTATAGCAATGTGTGTTTGTCACAGGAAAAAACAGTATTGAGTAACACAGTAACTCTATGCTTCCTTTTTTCAGGCCTTTGCCACGAAAGAAATAATGAAAGTAGGAACTTGGCTAATAGGATGCCAGCACACGCCCAAAAGCTTAATGTAATGATACAAAGACAACGGTTCATATTGCTATTATAAATATATTTATATTGAAGGTATTAACTTTCTTAAATGACATGTCTATGACTGGAGGCAGCGTTTAACCATTATGGGCTGTGTTTATTACCAGTGATTAATGAGTAACTGAAGGTACAAAAGGAGAGGGTGTGATGGTCTGTTTCTAGAGAAAGGAACTGACTCCAACCTCTAAGAGTGATTTGCTCAGTTGCTAAAGCTTATTTTTTTACAGATTCAGTCAGATCAAGAGGAATCACACTGGTGAGTAGATATGGATTCTTAAGTTGGATAAAAAACTCTTCCAGGTTTATGGCGTGTTTATGGTAAATTTTATTTTGTTATCTGCATTTCAGACTTGCCATGGCCTTAACCAGAAGTCCACCCATCGTAATGCTTTGGCTGTGTTTGCAGTCTTCTCTCTATCTTCAGGGTTCAAGTATGCCTTTTAAAGCCCCTGATAACGTCTGACATTACAGAAACAGAACTTTCAAAGTATTTCACTTTGTAGTATTGTTTCAAATGCATTGTTTCTGTTATTATGATGAAGAGAGTCAAAACAATGTCCAGTTAAGTTATCGTTTTGGACCCAGTCTCAACATCCTGGCTGAGTCACTGATAGACTATCCTCTGTTTTGGCTAAAAGTTTACTTAATTTACTTCACTCTTGTGTGTGTGTGTGTGTGTGTGTGTGTGTGTGTTGTGTGTGTGTGTGTGTGTGTGTGTTTGTGTGTGTGTGTTTGTGTGTGTGTGTTTGTGTGTGTCTGTGTTAAGACTGTCATGAGAACCCCAGTCTGTGGGGTAAGAAGGCTGGGTTCCTGGCCAGGACGTGCATGTGGCAGCTGGACCGAGAGGTGGCTGTGCCGGCACTGGAGGAACTAAGCGTGTGCGTTCTGCTACGCCTCTCCCTGAGGACCGAATGGACTGCCTTCGCCTACAAAGCCCCCGGGAACCTCACGGTCGAACTGGGCTTGGAAGGAGACAATAGTCACATCACGGCGGTGCTGTTTGGAGGCAAATGGCCCCTGAACGAATCACTATCGTCCAAAGACTGGCACTCTGTATGTTTGACCTGGTCCGCTACGAGCCAGAACCTTCGACTCTACGTCAACGGGACCAGGCACCTGGACGTGGGGGTAAACTCCTCTGTGTCTGGGCGGCTGGCCCCCAACGGCACCATGACCCTGGGCGTGCCTCACTCCGTCGACGAAAGTGGGGCAGTGCGGCGGGAGGACGGGAAGAGCCTCATGGGAGACATCGGCCTGTTCAGGATGTGGGCCAGAGAATGGCGTGCTGAGGAGATGACCCACCTGGGCTGCGTGGAGGGAGATGTGGTGAGCTGGGACACGAGACACTGGAATTACCTCTTCCCGTTGAGCTGTCCTCCCAAAGCTGACACTACCCTGCGATGTGGTGAGTGTCGTTGTGTCATTACATTGGGTTCATTATTGTGTCATTTTGTTGTCCTCCATATCAAAGCTGCTGTAGGTAACACTCAAGAGTTGGAAAGAGAAAGAGACCAGAAAAGCGCATAAGAGAGCAACATTTTGAAACTAAACAATAAAATTGAGAAAGGCATTGAGAAAGTGTTGCATTTTACACATGGGGGATTTCTGCATCAATCATGGAAGACGTCCTGATTTGACCTCTAAATTGGTTCATACAGAGGCAGACGCAGTCAAGTAGATACAGATATTCTCACAGAGCATTTCATTGACTAATAGCTGACGGATTGCTATGCCATTTCTAACAAATTAGAGTAAAATAATAGTTCTCAAATCTTACTTACAGCACCTTTTCCTTTACTTTGTTATATCGAACCAAAGATTTCTGAAAATAGAAACATCGGCTTTGCTATGCTGAAGTGGTTGGCTGTAGGGAAGGCATGAGGTAATTTTTGTATTGAGGAACTACAGGAAAAACTCAAATGTCAAAGCCCCATTGTAATATATGTGACTGTGTAAAGTAAACAAAGCATAATTTATCCAGGAATAATGAATGTGGATATCTATCTAAAGAATTGCCTTCTTGCGGTTTGTGCTATTTCTTTCTTTTGAATTATTTTTTTACAGATTGGTCGAGCTACAAAATTCAAATGTGGGTTTATGTCACAAACTCCAACACATCTAATACAACCAACAGCAGTCTGGAATTTATCACAAGCCACTGGGTATGGAGAAGTTACCCTGTACATGGCTTCCATGAATGCATCTGCTGCAATTATAGACTGAAACTTCCTTTCTGAATAATTTATTACAATTCATATTACTCTTTTTCTCATTAGATGGAAAGCATTTTCTCACAGAACATTTCTGTACAGAAGGTGTTAGTGTCCTTTCCAAGGTAACTAAACTCTAATCAAAGGTCTGAAAAGGGTTGTCACCTGGAGACATTTCTTGAGATAAAACCAGGAAATCTTTGTTTTATCTAGTGTTTTTTTGTTTGTTTCCGCGTATGCATGTGCTTGCGATCATTCACGCTTCCGACCAATAAGAGGCTGTTCTTTGTCTGTGATGTCGTGGTTCTTATCTACAAATTACAGGTAGACTGGGATGAGCACGTCACTGTATCTAATCTCTTGTTATCTGTGTTCTCATACAGCCGGCAGTGCCTTGCAGGCAATAACCCTCCTGCTCTATACATACAACGCCCCAAGGTAAATCATAATGAAGAAGCACGTTTGAGTTTCCATAAGGAAAAGACAGCAGTATATCAAAACACATGATAAAGGAGTGTTCTAGCACTGGGCATTGTTTGGATCATACGACTGTTGTCTTTCAATGCCGATTAATGAATTGAACATTTCAAGTTCAAGGTTGCAATCTAAATTGATGATCATAAGTTATGAACCAAAACAAAATATTCTTATTCTTTTCTTCCAACCCAGAAATCAAAGGACTTGGGAACTTCACCTTTGATTACTGGTAAGATAGAAATGTCACATTCTTAGCTAAATGTATATCTTGGGATGTGATACGAAAACATGGACATTGTCGTGCACATCATGCATGTTACATTCATGTTCAGTCTATTTGATAAACGTATATTAGCCATGTGTATTTTTTGTAAAGTCTGATCTAGAGTGCCCCACTACATCAAACAGTATTTGATGAATATCATTCCCAAATGTAGCTATCTAGTTATTAGTTCCCATCTCAACCATGTTCCTTCACGTTCCTGCTGTGTGTCTCTAGCTTCTTCTCTAAGGTGTATGTGAGTGTTAGTCCCAAGAACAGTGTTGAGTGGGTGCAGGCTTACATCACAGAGAGACTGGAAGCAAAGTTCTCCTATGACTCCCTCACCCTGATGACGGATATCCATAGGCTCAGCATACAACCAGTGGGTGGGTATGGAATGCATAACAAATGCTGAATACATACAAAGTACACACACACACACACACACACACACACACACACACACACACACACACATACACACACACATACACACACACACAAGGATGTCAAGTACACACATACATTCAAAGTACATACACGCGCACACACACGTGCACACACACGCGCAAGTATGATGTGCACACACACACACACGCACACACACACACACACACACACACACACTACACACATACACATTCACACTATGGATCCGAATGCAAGTGCACATCATTTCATTTTTTAAACATGAATGTACAAAATTATTTTTCAGAGCCGTTTTCCACAATGACAAAGCCACCACCTATAGACTCAGAATCACCTATACCAGGTTAGCCAATGGCTTTCAACATACGATTGCTTTGAGTCATTCATAAGCTGGTTCATCTATGAAACAAACTATCTGCAATATCACTAAAACTCTTTTGTTTTTGAATGATCCTCTCTGATTTAATCTAACAGTGACTGACACAACCCACAGCTTCCCAGCAAGAAGTACGGGTTCCCCCCCAGAAGGTAAAACAACAACATAACCATGCAAAATAAGGTCATTAACAAATGATGTTCATACTGTATTAGACTCTTGAGCTCACAAGTGTACAAAATGAAACCATGGCATGTTTTATGTTTCAACTTCTTTTCTTCTTAAATTGTATTTTCAGCAGTCAGTAATCATTTTCATTCAACCCACAGCTACAAATTCAACTTCGAGATCTCCTTCCAGTCCTACAAACACGACAACAATCGAAGTGCCATTCGAAATCAACAACACCGTTGGTGAGTACATTTCAATCCCCTTAGTGTTTGTATGTGTATGCTGCGTGTGTGTGTTTGTGTATGTGTGTGTGTGTGTGTGTGTGTGTGTGTGTGTGTGTGTGTGTGTGTGTGTGTGTGTGTGTGTGTGTGTGTGTGTCTTGTGTAATTTCAGTGGATGGCATGCTGGTTTGCTTAGAATTGTTAACTATTCAGTTAACTATTCACTCATCCGAAGTGAGTAAATTCAGATCCAGGTCATTCAAGAGAAGGTTAGGGGCTAGGTCCTCTCGTTCAAGGTGGCCAATTAGATGCGGACATCCGAGATCGAACCCAGGTCCTTCGGAAGGGAGTCGAAAACTGTGGCCACTAGCCTATCCTGCCACAAATATTAACTGTATTCTACCTTATGATACGTATAATATATTTTCAACAGACACACCGGATTTGTTCTTCAGAGTAAACCTAACCTTGGCATTTAATGGCAACCCTACCAATCCAACATCTGTAATTGAGAGCTGGGTAAGAGATTAAAAGCATGTTCTCATAAGTAAAAACTGGTTTATCATCTAATATTAACCCCCCCACCCCCCCTTTGGATCCCAGCTGAAAAAATGCCTGGCGTTGAATAACATGAATATGCTGAACTTCTGGATAATAAGAAATCATATCAGGTTGGTGTCAAAGCAGGTGCCATATCTGCCATACCATGCATCAAACGAATGCACTCTGTTAAAGTGTTTGCTTTATTTTGCTCCCTGATCTCTAGGAACATGGAACAATATAGAGGACAAAAGGTGAGTGCTGAGTGGGATTTTTAAATCAGATCAGATGAACATGGACAATATGTAAGGTTTCAATGGACTTTCCTAGTATATCAAAAGATAAAAGATAAAAAATAAAAAATAAAATAACATTTTAATTACTCATTCTTTGCAAGAGTAGCTGACAACTGATTGTTTTTGTGTGCTTATATTTTTCTTTATTTCAGATCTCCCGTGGGCTAAACCAAGAGTAGGTAGCAAACTTTAACTCGTCCACTTTTAAAGTTCTGACATAGTATATGTATATATACTATATACTAAGATATACTATATACTAAGAACTTAGAATATACGTATATATATATACATATATAGATATTTATTTTATATATCTATAGCTATATCTATATATGTATCTATATCTATATGTATCTATATCTATATATGAACAATCTGTGGTCACTAACCTAGAATGTCATCGACAGATATAACTGCACCTTCCATGTTCAGGGAAATCAGTCGTGGAATATCACAGAACTGGAAATCCTCATAATCAACTCCCTGAATCAAGAGTACAGAAACGAAACCCTTTCCATTCAAACAAGACTGCTGGCGATACGGTACATTGGTATGACCTAATCCCAAACTATTTTCCGAGGGAAAATATATTTTGCAACCTTTTACATACATGTCATAGAGGAGCAGGTAAGTGTTGGGCATCTTGCACATGGATGCCTACAGGTAGACTGCTGACATTGGGGCTTGGGAACCTTTCAGCCGGGAGGCAAACAGCCTAGCTACTAGACTATCCTGCTTCTAAAAAAGGGGAAAAGCTTTTGGGTTGTCATGGTGTCATTATGTCTGTCCCTCAGTGCCAAAGAGCTGTCCAGAAGAAACTCTGAAGACGATCTATGGGGTGTATGTGTGGTCTGAGACGCTTCCTCAGAGAGAGGAAGTCATGATATGTCAGAGGCCTAATCACAGGAGAGCCTCCCGGTTTTGGTGAGATAATTATGACCCTCTAGCCATTAGAATTGTCTTTGTATTATGAATATGAATATGAATATTGTTGAAAATAAACCTTTTCTTAGTCTTTAGCCATTTTAGAATATTCTAGCATGGCTGGAATATTCTCGTGGCAAAATCATGTAAGAGATATTCAAACAAAATTGAGGACATGTTTTGTTTGTTTGGCACCGCATTCAACAGTTCCTGTCATCTGTGTGCTGAGCACTAATATAAGACAATCTGTTTCCATAGCAACAGTTGAAAAAAGAAATCCCCAAATTGTTATAATCCTCTTCCAATCTGCTCTCTGCATACAAACTCTGACAAGCTAGGATTGATCATAGCATGCCAGCCTCTATGATCAGAGAAATAAAACATTGATCAAAATCGAAATCAATTTCCTCCATGGGTAATATTAGTGTAATGAAGGGTTCCAATCTCCTGTGCATCATAAGCCACTGCTTATGATATTAATATTGCTCAAGGCACAACAACTGAAACATAAGGGCTATCAGTTTTATGATTGGATAATGAAACACCTGATGTACTGATATTTATTGGGAGTGCGTTTCTTATCTGGGCTAAACGGTAGGTAAATAGGGCTCTTGACCACTATTACAGAGAGTTACAGAGACTGTTTTAATATAGACTATTCTTATTTATAAAAAGCCATTACCCTAAAAGCGGATTCGTGGTTATAGCAGTATCCTAATTGTATTTTCTACTGTATTCTTAACACCCTTTACTATCCTGTCTTATATCTTCCTCTTTGCTACTGTTGTCTCCAGTAAATTAGATATCAACTCTGACATGACCAGCTGGATGGATCCCAATATGACTGCATGCAAGCCCCTCATGATCATATCTGACCTGGATGATGTCAATGTCACAGCTGGTAGGAGCATACGGACACACAAGTTAACTAGGAAAATCAAGGCCAGTTCATACTGCTCCATCAGCATTGCTGCACAGAACTGTACCCCCACCTTTCATCGGTCGCTGATGCTATTCTGCACCCATGTTTCCACGTTAATATGACCTGCAAGTGTAAAAGTAGGTAGCCTACCTGTGAATATCTACGCCAGTTCTCTTCCATCTCCTTTGCGGTGCAGAACTTTGCGGACGTGCTGATGGAGAAGTATAAAACTGGCTTTAGATGTAACTGTTACTATATATCTGTTACTTCAGCATAGTAACAGATATATTTGCTGTTAATACAATTTTTTCTCTCTCCTGTTCTCAGACCTTTTGAAATAAATTGCTGACCTTAAATCCCAACAAACCAACACTTAAAGGGGAACCGTCATGCTTACTATATTATATGTGACGTCATTGGTCTGGGATTTGCAATCTCCATTGGTCCAACTTCTCAGCAAATGTTTGGCAGAAACACAGTTGATGTGCATACAGTGATTCTTTCACATCAAGCATATTAAGCAGTACTTTCTCATATTAGAAAATAGCAGAGTGTGCCAGTTCCCCTTCATGTTTCTAGCCTGAGCAAAGCAGGAAAGAAAGAAAAGAAACCATCTAGCTAGCTCGATCAGATACTTTATTACATGTGCAATTTATCGATTGATAATCCTGTCGCTTTGGATCGTAGACAACGCTGCTGACGTGGTGCAGATTATTCAAGACCTGATCGACGTTGCGCTAGGAGTGGCCAGTGGGGGCGACGGAGAGCTCAGTGCTTCAGATATGGTTACCGTGGTTGGAAAGCTAGATGATGTCGTAGACGTCAGCGTGGTCACGGACATTCTCTGCAATGACATTTTCAGTATGATCTCAGATATTCTGATCTCCAGGAGTGACATGAATCCAGTGGCTAACATGTAAGAAAACATTTGATTAGGGTTTTTTAGATCATTATTATTGATTATTTTTGACCACTATTGATGATGAAATACATAAATATGATACTAATATTATTTTTTTTAATCTGTAATTTAAGGGTGCTGAATCTCACAGAAAGAATTGGGGACAAGGCAGTGTTTTCAAAGGATTTATTTAACGTAGCCACCCCTGCACTCGCTGTATCCATGAACAACGTGTATCCAAAGACCTTCAGTGGCATCACGTTCTGCGTTTCTTCTTTTTCTGCTGGCATGATCCCAGAGGTAAGTTACTTTAGAGGCACACAAATTAAATCCGTGCACACATTAGAATCCAAGAATTTGACATTTCTGTAATTTTGAGAAGTGAGCTCACAATTACAGCCTCATTAAATTTAGCAATGTGATTACATTACATGCAATTTATCAGACATGGCAAATTAAACCGGTACACTGTTGGATTGTGACACACACTTGTATTGGCCACTCTTTTTGTTTCTTTTAATAGCTTATGGTCAACCAGAGCATTGTTGAAGCAATCCCAGGCACGGTTGCGTCCATCACCCTGCCCCCTGCGCTCCAAAATCAACTCGGAGCGGACAGAAACAAAACCAGAATTCAGTTCCAGTTCTATGGAGTACAAGACCTCTTCAATGTAAATGCACACGCACGCAGGCACGCCACACACACACACACACATACACACACACACACACACACACACACACACACACACACACACACACACACACACACACACACACACACACACACACACACACATACATACACACACAG
Source organism: Lota lota (assembly GCA_026745465.1). Classification (NCBI taxonomy): domain Eukaryota; kingdom Metazoa; phylum Chordata; class Actinopteri; order Gadiformes; family Lotidae; genus Lota; species Lota lota. The sequence goes on from JACYXH010000429.1 coordinate 6,164,216, forward strand.
TCGACACACTCCAACAGTTTCAATTGACACGGAGAAGGCTTATAATGGCAGCACTTTCATTTTAGTGTGAACTGTTTTCTTGTTTTCCTTCCTTTCCATTCTTCCTTTCTTTCTGTCTTTCTTTCTTTCCTTCCTTCTCTCTTTTTACTGTAACACTTGAAAGCAAGTCAAATTAAATAATTGCATTATTTCACACAGGACAAAGATATTACCGTCGGAGCAGAGGGTAACTGGACTCTCAACAGCTATGTCATATCGGCCAGCATCAACAACAGAACAGTGAGCAACCTCAAACAGCGTGTAGCGGTGACCCTAAGCAACAACAGAGCCAAGCAGGTGATAGGTGAACGCTCTCGTCAATGGGCTCATCAGCTGTTTGCAGCAGGTTTTGTATTTTGAATTGAAGGTCCACCATTCTCCTGGTTGTTTGTCCAAATAGGAACATGAGAAGGTGATGTGCGTCTTCTGGGACTTTCGTGGAAATGGTGCGTTTCTCTGTCGCTTTAAGGTTAATTTGCTTAGAGAGTACATAAACAACCCAAGAAAATGCACCCTCTCTGCGTTCAATGGCCTATCCCTATACTATGGCATTTCTAACAAATTTGACAAAAATGTCAGCTCTTATATCTTACCTTTAAGCACCTTTAAGTATAGTTGTGTGCTAGTATTGATGATATACATAAGTAGTCAAATGTGTTTTGAATGTTCACTACTAGATTCCTTTTATGACAATGCTAATATTTTCTGTGAAGCTGGTTATAGCAGTTAAATCACATTTGGTAAATGCGTAAATGCATTTGGTTGTTCTCATTCTGCCTCTGTACGTGTGTGTACGTGTAGATGGTCAAGGTGGTTGGAACAGCCATGGGTGTGAGACTCATGTTATATCTGCTCATCAGACAAGCTGTTTCTGCGATCACCTCACAAGCTTTGCTGTGCTTTTGGTAAGTCACCATTCGTCTAAACAAAGTAGGGATGTTTTTTTAAGTACAAAAGGACTGCTATACAAGGTGCTATTATTTGAATTCAAGGTGATACTATTTGTGTACTCTTATAGGACATATCCAGGGCCCCCATCAGTGACACAGACAGTGAGATTCTGACAGTGATTTCGTATCTGGGGTGTGGTATATCCTCAATCTTTCTGGGCATCACCCTTATGACTTACTTGGCCTTTGGGTGAGTCCATTGTACTGCTAACTCCTCACAAGCAACAGGAGTTCTACGCAAATGATCCGCTTCAATCTCTGTGAATCATCCCTTACGTTCTTTCTTTTCTTTCTTTCTTTCTTTCTTTCTTTCTTTCTTTCTTTCTTTCTTTCTTTCTTTCTTTCTTTCTTTCTTTCGTTCGTTCGTTCGTTCGTTCGTTCGTTCGTTCGTTCGTTCGTTCGTTCGTTCGTTCGTTCGTTCGTTCGTTCGTTCGTTCGTTCGTTCGTTCGTTCGTTCGTTCGTTCTTTCTTTCTTTCTTTCTTTCTTTCTTTCTTTCTTTCTTTCTTTCTTTCTTTCTTTCTTTCTTTCTTTCTTTCTTTCTTTCTTTCTTTCTTTCTTTCTTTCTTTCTTTCTTTCAATCTTTCTTATTGTTTTCTTTCTTTCTTTCTCTTATCTCTTTATCTCTATTGCTTTGTTGCATTCTTTCGTTATTGTCTGTCTCTATGTCAATGAACACAGAACGTACACGTCACTTAAGATTAAAACGTCCAACAAGAAACGACCACCTAATGTAAATGTAAAATACTCGTACATTTAACAGACACATTAATTCAATTTGATTAAATAAATTAAATTCGTTAGGAACTTTTGCGCAAGGTCACAGTGCATTTAAGACACGTGAGACGGACAACACACAAGTACAATACAACAACCAAGTGCATGTTAGAAGTGTAAAATAAGGATCAAGATGAAGACCTATGCCACTCACTCCTCCGCCCTCCCTCTCCCCCCTATAGAAAACTGCGTCGGGATTACCCATCCAAGATCCTGATCAACCTATCAGCAGCCCTGCTGGCCTTGAACCTGTTGTACCTGCTCAACACCTGGCTGTCATCCTTCCCCAGCTACGGCCTGTGCATCCTGACCGCCATGCTCATGCACTACTTCCTGCTGGCTGCCTTCATGTGGATGGGGCTGGAGGCGCTGCACATGTACTTTGCCCTTATCAAGGTCTTCAACGTGTATGTGCTGTCCTACATCCTCAAGTTCTGCGTGGTGGGCTGGGGTAAGGACAATAGACTTTTGTTGAACAGGGTACTTTTTGAGTTTGTCTTTTGCTATTCGTTATTTGCGACATTGCTTTTCCAACAATGATTTATTTTCGAAAGTCTGCTGTGGATATTGTCTTTTGTTTATTTAAATTAGAATTGATGATGCGTTGAGAAAGAAAGGCTGGATTGTACTATTCATATTTGATATGTATGTATATTTTCGATAGGAATCCACATCCCTATTCAACAGCATAATGAAGCTTAACAAATGGTGTTTCTTGCCTCTGCAGGTGTTCCCCTGCTCATAGTGGGACTGGTGCTGGCCACAGATGTAGACGCCTATGGCAACAATATGCCTGCAGGGGCAGGTCAAACGTCTGAACCATTGTAAGAATCGACTGTATACAACATAACCTCAGGGTCTCGTTGATTTACAAGTAGATAATACACAAACAATTGCAATTAAAACAAGGTTAATGCGCCATAAATAAACCTGAAAACGATCAAACTTTGTTACCTCCACCCCCCACCTCTACCTCCTGTTCCTCCTCCTGTTCCTCCTACCCCTCCTCAACCTCCACCTCAACCTCCACCTCTACTTTCACCTCCTCCTCCACCACCACCACTTCCTCCCTGCAGCTGCTGGATCCAGAGCGACGTGCACTTTTACGTGACTGTGGCGGGCTTCATCCTGCTGATCCTGCTGTGCAACACCAGTGTGTTCGTGGTGGTGCTGATCCAGATCAGACGCATGCGGACCAATAAGCCGATGGGGAAGCTCGACTCGGGAAGCTCCATGCAGGACCTGCGGGCCGCGGCCAGCCTCACCTTCCTCCTGGGCCTCACCTGGCTCACAGCCTTCTTCTCCTTCGGGCCAGGCAGAATGGTGATGCTCTACCTGTTCTGTGTCCTCAACAGTCTGCAGGGTGAGGAGATACTGCATCTGCTACTCTGGATATTTACATTTTAGTTCTTATTCTATGGTAGTGTAACACTTTGTTCCTGTGTGGTGAGAGTTTTTGTTTTGAATCGTAATAGTTCTCATGTATGAGTCTGCTGTATCAATATTCATTATGGAGTTCAATAACAAAGACTACCTTACCAAGTACATGTGTATACAATATACAGTCAAATTTTAGTTTTAATATTTTTTTAAGATATTCAAATTGGCACATTTCTCATGTTTAGCATCTTAAGAAATAGGATAACTCAATAATGACATCAATGATAAAAAGTGAATAAAACATCTATATGAATTAAATACCAGGTAAATGATGATATAAAGCATCTAGAACACTAATCTATGAACTATGATTTTAATAACATGAATCACAAATGTTTTGCTCATTGTGTTTCTAGGTTTCTTTATCTTTGTGTTCCACTGTCTGATGAAGGAGAATGTGAGAAAACAGTGGAGAATACATTTGACCTTTGACCGATTGAAGCCCAATGACTTCTCAGGTACTTACCTTGATGGTCTGGGTTGGCTGTGTGTGTGTGTGTGTGTGTGTGTGTGTGTGTGTGTGTGTGTGTGTGTGTGTGTGTGTGTGTGTGTGTGTGTGTGTGTGTGTGTGTGTGTGTGTGTGTGTGTGTGTGTGTGTGTGTGTGTGTGTGTGTGTGTGTGTGTGTGTGTGTGTGCGTGGCTGTGTTACAAATGAATAGCCTCTGCGTCATAATGTGACTCCATCATGTTCATTAATGTAATAAATTATTAATAAACTGGCCTCATTAGTTTCGGACGTCATAGTAACAAGGAAGTTGTCTATACTTTAGTGCTTCTCTGGACCTTCACTTCTTATCGATGGTACCAATAGCGTGACAAAGAGAACCAGCTGCATAGGGTGCTGTTGACAGAAGATTGATTATCCATTACTTTTTATCTTGTATGTATCTTCAGTGTTGTTTTTTAACATTGTTTTTTTTAAGGTTTTAAAAATGTGCTGAACAAATAAAGTTTCTTATTTATTCTATCATTATTTTCTTCCCCTAGACTGGAGTCGCTCCTTGAACGCCAGCGGTCAGCCCAAACAGAAACCGGATGCCCACTCGCACTCCATGGGGTCCGTGGACACCTCGTCCATCATCAGGGCCTCAGAGTCCTCCTCCTCCACGGGGTCGGGGCCCGTCCACCACCGGAGAGAGTGAGCCAGACTCCTCCTCTTCGTGGCTCAACCGATCACTTCCAACAACATAAAGACCAAAACCTAACCCTCCTGGTCCAAACAGTACTGTGGAATGATGACAAAGACCCAACATGATGGTCATGACATCAAGAGGAAATGAGGGGGTCAAGATCTATAAATACATGGAACACACAGAGAAACCTTACCATGGCTACTTCATCAATGGTTAGGCAACGGCAGAAATAAGGCTGAGGTCGAGGTTTTAAGTTATTTGCTTTGACATTAGAAAGTAAGGTTACAGAGACTATATAAACCACTTTTTATGCCAGCAAACAGAAGCTGTTTCACCAATATTGGGTTTATTCATTTTAAAGCTATATTTCTCATGTTGAATATGTGTCTTTACTGGCAATCTTAGGAGAAATGTAAGTTTTAAATCATATTAATGTCTGATCTGTATAAAGGTTTTTCTCATTTTAATAAATTGTCTGTTATAAGTTAATGCTGTCTTTGTCACTTCAAGCTAATTTTGTGGGCTATAACCACTACCCAGGGTGTATTACAAGATGTCTTTCACTACAGAATTTCAAAATAATTCCAGCGGAAATGTGACTACCTGATCTGCAGCACCAGTATAGTCTCTGTGGGAGGAGCCAAATGTTTCAAAAAAGGAAGCCATCAGCTGGGGTGCTATGACATCATCAGGCTATTTTACATTAACTATATGTCCCTAGATAAGAAAGCTATACAACACTGGCAATCTCACTGATTTGGTGATAAGTATGCTGTGACGGCCTCTTGACGACATCTAGTGGCATGACTGTGTAGTGTCAATCGCAAGCGAGGCCATAGGTAAATTGGTATTCTACACAGACTGTATAAAATAGATCCACATCTGTTTACTGATGGCCATTTAAACTGAGCATCAATGGTGGAAACAATGACAAAACACTATCAACCAAAAATATTATAAAGCCTGGTGTTATTTTGGTGACTTTAGCCAAATAACTGTAGAGTTAAGTAACTATAGAAATTTGTATTATTAATTGAGTGATTAATTTATTAATTTAGTCCTTTATGTAGACAGGTAAGACGAAGGCATTGTTGTATTTGACCTCTATATTGATCAAGTCTTACTTGGTGCCTGGTGAGCAGCTTTAGTGACAGTGGGGAATGTTGCCTCCATAAATCTTTGAAGTTGCTGGGCAGCATGTGGTTAATTATTTTTATTTGGTAAGTGCATACACTAATTGTCTTTATTTTGTATTGCATAAGCTATAATACATTGGCATTGTTAAGCCAATGTATAGCTTATTGTTCCAGACAATAAGCCTATATATGGGCTTTTTAGTTGTTGTTTTTTAAAGCAAAACTGCTCATTGTGGGAAATGTCTGTTTTTAAAATGACAAATAGGTTGGATTGGAAGATGATCCTATTAATAATAATTCTCACCCTCACGCATGTGTATAAAACATGAAATTCACTGTGATTAGCCTAGAGTGTGCACATACATTTATGACATTGTGTCTGTTGGCATTGTTGAGGAATGCTCTAATAAGGTGTCAGTCTGGTTACGGACTAACTTGCTCGTTGGCATTCTGTTCATTCCCACCTCTGTTCATGAAGACTCACACCCTCAGACCGGAGCACACCGTGCTAACACAGTGACTACGGTAGGTGGAAAGAAGCAATAGCCTGCTGTAGGACAACAAGCAGAAAGGAAACAAGGCAACTGTAAGCTGGCTTGCCGGGATCGGATGGATTCATACAATATCTGCAACGACACCAAGTGATCATCTCTTAATGAAGCTGTTTTTTGGCTCACGTACGCGACAATATCAGGTGTTTTTTCAGTAATCAGTCATTCCAAGGATTTATTCCTTGGTCAGCGTTGGCTCACAATCGAGAAGTAAGTAAAACTATTTTTGAAATGTAAAACAAAAGGTACTTTTAAATTGGTACTGAATCCAGCAATGAGAATAAGGTATCGGGTTGTTGAGCTCAGAGCATGATGCAACAAATCAAGCTTTTAATAGGCTTTTAAAAAAAAAGAAAGAAACTGGTGGACCATCACAGCCTACTTATTTTGACATGCAGCGATCATTAAGCAGATGTATTTCCTCAATGCATACCTATGCAAATCAAAACTCAACATTGCCAGATTTACAACACAAGTAATCCGACTTGAACAACTAAAAGTGAAAATCAAACATCAAACAAAGTTATTAATTAATACATTTATTATTATTAATACATTTGTAATTTGTCCGTTCATATTTTGACATGCAACTGATGACATCTGCTGTGATTTATGCTTTAGTATCCTTTGTATACAAAGCGACCAAACGCAACTTCTTGGCATGCATTCATAAATGGGTAACATCATGAGAAGAAGCTGGACCCACATGGTGTCATGTGGAATATTATACAGTGTAGGTATCCTTTGGAAGATTATAATGAGCTGAAACAGGCCTCGGTTGTTATACCAAGTTTACATTTCTATGAAAAATATGCTTTGCTCTGTTAGAAGCAATGGCATGTTATGAGTGTTGTGTTACATGATTGACCCAACAATTTAAGATACTGTATGGGATACTGAACTTGATTACATATTTAATGGATTTTAAGGGTATTCAATTGTGAAGCAATCTCTAGCACATCGACTTGTGAATGTGAGTTTTGTTCTTCTATAATGTTGATAAATTATGTAATCCATTAAGACAAAAGCAAATAAACATAAAGGCACAGAGGGAAAATCAAAATGAATTAATTGTATAAATAATAAATGAATGAAATAATATATTATAACAATAATCAATAAAGTAGACCCCCCCCCCCCCCAAAAAAAGAAACAAAACCCAAAATTATAATATAAAAAAACAAAACATTTATAATAATAACAATTATGTGAATTAGAATGCGGGTAAAGAATATACGATACGTCCATCTGAACTTCCTTGGTTCTTTCCCAGTTTTAGATGACCGATGGCCGACGTAGCAGGAAGCCCGTTCTCGGTGAAGGTGGAGGAGAACTCCCAAAGCATGATCCTCACCTACTTCCAGGGGGACATCGGTAGCATGGTGGACGCACACTTCTCCCGGGCCCTTGGCAGTGCCGATAGGGCCAAGCCCGGGCCCATCAAACCCAAGAAAAGCCGCAAGTTCCTCAAATCAGGTAAGGGATCTCAACCCCCCACCACCCAGCCCAACTACGCAGCAAAAAGTTGGTAGAAAAGGGGAACACGAATGTAAGGAAACATTCAAGCAGCATCCAAGAAGAAAAGAAAGCCATTTAATGCCTTTCACTCGTGTGTGTCGCCCCCCTCCTGTCACGACTCGCAGAGGACTCAAACTCCTGCCAGTGGAAGGCCACCTCCCCCGGCTCCTACCCGGAGGCCCAGTTCCTGAGCCGCCAGGAATCCCAGGGCGGCCTGCCGTTCAGCCCCGTGGATGAGTCGCCCTCCGGCTGGCAGCCCTTCCCCATCAGACAGGCAGGGGGCCTGGGGCTGCCCCCCATCCCGTACTCCCTGAGCACGGAGGGGCTGAGCCTTACGGGACAGCAGTACGCCACGTCCCTGCTCAACCTGCTGCACAGCGACCGCAACGAGATGGGCCCCGGCATGGCCTCCAGTTCCAAACCCGACTTGTTGCCTAGCTGGACGGCTCCTGCTGCTTTCAGGGACGCCTTGGAACCCAGCGCTGACTTTGATCCCGGTAGGCTTGCTGTTCCACACACACGGTTGTGTGATCCCGGTAGGCTTGCTGTTCCACACACACTGTTGTGTGATCCTGGTAGGCTTGCTGTTCCACACACACTGTTGTGTGATCCTGGTAGGCTTGCTGTTCCACACACACTGTTGTATGCCTTTTTTTAATATAAAAAACGGTTTTAAGGGGTTGCGCTTGTAAGCCGTAAAAGAGGAGAAATGCATTTGCTAAAAATATATTGACTGAGGTGGACAGTATTAGTATAATGTATTGATGCTGTGTTTTATTTGTTTGTGAGTTGTTTCATACTTTTTGACAGTTCCACAAATTTTTCTTCCTATCTCTTTCAGGACGGAGTGTGGACAAGAAGGACCTCTACTGGTACTAAAGAAATATGTTTTTGCCGAAAGGCGAGGAGTGGAAGGGGGGGCAGAGGGATGGGCAGTTAACAGACTGGTAATAACTGAACCTATGAGCCCCTCTAAACGCTGCCTGCCAGACGTATTCTTGCCAAACCGGCCGCTGAGCCGCCACCTCAAACGAGGAAGCAGTCACTTCCTGATCTGCGTGTGTCTCTCATTCTCTCTCTCTCTCTCTCTCTCTCTCTCTCTCTCTCTCTCTCTCTCTCTCTCTCTCTCTCTCTCTCTCTCTCTCTCTCTCTCTCTGTCGGTGTGGAATGACTTCAGCCTTGACACGCAAAAAACGAAAAAGCGTCCACGCCTCCAGCAGAGCAGACTCTTGGTACAGAAGGTTTTGCTGACGAACCTGTTCTTCCACTGTATTACCTTCATAACCCTCATCATAAACCATAGGAGTTGCTGCTCCATAGCAGGCCCGCCTTAACGTTAGAAGAAGTTAAAAAAAGACTCAATATGTTGCCTCTCTCTTGGTACATTGGTAGGCCAGTATTATGGTATTAGTAGTAGTAGTAGTAGTGTGAGTATATGTTCACTATGACTATTTACACCTTAGCAGACACTTTTATCCAAAGTGATTTGCAGTGAATGTTCTTTTCCTTTATATATATATATATATATATATATATATATATATATATATATATATATATATATATATATGATACTGTATATGAAAATCTTGATGTTTTTGTTTTTGTTTGAGGTTGTTAAGAATATATTCTATATTTTGTTCAGATAGCAAGGTGAGTGATGAAAAAATAAGTACATTTTACAGTTTATGGTTTCATGTAGGATAATATGGACAAATCGATCCTGTATATATATTAAACTAGGTAAAACTAATACATATAAATACTGAATAAAAAATGTGACACTACAACACAAATAAATATGTACATACAAAATCTTATTGAATCCAACTTAATAAATCGTTGTAATAAATGAAAACACAATAAAATAATAATGTATTCCGCAAAACACTGACATCTGATGGCCAGCACATGCTAACCATCATGTTACCACACCGCTAATTATACCCTAATATAATATGTTAAATCACAAGCCTTGCTGAAGTCAGGATTAACTCCATAACACTTCTCTTCCCACCAACCCCCCCACACCTTCCCAGTCCAAATCTTTATGAAAATACGTTGGCTATTATCACCAATGAAAGGAGAAACAGAGTCACAGAGGGTGGGGAAATACATCTGTAAGAGTTAACCATTAGTGGCACATTGAAAGCCTGCAGACACCCACACACGCACATACGCACACACGCACAACCACACGCAAGTACACACACACAAAAGCACACACACACACACAAACATACAAAAGTATGCACACACACACACACACACACACACACACACACACACACACTTCATTACCTCCATGGGGGGATGTTTTTATTCTCCTATTCTCTCCTGTCTTTACCTGTGATGTTCACACATACAGTGGGAGAAAATAACATTGACTTTTCTCCAATGTAGAAAAAAGCCACATTGGATGAATTCTTTTTGGGAAGGGCGGGAGAATATATATATATATATATATATATATATATATATATATATATATATATATATATATATAGAGAGAGAGAGAGAGAGAGAGAGAGAGAGAGAGAGACAGACAGAGAAAGAGAGAGAGAGAGAGTCAAGGCACAATAATGAATACAAGGCACAATAATGAATACAATTAAAAAAAAAAAAAATATATATATATATATATATATATATATATATATATATATATATATTAACAGGGATGACAATAAAGAAAACGTCATCTGTACTGACATCTGTGTCGGTGCATCACGTTGTGTGAGCAGGCTACGCCGGTGTCAGCAGATACAACTGGTTTATTATAATAACTAGCCTGTGAGACATGCCCCCCCCCCCTCCCCACAGAGATATGTGAATGAATGGGGGGGGGGGGGGGTTGCTGAATTTCCTCCACATATGATGAACCCTCAGCGAAATACATTTTGCATAGTTGGTGGTAAGGGTAAAGGACTGAGCTCTATTCACGATTTGTCTTTCAACAGTTTCTGTATTTCGTTCATTATTATTATGCAGTCGATTTAGTTCATACTTTTGGGCTGGATTTGACCTAGAATGGGTGAAAAGGAGTGCTTAAAGAATGCTATTTTTGGTTCTGTGATTGATGAATAACATTTTTGAAGGTTTGCATATTTGGGGTAAATACCCTTTTTGCTGGAATGCGCAGGAGCTTTTTTTTTTTACAACAACCAAAACAGACAGATATATAGATACCCTATAGAATAGAATATTGGATGGATGGATGGATGGATAGATAAGCAGGAGAAGAAATAGTGTGTGTGTGAGAGAGAGAGAGTAGAGAGAGAGAGAGAGAGAGAGAGAGAGAGAGAGAGAGAGAGAGAGAGAGAAGGAGAAGGGGGGATGACCGATAGTCACGGTGCATATATAGGACATAGCCTAAGATAAGGAGTAGTTCCACTACAAGGGGCGCACGTCCGTTACAGGTCAGAAATGAGCTGCGGTCAGAAAGTGAGCCAACACCTGTAGCTTAGAGCCTACCTTGGAAGGCTTTTGCAGGAGTTTGAATAGGCGAGCGTCCCGTGTAGCCAGTGACTTGGTCCTGAGCGGAAGGGTGGTATGGTTGTGGTTGTAGGCCAAGGCTGGAATTGGAGCACCATAGACAGCAACCATTCCAATTTCAGCGCCCATAATGTTCAGGACACTTTGTTACAGTTCCCGGCCGGACTGAGTCGCACTGGACACATGGTAGTCGCAGTGGGCCTTGGGTTTATTTTAGTTCTCGGCATCCTCAACAATTTTCTTGTTCTCATGATATTTGCGAAGTTTCAGTGTCTCTGGACGCCGATCAACTTGATTCTGTTGAACATCAGCAGTAGCGACATCCTGGTGTGCATTTTTGGAACACCCTTTAGTTTCGCCGCAAGCCTACATGGAAGATTGCTCATAGGCGACCAGGTGCGACCAGGTGCAAGTGGTACGGTTTCGCCAATTCCCTCTTCGGTAAGTAGATCCGCAGGATGACTTGGAAAGAATGCATGAATGTGCTGCTGCTTTGCATCATTGTGTTGTTTGGTTTGTTTTGAACGCTAAAACAAGTCAGTGTTAAAAGAAAAGTGTCTGACGTTGTTTGTTAATGTCTACTCATTTTTGGCAGCCTACCTTTTTTTTTATATAGATTTTCTATTTATATTTTGTGAGAAAAGATGAATGAAAAGGACACTCACGAAACATTCATCTTAATATAGCCTGCCTCTCTCAAAACGTAGTGAAAAATTTAGCATTGATTAAAACATAACAATAGAACTGGCAATAACACTTCTATATATAAATAAACTTTATGAATTGCACTTAATTATGATTGTTTTATGTCTGTATATAACCTAAAATGTATATTCCTCTCTCCCTGCATCTCTCTCCCATTCTTTCTCTACAACCTTTCTGATTCTCTATCATACACACATTCTTTATCGCTCTCTCTCCTCTCTCTCTCTCTCCACCCCACTCTCTCCATCTCTCTAACTCCCTGTCTCACGGTCTTCCCTCTCTCTCTCACACTCTCTCTCCCTCCCCTTCTCTCCCGTCCCCTCTCTCTCTCTCTCTCTTATATACCTCTCTTTCTCTCTCTCTCTCTATCTCTCTCTCTCTCTCTCTTTCTCTCTCTGTATCTATCTATCTCTCGCTCTCTCTATCTCTCTCCCTCCCCCGCCTCTCTCTCTCCCTCCCTCCCTCTCTCTCTCCCTCTCCCCCTGTCTCCCAGGCATCGTGTCCCTGGTGTCTCTGTCCGTCCTGTCCTATGAGCGCTACAGCCACGTTCTGTGCGCCACCCAGGCCGATGTGTCTGACTTCAGGAAGGCCTGGCTCTGTGTGGGCGTGTCCTGGGTCTACTCTCTGTTCTGGACCCTGCCTCCCTTCCTGGGCTGGAGCAGCTACGGACCCGAGGGCGTGGGCACCTCCTGCTCCATCCAGTGGCACGTGCGCTCCCCCTCCAGCGTCACACTTTTGAACACTTGTGAACACTTGTACCCACATATGCATGTGCATGCGGGCAGACACACACTAACACGAATGCAAGTGCCACACATGCACTCAGACCCACAGACCCCCCCCCCCCCCCCCCCCCCCCCCCCCCACACACACACACACACAAATGCACACAGACCCACACACACCTGCATGTGGATCCACACACACACACACATGGTTGGATCCCTCGACAGGAGATGGTAAACAGGTCCACAGTTTATATTTTAACCATAAAGGGGAGAAAAGAAATGGGGTAGCATCTAGTCCGGTTGTCCAGACCCCAAGGGATCGTGGTCGTCTGTCGGTCCGGATCTGATTCAGTGGTTGGACTTAGAGAAAACATCTTAGCAAACGAGAATCACCAATACAAGAATCTGAACAGGAAGGGTCAAAAGTCAGCTATCTGTTACCATATCACTCTTGGTTCTTCATGGGGTTATTGCTCACCGTACTGTTAGAGAGTAGCCTACGTCCTGCCTGCTCTCTCTCTCTCTCTCTCTCTCTCTCGTTCTCGTTCTCGTTCTCGTTCTCGTTCTCGTTCTCGTTCTCGTTCTCTCTCTCTCTCTCTCTCGTTCTCTCTCTCGTTCTCTCTCTCGTTCTCTCTCTTCCTTACGCTCTCTAGCTCTCTCTGGCTAAATAGCCGGTGGCTCAAAGTCTTGATCTTGTTTCCTGAAAATGATTTTTTTCTCATTATCGTGTCAATCGTCAGGGGCGAGATATTTGTTAATTTATTCGTCTGCAGTCTATGCAGCTTGGGATTGGGAGGTCACGCTAAGTTTTCCACCAGTCAATCGCTGCTCTCCGATCTCGGTGACTCACCGGTCGCTACATCGGAAGTCCTTACATAAAGCACGGGTTCAGACAAAAATAACAGGATCTCAAGGTATTCCAGTGTCTCTGGTGTCAGCTAAATGAATCACCCAATAGGATGTATTTATAGACAGGGGGATCACAGTGTTACTATGGGATACCTGTTATGTCACCTCACCTAGTATGTCGCTCTGGATGAACGCTTCTGCGAAAGGAGTACATGTGAATGTCAGAGCACCGCATGATCCACCAGTCACATGTCTGGGTTCTCGGCATCCTCCAGGTGGGGAAGATCAACCTGCTGTCGGCTCAGCGGAGGGAGCAGCACATCATGCTGATGGTGCTGTCCATGGTGTCCTGCCACCTGCTGTGTTGGATGCCCTACGGCGTGGTGGCTCTGCTGGCTATCTTCGGCCCCTCAGGCGTGGTCACCCCGCTGGCCAGCACCCTGCCCGCCATGCTGGCCAAGTTCAGCACCGTGGTCAACCCCGTGATCTACGTCTTCTTCAACAGCCAGGTGAGGGGAGGCTGGGTGGAGTGGGGTGGGTTGGGGTGGGAGGATGCATGCGGGAGTGGGTGGATGGGTGGATGAGTGGACGGTTGATGGGTTGGTCGGTGGGTGGGAATCTAGGGACTTTTGAAACCCCCCCCCCCCCCCCCCAAGCAATCATCATAGCACATAAAAGGTAATTGATAATAAGTATAAAATAATGTGTGTCTGGTATAGAATAATGACAACGGTTGTTTTGTAGCTAACACAATTGTTTACATTTTTGAACATGCAGGTGCAAAACGCACTTTGTTTATTGTTCCCCCCAAGCAACATTTCCTGTGCAATGGAACCCCTTACCCTGACCTGGTTAATGCCATGCTCACATCAATACATATTTAAAAAATATTTATTTTATTTTGCAGTTTAAGGCGTGCTTCGTAGCCTTCATAAAGTGTAGCCACCCGCCTCGCGGCTTCACCACCCAGCAGAGCAGCAGACCCAATCACTGCACATCCGTCTCCCGGCTTTCCCACAATGCACCTGTCTTCCGGAGCACCTTGCACACCTCCATGCCACCTTACTCCTGCCAGAGCCCTGAGTTCACCTCCTACTGCGTCCCACAGAAGGAGAAGGAGCCCATGCATGACCTCGTCGTCCATTATACTCCATGAAGGCTGCAGGGGGTCTATGACAGGCCTTGCAGCAGGTGAACAGACGCATGTATTCCTTGAGTATGTGAAATGTCCACGTTTTTCCACTTGTTTGCCAATTTGCTACAGAACAAGGAATAAATGCTCTGTGGGCAATGTCAATGGAGCCACCAGCCTGTAATTATTGACTGATACCAGATCAACATGGGAAGAGTCAATATGCAATGGAATCCCACTTTATCCTATAGGCTATTCTTATTAGAAAAACTGCAGCACATTATAAACTCTGTAGTCCTGGACAACTAAATACATTTTTAGGTTTCGTTTTTCATTTATTTGTATGTTTTATTTCATTTCAGTTTTGAGGAGGCTTGAAAAGTGAGTTTGAATATATTGGATGCTCGATTAGAAATCGTTATTTGTTTAATACTTATGGTTCGAGCTATGGAATCTTCCAGATTGGAAGGTAATGAGATCTATGGGTTTACTCATCATACAAAAGGGGTTTTCAAGCAGCCAGTTCATTCTGACTTAAGACCCTTACGAGTTGTCTACTACCATATTTTTACCACTAGAGGAGGCATTATGTCTACATCACATCACCATGTATAATAGATAGACGATAGAGTTTTTATTTACTTTATGTAGGAAGTTCAAGTACACGTCCCTTGGAGTTGTGGGTCATGCTCTTCTCCACAGTTTATTATCAACTTCATTTACTATACAGTAGTTATGACCAAAATATATAAACCCTAAAATAATATATAATATATATATAATACATATATATATGAACAAATAGAATACATCCAAATTCGAAGTTCAAAATATAATAAATATGCAGCCTATTTAAAAATGTTGTGCAAGCTCAGAGTCATTGTCATTGTGCAAGGGCTGTTTTAATGAGTGCAAGGTCCTTATTAAGTGTGCAAGTCTTAGTAAGTGTGCAAGGCAGAGTAATGTAGTAGGTGTTGGCATCTCAGGGGGTGGAATAATATAAAATGTATCCATGTTTCCTACTGTCCAGCAGGTGATATAAGGGTCTGCATGTAAATACTTTACATTCATGGTAAATAGCCATTAATTCATATTACTTTCTTTTTAAGTAAGCCTGCTATCCATCAGTTCCACTGAAATTCATGTGAACTCAAAATGGCTAATGATCACAGTAAATACGATCTAAGTATTAGTCATTGGTTGTATGTATTTGTGCTAGTCTTGTGCAATTAGTCTCATTTGCACACATCATCTCTCATTGAGTGAAAAATCAAAACCCGTTTCAAAGGAAGAATTTTTTTTTCAGTTTTGTTTTTCATTATAGAT
This sequence comes from Lota lota, assembly GCA_026745465.1. NCBI lineage: Eukaryota > Metazoa > Chordata > Actinopteri > Gadiformes > Lotidae > Lota > Lota lota. Next base: position 6,179,993 of record JACYXH010000429.1, read on the forward strand.
ATATAGGTCCGTATCCAGATAGTAACACACACATTTCAAAAAAATGTTTACAATCACAAACAATTAAATCAGGCTTCAAAGTGGCACACACAGGGTTCATCCTCATTCGTGACTCAATCGGAAAGTTTCACATCTGAAAATAGGAAGTATGTGGTAAGCATATATGTAGCATTTGAACAATTCACGGCTGTTCAGCAAATGCTGTTTTTGAAACAAATATCCAATTTTGTAATCAGAACTTAGATGGTTAAAACAAAGTAAAGTAAAATATGTATACTATGCCAATATCCTAACGTCTGAGATTATTAAATGTGTAGCAAAGGTGTGAAAAATGTATGAATTTAATCATATTGAATCTTCATTGATGTATAATGTGTAATGTATAATGTGATGTATAATGGGGAGTGTGTGTGGTTGATGACTGGTTTAAGCAAGCTCTATCAGGAAGGGAGTGAGATAAGAACCCAAAAAGCAAGATTTAGTGCAAAGGATTTATTTGAGGCAGAGCAAGGCTTCAGCTCAATCAATAACAAAAATGAACTCCTGTTTCTCAAGAGGAATCCAAAACACAAAAGGGCACGACAAGAATGGGGAAGAAATCCAAACAGAGGAAAGAGCCAGGTCAGAGTCAGTAGAGCAGTCCAGGCTGGCAAGGTCAAAACCATGGGTAAATCCAATAAACAGGGAGGAATCAAACAGGCAGACAAACAGGCATGCAGAATACATGTAAGCAAAGACAAAACTTGAGAATAATCAGACAACGTGGCACTGAAAGCACAAGACATAAATAGGCTGAGTAATTAGCACAATGACGAACAGGTGAGTAGGAAAAAGGGCGGGAAACAGACAATGGCAGGGTGTACAGGTGAGGGGCGGAGACAGGGGCACAACAGAAGTAGGCACATGGTGGACAAAACCACAAAATAACCATCAGGAGGCCACAGAGTCACTGAGTCCCAAAACAGAGGAGCTGACAGGCTCACCTGGCCCGAGTCAGACTGTTTGGACACTGGGGTAAGACTGCACACCTGGTGTGCATTGACCAATCAATGCACACAGGTTAAGCCAGCCATCGCCACACACACTCGGGGAGATCTCTGACATGGCAGTATGGAACACCTGCTCTACTTCCAAGCTGGATTTCCACATGAGCTACCTGCTTCCTGGTCGTCGTCGGAGCCCAGTAAAGCCACCTAGGTGCCGTGTGGAGGGAGCACGGCTACATATATATACAGAGTGATATGTTATTGGTAGTTTGATTTGTGGTGGTGGCTTTTATATATTATTTTGTCTTTTTGCATGTTAACTAGATTTTCATTCTGAAAATGTCTAATGGGAATCAAACAAAACGTAACTAGATACAATTCAGTGATCATCACTTGATAATGATACAAATTTTTTTAACTGCGGTTTCAAAATTGCATGCACCCGCGCGGCCACACACGCACAGAGGCACACCCGTACGCACACACGTGTGACAAGTGACAGGCTTCAAGGAAGTAGGTGTATGAGCCCATATGTCACCACGCTGGCGGGCCACAGAGTCTCTCTCCAGCACAACCATGATAAACACCTACAAGACAAGCGCAATTCCACCCCAGCTACCGCCGCGCCCCAGCCAGCGAGCCGAACAATTGGCACCGAGACGGGGCCCCAGCAGGGCTGTGGTCCGGGTTTTGGTGGTTGTCGTGGTGCTCCACCTGCTCCTGACCTTTGGAGGATTCTTCTATTTGTACACTGGAAGAATGGTAACCACCACCCTTATGCTTATTTAGTAGATAATGACTCTAGCATTGATGTCAATACTGAATATAATCAAAATAGTCCTGTTTAAAGACCAACAATTACTATTGAAAACTTACATTTAATGTAAATGCCGTTGATAGTTTATTATGCTTTTATTACATTATCCTAATGGGTTGTACTATTTTTCATTAAACTAATAGTCGTTTCCAAAACAAAATATTTGCCGCTTTGCAAATTCATGTCTGTTCTAGAGAACAGTCAGGTTTAAAACACCTGACCATTCTAGGAATGCAATTACTTATACAAATTGTTTTTTTTAAATGACAATATTAATTATATCCTCTCATTGCTGATCATTTCTGTTAGATCTCTCCACATGAATCTGCGAAACCCAATGAGGGAAAAAGTATGTCAAGTTTTTCTTTAACAGTTTTTCGCAATCGCTTTGGCTCAGTTTATTAAGCAGTATTAACATTCTTTAAACTGTAAGTGCAATTGTCACAACTGCTTTATGGGACATCACAACTGTTGCATGTCTGCAAAATGAAGGAAATCAGCCAAAACATTTGATTCATGCTTGAAAATCTAGTCAAAGTCATTGTGTGAGCCGTACTGTTATCTTGTACGTACTGTATCTTGCTATCTTGTCAACCTTCAATGCTTTTTGTACACAAATATCCGTTTTGCTCTACTTTTTTGTCAACACTGACTGATATTGTAGCATAATGCCAGATTTGTCTAGCTGAGTGCATTGTGTATCCCACTCAACGTTTTAGATGCAGATTTCAACAGTAAAAAGTTTACTGGGAAAAGGCAATACTGTAGTACACAGAAAAATAAAAGGCACATTTGTATGTTTACAATTTATTTTTGTAGCAATGCGTAACATGTAAACAATTGTTGCGTCTTCCTCTATTATGACTTCCCCCAAAACTACCACCACCCCCACACATTCTTAGACCTCTTATTTTCCATGAGCATGTAGCTGCTGTTCAGGGCTGGGATGTTCCTCCATGCTCATAAATAGTAGTGCTTGTGCACTCCATATATATAATGCCAAACTCGATTGGTTGATTGGTAAGATTGTGATTCCTATTTCATTATCATCTGGCCGGTAATTTGCACGTTTTGCAGACATCAAACATTCCATGTCCTTGATATGGAATATTCATTTTGTCTGACCGATTTTGATATTGAATGGATCATTTTGCATGTGATGGCTCACACGATGAAAGGATTAGCAGTTTTGAAGAGTATGACAATGAACGGAAGCGTAATGCATTCACTTAAGAAAATAAATTCTGCTCATTTTTCTGAAATAATGAGATACCTCAAAATACAGAAGCTGTCATTCACTTGATAGATCGATTTCAAAGACGCAAATATGTTCCGCCTGTTGAGTTTAATCCAGTTTTATTTTATGTTTGGGACGCTTGGAGATACTCGTGTCCTTGAGTAATTTTGATGGTATTGTTAGTTTGTCCACTTTGTGCAGGCACCGCAGGACTTTGGGGTTGTTCAGACGGAAAGCCCATTCTGATCTGCTTGACATTGTGGCGTTTCTCCAGGATCAGTTGTACCGATATGGCATGCTTCACGGATATAAGATGATGCATCTTAAATTGCATTCTCTACTGTTGCAGTAAACAGTAGAGTAAACAGTTCGATTACATAATTTGACATGTTAACTTAGATAACTTATATCGACCCCGTACTTAGAATCACCTTTGGAGGGTTAGGCTGATTAGCAGCAGCTCCATGTGAGTTTCTCGCACGATTTTGAGGTATCTCATTAATTCAGAAAAACAGGGCAGAATTATTTTTTTGATAAAAACTTTTCTCCGATTTCTGAGATAATTATGCCGTTAAGTCAGAAGAACAAGAGCAGAATTTATAGTGAATGCATTACGCTTCCGTAACAATGCAACTGAGACCCATCCGTTTTGATCAGCAAGCCATGTGCATGTAATCGTTGTGCACATTGTAGACAATTGTACTTACTCTTTGGCACACGTGCTAATTTTATAAAATAAAATTATAAAATATATTATAAAATAGAATTATTCATTTTAATTTATTTTAAATCAATAAGAAAATCGAATCTAGTATGTACAAAAAAACTAAATGTAGCAACCCTGCTTCTACTCGTCCAAGCACCACGCAGGTTGTTTTAAGTAACTCCCTTAAATTGTTGGCAAACACGTTCTTGAATGCTGTACCAATGCCGAACATGAACTTCTCTGTCTACCTAACACTCTCCCGCGCTCTCTCTCCAACCCGTATCTCACCTCCCCAAGGCCCGCCCCCTCCAACTGAGCACCCAATCACAACATTAGCACTGAACACAATGCACGTCCAACTACGCAACCTAGAACCGTTACATGATTGTTCAGAGAAGAAAGAAAAATAGCATTAAAGAATTGAGCCAAAGCGACTGAGAACAACTTGACCATCTTGAGTAACATGTTGTACAACATTGTCTATCTTCCTCGGGTGTAAAATGAACACGATCTGTTCTCCTTCGCAGCTTCCGCTCGAACTTCCGAGCGACGCTCAGAGAAAGCGTCACGCCCGGCCATTGCGAGCATGACAGTCAAGAGGCCGTTGCGCGATGCAACTGACCAAACGACACGTAAGAAACTAAATTACAATCTATGAATCAATAATACAAATGACCAACAATCGTTCCTCATATCAAACAAACGAATTATTGGATACGGTAACACCCTGCCAAAGAATACGAGGTTTTCCTTTCCATAATAAAAGCAAACTTAAACGTGTTTTTTTTAATCGTCTGTGATTCACCCTTGCAGTGAAATACTTGCAGTGGAACATGGATCACTCCATTCTGAGGAACGTGGGCTACTACTGGGCCTGCTGGCTGAGGGTGCAGCAGCCCGGAGACTACTACGTCTACGCCAGGGTCAGCTTCTCCAGGGGAGGTGGGCCGGCCCTGCCCCTGGTCAGCATGGTCAGACTGAAGCACAACGAGACGGACAAGATCCGGGACGTGATGAAGGCCTACTGCAGCATGGGGAACCTCAAAACCGGCCAGTGCACGGCCTCGCAGGGGCAGGTGCTGAGCCTGCAGGTGGGGAACCTGCTGAGCGTGTGGGTGGAGAACCACAAATGGGTGGACTATGAGAAAGGAGCCACCACGTTTGGAATGTATAAACTGTAGGAGGACGCCTTTTAGCGCTTTGTAATCTCCGGTCTGTGGTGTGTAGCAGGAGTCCAATAGGAGGGGACGGACACTATTTATAAAGACATTGATGCAATTATATGGCTAATCAATGTAGGAGGTCCTTGCTCTTTTTTTTAATGGATATCTTTTTTTTTTAATTTATTAGACGAGTGGTTTTCATGTTATGAGAAAGGATGATTCAGAGTTATATTGTAAGTTATATTTATAAATGGGTGTGTTCTAAAAGCCTAGTCCTCTTCTTTTTCACATCTGAACACTGAATAAAATACACAGTGACCAAAACAGTTGTAGTCAACTGAAGTTGGCTATAACTATAATACTCAAGACAAATTACAAGCCAAATGGATAAATGCCCACATGCCCGTTGTCTCTGGGGCAAAACACATTGTATAATAAGCGTTCTAAGACGCACTTGAGACATGGGAATACAACAAGTGCAACTTAATTGCCCATGGTCTCATTCCAGTATTACTAATCTCTTCCGTTTACCTTCAGTGTCAACATGCAGACCTATAGATACCTCATAAACCGATTTAATCTACAAAGGCCTCTGTTAACTTTACTAAAACAATTACTTGTAAGCAGTTGATAAATAGTGGAAGGCTCAAACCCATTTCAAAATGCAGCTTTAGAACAGAAAAGCAAGAGGAAACATAAGATTTATTTCTTAAACACTACAGAAGCCTTTTTCGCTAGGGAGGGGGTAGTGGTGTGGAAGTGATGCGTGCACAGGAAGTCCTGAGCTGTATTCGGTTCTGCTACCTACATTCTTCCTGTGACTAGCGTGTTGTGATGGGTTTTCCATTGAACATGCAGTTTTGCATCCTGCGGGTATGGTTGACACTTGATGTGTAATCTCAGAGGAGAGGAATAACTAGTCAATACGTATTTTCATTTGCTTTTTTTTTTATTAATTAAAAGAATGGCCGTAATGACATGATGTATGTAGAGAGTCTACAAAAAAGCATTACAATACTTGTAACAATAGGATTTGCATAGAACAATTTTCTTTTCAAAATAGCACAAAGCTCTCCTGGACACATGGGGGTTCTTGATAAACAAAGTGGACGTGCTTGGACCCCCCACACACACACACACTCTCCTATGTTCCACTAATAAGTGCTCATTGGGTTGCTTTGACCTCGAACACAACAGCAAAGGATAACACATGCGTCAGTGAAAACAGTTGAAATGGGAAAAGGAGCTTTATGCATGATTAAACAATGTGGACCGTCTGGAACACTGATGAACACGTCAGAACATGACATAACAAAGCGGTTCTGTTCATTCTGTATTAGCCGCTGGTTAAGCATCTTCTAATGAATATCGACGACCAAAATGGTGGGGAAGGGTTTAATCACACTGGTTTGACCAGCAATTCAGTTTAGCCTTGAGAGGCTGGGATAAAAATGCATCAACTGTCAATTCCTAGTTTTGTTTATTTACATCTGGTCAACATGTCCATAGAAAACACAGCAGTCGGCCAATAAAAACATCTTACTCTTGTTGACAGTGTACCAAACCCCCCCCCCCCCCCCCCCCCCCCCCCACAAAATAATAAAAAACCTTGGAGGGCAGCATACTCAGAACCCCCAGCGCAATCTCGAACACAAACCACACTTTGACGGTTGCTTTTTGCTTCATCTTTTCAGTTTACCGACAGCTTCAGAAGGCACTTTAAGCATTTATCTGTGGTATTACGTGCACGAAGCACCCCCCCCCCCCCCAACCACACACACACACACACACACACACCTCCAAAACCTCTCTCAGTCTGTTTGTTTGCATTGTACACATATAACTGCTTAAAAACCCTACATAAGTAAGAAAGAAAAAAAGGAGACGCCAATATTGTAACTCAAACTCTCTGTGGTAGATCATTTCCTATAGACCGAAATTCAAATTTATCTGCCTATAAAAACAGACAGGTGGAAAGGTAGCAAACTGCATATTTTTTTTACTAAACATAATTTTATGTTTTGAATATACAATAAATACATGTAAAAAAACTTGTTAGTAAATATTTAAATGCTACTTTTATACATTTTTTGTAAGAAAAGTAGGTGACATCCTTATTATTATCATTATTGGTATTTTATACTGTATATAACAGACAGTTCAGGCTATATACTATTTTGTTATGAGCCTGCATCCCTGATAGCCTTGCACATTTACACATTTTGATTATCAAAGTTCTAATGCAGTATGCCATACTGTAGAAACACTGTACAATCATGCAATATACAAACACAGTCACGGATGCATTAAGAACCTACAGCAACGGTCAAAAATCCAACAATCCTGGCTCTTCCGTTTGATAGTCAAGAGGCCAAAGCTTAAACTCAAACCAAAATAAGTAAAGGGATTATCAAGTCAAGCTTGTTAAGAATTCAAAACTGCCATTACATAACGGCTGAAGCTCAAAAATAAAATGCATGACGGATGTGGATAGAACAGAAGGGGGGGGGGGGGGGGGGGGGGTTCTCTATGGGAACGCAATGAACTAGCTGTCTACCGTCATGCGGTCATGAACGAAAAAGGAGCACGCCAGAGAACAGCCAAGCCTCCACCAAGGTTTCTCCAAATTTAGCTTTCACTGCTGATTTGAAGCGGGTAGCTGCTGGTGGCGGTAGTCCTTAAAAGAGCATTGGTTCATGACCCCCAGCTGTGCTTTGTTGTTTGTGCAGACACCTTACCCCCAGATGCTGGAGTGTTAGTGTGTGTGTGTGTGTGTGTGTGTGTGTGTGTGTGTGTGTGTGTGTGTGTGAGACACCGGTGTGGTTTTCTGTTTGGTGTCGCTCTGTTGGGAGTCTCCCCGAAAAAGAATTGCATCACGCTCGCGATCGCTCTGGGTGTCACGTGGAAAACCACGCGTGTCCAGCATTTGATGCGGGTCCACGGAGGAGTCGGTCTCCCGTGGCGCTTTGAAAACACAGAAACGGTGCGAGGCGTAGCAAGGACAAACGGATGGCCGGACAGACAAAGACAGACGTGCCCACCCTTTAAAAAAGCATGCTTACGTATATATGTACCATCGATTGGACGTGGACACCCCCTCCCGCCACCTAGCAGGCGGGGGGGGGGGGGAGAGAGAGAGAGAGAGAGAGAGAGAGACTGTGCTCAGTGGTTGGCGTCGTCCCACGCCATATCGTTCTTCTGCTTGGACAGCTTGCGCACCACGCGCTCCAGGTCCTTACGGTACTTCTGCTCCTCCTCCAGGAACTGCTTCATCCACTTGTGCTCCTGCGCGCACGCACACACACACACACACACACACACACACACACACACACACACACACACACACACACACACACACACACACACACACACACACACACACACACACACACACACACACACACACACACAATACCAACATTTCTGTAAGTGATATAAATAATGACCATCCCAAGCCATCCCATTATAATAAAGAAGTTCAGAGATGCGTACACCCAACATATGTATCAGTATCTGAGTCTCAGTATCACTGCTTGTCCTCTACACTGGAGAAAAATCCTGGGAAAAAATTCACCTTTACATAATAATGAATAATTACCTTTTTTAATTCATGAACCTCGTCCTTTAAAGCATACACGGCATCAACCAGGCTTCTGAAACACCCAAAAATTAAGAACAAGTTTATTAAATTGCGCAAGATTGTTGATGTTGATTGATTGTTGTTGTTTTTGGGCTTTTGAAATGTATTGCTGTTATGTTATTAGTGACGGCAAGCACACACAGATGTAAGACCGGGGGCTGTTTTGTCAAGATCATCCTGCGATCAGGCTACACATAAACACCGTCTGGATAAATACAACATTGCTTTGTAATATACATACAATAAGGCAGTTGGGCGGCGTAGTCCACAGCAGCGCAACGTAAATAAATGATAAAGCCTGGGGCCGTGTCAGTCGCGAGAGCGCAGGGCGTGATGAATGGCAGTAGGGTGGGGTCTTGTGTGTGGGGTGAAGGCGGGGTCTTGTGATTGGGGAGAGGGCGGGGCCTTATGAGTGGTGAGGGGTGGGACAATATGAGTGACCAGGGGCCGGGGCCTTTTGAGTGGTGAGGGGCGGGGCATTATGAATAAAGAGGGCGGGGTCCTATGAGTGGCAAGAGGCTGGGTCTTATGAGTGGCAAGGGGCGGGACCATATAAGTGGCAAGAGGGCGGGTCTTATGAGTGGCGAGGAGCGGGACCATATGAGTGGCAAGAGGTGGGACCATATGAGTGGCGAGAGGGTGGGGTCTTATGAGTGGCGAGGGGCTGGACCATACGAGTGGCGAGAGGGCGGGGTCTTATGAGTGGCGAGGGGCTGGACCATACGAGCGGCGAGAGGGCGGGGTCCTATGAGTGGTGAGACCATACGAGTGGCGAGTGGCGAGGGGCGGGTCAGTATGAGTAGCGAGGGGGTGATGTCCTATGAGTGACAAGGTCTTACTTTTCCTCGATGACGGTCTGGCCGTTGCTCTTCATTTCCTCCACGATGATCTTTTCCTCCTCTGGCAGCAGAACCTGAGGCGCACACTCTTTCCTCACTGAGGCATGCACACACACACGCACACAGACAGACATTAGACATTATGCACATTTAAAATCTTACGATGAGCATGCATTGTGACGTGTTGAGATTAGAGGAAAAGACACCAGCAGGCAAGCGGTTGCAGCAGCACCCCACCTGAGGAGCTCTGGTGCAGGCTGGCTCCGGTGCAGTACGCCTCGATCACCTTCAGGATCTGGGCATCTTCCTCCAGCGCAGCCGTGCCTGCCGATCGACACCACAGGTCACAACACACACTGATTAGCGGGTCTGCTCACACACGTGCACACATGCGTGCACACACACCCACACACACAGCAAGTGTCTCTCTCCCAGACACACTGGGGAGAGAGAGAGAGAGAGAAAATTAACTAGGGAATTACAAGGAGCACATTTATAGATGGTATTCCTCAGTGGCTTTCCCTCCTCTCTCTCTTTTCAGACAGATGCAAACTCAGCTCACACACAAAGCTAGTACCACCATGTTTGAGATGTGTTATCATTCGTTTAGCAAATTGATTTCACCATAGCCCAGATAATATCTGCCGCCGAGTTTCGACTGCATGTATTCAGCACTGGCATACAGCACTACAATATCTTTAGCACCACTGCTGTGGGATTTCATAGTTTTTTGTTTTTTTATAACTCCGCTCTGATCTTTTACAAATCCTTGCTGGAAAAAGCACAATCACCAAAAAATACTGAAAGTTCCCCATGCTTGTCCTTTTGTTCTTTAGCACATTTGGAGAATAAATAATACAAAAACATACTTTTCCGGAGGAGGGAGTCATCTTCAGAGGGCTTCCTGTCCTTCTTGCGGTTCCCAGGCAGGAACTTCTTCATGGGCCTCGGGCTCTTGCTGGAGTCCTGCGGGGACAAAGAGCCAGGGGTGAGTGTATGGAGCCATGGTCAACCCCATAATGTCAACATGCCGATGCACTGACAGCATCGACGTTGCAAGCTTACACGGAAGCACATATCTTGTAAACAAACCAACAAGCCACGACAACAATAAACAACAGCAGCAAAAAACAACATTATGCTATAATGCACATCAGGCATGTAGTGGAGACAACTATGATACGTATGTTTAAGTATTTATTGGTTCAGGTGAGGAACCTATTTTGTAGGCCAACCACTGAGCATTGTATGACTATACAATACAAGCACTGTGCACGAATGAACTGGCAACACATTCATTGGCACACCATTCGCTTCTTTTGGCATTTACATTTTTATATATCTTAATATCGATAACGAATGTGATTTGTGATTAACAGCCGTTACGACTGCTAATAATTTTCATGAATGTCATGTACTGCTTCTGTGTTTAAAGTGTTTTGCTAACACCTTGCCTTTCAAGGAAACACAAACATATAAAGACGAGAAGCACCCAAACAGCAGACCACTTCCTGTTTCAAGAGCCTTTACACACAGCAATACACACCTTGAAACTGCACACAATGTAGAGATGATACAAAATGACGAATGTCTAGTATCAAAACCATATTGTTATAGATTAGAGTGCATTCACTGGTTGGAGACCCTGAGCATAAGAGATGGCGAGGACAGACGTGCAATCAGGTAGACCGATGTGACAGATGTGCGAAGCCAGCGCAGACGATGAAACAAACGATGACCAGGGAGGGGCGCACGGCAAACAGTGGCATGACAAAATGCGCGCGCGCGCACACACACACACACACACACACACACACACACACACACACACACACACACAAGAGGGTGAGTTCTAACCTACCTTCATAATATAAGACATCCTCTATTAGAGACGGCGGCAAACAACAGAGAAAGAAAGAGTGAAATGTGAATGAAAAAAAAATATGACAAGAGTATGATGTAATTGGATAGAATATTTAAACAGACCCATCCCCACCCATTTGGTGTGTGTGTGTGTGTGTGTGTGTGTGTGTGTTTGTGTTAAATGTAAGGATTAACATATGGAGAAGTAAAAAAGGATGAGCGATGGAGAGACAAATGTACAAATCAAAAGAAAGATCATGAGGTTGCGCATGCAATTGTCACCATTCACAAATAAAAAATAAAAACGACCTAGATTGCTATTTGCGCTCGCTGCTCTGCGGTGGTCATGTTTCTGTGCAGGAATCAACGTGCACTTGGTGCATCGCTAACAGATGACACGGGAAACCCATAATGTGTGTGGTGGTCAAGCTCTACCAACACACAAGACCCACAAACTGAACTGAGAAAATGGGTCGCAGGCAATGCGGCGGTAAATCATTTAGAAAAACACGCCTAACCGCGGCGGAAACATTTGACACGGCGTCGGCTCGTCACGCCATTTAAGGTCCGATTCGAAAGAACAATAATCTGGTGGCGCTGGTTTATCTGTTTACATTCATCCTGGGATTGATTCGATCTGTAGCCAGGGAGGTCTGTGGCGAGAGCAAGCTAAACACTTGGATGGCATGGTCGACATCGACACAAGGCCCTCCGACACTCTCCCCACCCTGCAGCGACCCACACGTCCCATGGAGAGTACGCACCAGCGCAGCAGTGGGTTCGACCTTTGACCCTGCTTTGCTGCGGAGCTTCCGGGATGGGGAAAGTGGTGACATACAGCTCAAAACATGGAGTAAAGACATCAATGCAGTGGCCTCGCAAACTGGTTGTGGTTACACTACATCAGAGAACACGTTGTAAGGGCTGATTGTGATCTTTTGAGGGCCAATGAGGGTTGAACTGGAGATCCTCTCGTGGCATATATCTACTAGAGCATGAGTTGTTTGCTTTAATCACAGTGATTGCATGTCACCTCTATCTAGTTCCTGTAAAGGGGGGTTGTTCACAGAAGACTACATTGGTGACTGGTTCAGCAGTTTAGGAGAAAGAGGGGGCACAGGTGTAAAATGCATGTAAAATGAGTTTAATTCTGCGTGTGCGTGTTCGTGTGTGTGTGTGTGTGTACATGCAAGGAGATGTACGTGGTTAAACGCATTAGTTACATCTGCATCTGTCTGTAGGGGGAAAACCATATGGAATTCTCCCCAGTTTTTAACTATTATAATATCTTTCTCATACATTCAATATTTAAATTTCCTTAATTTAGATTTGTGGTAACCCCTTCAAAGTTGTAATCTTTATTGTTTCCATCATGCAAAACAAATAATCTAAATGAATCAATGTAACACTGAGGCTCATTCATTACATCAAACCAAATGGCAACGTAACATATTACATTAGATGATCACATTACACTATTATTACATCTCGGCCCAGACAGTTTTACAGATCGGATCCCCACTTAACTTCTCCAATCTAATATTGTGACAATGTAATCCCATAGGTTCCGACGCTAAACAAACCAACAAAACCCAACTGAAAATCACCTTATGACAAAATACAAAACATGTTTCAACACAAAAAGAGGACAACCAATACATGGAATAACAGCCCAATAAGCCTTTGGGCCGTGCAAATGGGTATGTAGTGGAGTGTACCTGTACGTGTGCATGGACGGACTTCCCTACCTCCTTGTAGCCCAGAGCGGCTGAGGGTTTGAGTGGGGGAGCAGGGCGCAGGCAGCTCAGGGACCAGGGCTTGCTCAGTTTGGGGGGCTCCAGAGGGCTGCGGCTGCCCACGCTGAAGCTGCCCAGGTGGGACAGGTGGGAGGACGTGCCCACCATACTGAGAGGCTTTCCCTCCGCGGTCTGCTCACACCACACACACACATACACACACACACACACACACACACACACACACACACGAGAGGGGGAGCAGGGTTAAAAGGGGAGTATGGAACACTCAGGTCAATATGTGTGACTTAATACTTCTAGCGTCTACTAAATAAATGGAATGTAACTATGTGAGCCTTTCACATGGAGAGGAGATATAAGGTGCCTGGGGATTATACGGCCAGCGTTGTGACATGTCTGATAATAAGGTGATAACTTAGAAGACCACTATATACAAAATGGTTAAGTTAGTCATCTCTCTCCTTTGGAGAGAGATGACTATAGATTTCAACTATAGATTTCGCCCATTAGTTTACATGGCCGTTTAAATATCTTTGTTTGTTTATTCTTGTAAAGAAATAACAACAGGGAATCAAAATGAGCATTATCACTTCGTGAGCTCATTTCACCTAAATCTAAACCCGGTATCAACTTTTACTATAGATTTACCTCAAGACATGAAAGTTAACAATCCTCTACACTCTTCCTTCACACTTCACATCATCTTTCGCAGACTCCTACACTAAAGTGAGAAGTTGCTAAATGTCAATCTTCACACCTCGGCATACTGCAAGTCTGCTCACTACACAGACTTTCTGTGCTGACGTTATGAAGACGTTCTGCTAACACTCTACGATAAGGGTTCATTTATTAACCATTAATTAACATTAGGTAATGCAATACTAAGCATTAACAGTTAATTAACAGTTAACTCATGGTGTAGTAATAAATTACTAATTGTGTTCATGCTTACTAATGGTGTTCAATTTAACTAAGGAAATGCTGTTCATATTAACTAACGTATTAATTTATACATAATTGAATAGGGTTAGGGTTGGGGTTGACCCTAACCCACATGCTATATACTAATGCTTATTACTGATTAACCAATGTTTATTAATGGTTGATTAATGTACCCTTATTGTAAAGTGTCAGATGTTCTCCCTCACTTACGGTTTGACCCCATGTTTGTTGGTCTGTACCTTCAAGATTGTGCCCACAGGACTGCCTCCTTTGGTGTAGGGCTGCAGGTGCTCCAGCCACTCCTGGAAATCCTGCAGGGTACTGCAGAACACAGTCAGACGCTCCATCATGCTCCCTGTAACACACACACACACACACACACACACACACACACACACACACACACACACACACACACACACACACACACACACACACACACACACACACACACACACACACACACACACACACACACACACTTTCAATGAGGGGGTTAATACCGGTATGAATCTTCATTCATTCAGAGTTAATAACAATCTTGTTGATTCAGAAAATCAAAAGCAGATAAAACCTTTCCCCAAATTCTGAGATCATAACCTCACTAATTATGAAAAATAGGGGTCAAGTGAATGCATTACGCTTCAGTACATTTGCATGCCGAAAAATGTGGCATACGATTATAGCTGAACTACAATATTTTACATTTAAAGATATGCAAAGTTTCCTGTAGGCAACGTACCATAGATATGGAATAATAAGGGGGATATAATAATACATTTTGGGCGCTCCACCACGCTTATTGAGGTTGACGCGTCTGCTCAGCATTTTACTGTAGCATCCTCCACTGCCAGCCGATGTCGTTTGTGAGACTTTATTCAGGCAATCTAGACTGAATGTAATCAAACCGTCATCATAGCTTTTATGTTGTGTTATGAGGGTTTTTGAACCCCTGAAAACCCCTGTGCTTATTGAGGTCCGAGTTTGAATATATATAACGGACAACTTACTGGAGACCTGTCTTTCTCCTTGTTGGCCATAGTTGGGTTTAATTCTCGAGCAGTTTTCTTTGATCACATGATTGACAGGCCGTGCTCTAATAGACTGGCAGTAGATTCAATTGCATTCAGTCTCGATTGCTTAGGCCTGTATTTTGACCACTTGAATGAGTAATGAAAATCGTATTTTGAATATCTGCAGCTTGAATTTTTGTGTGAACATTTTGTATTTTAAATCGTGTTTTTGAAATGGTTCAACTTGAAATAACATTCCAAGAATTTCAAAGAGGTGAATTCAAAACGGATAAATTCAGATGACCTTGTTTTCAAAGTATAATAGTTAAATGTTATGAATTCAATGGTGTTTGAAATTCAAAACATTATGACAGTGATTTGCTTCAATATAGTTCCGATATTTTTGAATGAAGCTAGCTGCAGTACAAAAGTTTAGTGTGAGTTTAAGGTAAAGGAGCCAACTGCATGTTCTCAGACTAGAGGCCAGCAGTGAACGGCGGTCAGACGCCTGGCGGTAGAGGTGGACAAACCTGTGATATCGAAGGCATAGTGGGCGGTCTCTGGCTCTTCTGGCTGTCTGGTCACTGTAGTGCCTGTCAGATGTAGTCTGCTCTGTAAAGTGAGCGGGAAAAATATATATTATTCATGTATTACTCATTATTATTGCATATGAAAGTCAAAGGATAAAAAAACCATTATACTAGTCCTTACAATATAATAATAGTTGTAATAGTAGGCATTAGACTAATTATATAAACTATGTCTAATTAGATTATAATCTGAAGTTCAAAAAAATATGTTAACCGGTAACACAGGATATCCGCTTGAGACAGTATGCAGTTTATGAGGAAATGCAAACTAAAAACAAATAAACCAACAAACTCAAAGCCTCCTCCTACAGTACCCACCTGGTAAATGAAGCCACTCATCCTTGGGCTAGCCGATATCATGACCAGCATATTGGGGAACAGCATCAGGTAGCACTCCTCTTTTTCCTGCCACAAACACAACTAGTTTTAATGTGCGGCACTGAATATATATCAGATACAACTGGTGCAGAGTGTTATCTGAGCATGAGCTTTAACAACCTCTTGCACAGTTTCACCCATATTTATTTTTGTGTCGTGACAGCAGACAACCTCAAATCTGCATTTCACTTTCTATTCGCTATTGGTTTCGATGTTAGGTTAATCATGTTGCTAATGGCGAATCAGCGGACACCATCTCGGCCAGCACGTTTAAGACCAGCTTAAACGTTATTGAAGTCTATGAGCAGTAAGAATTTTACCTCATTAAAACGTTATTATTTTGTCCCCAGTTTACTCTTAATCTTTAATGTTTCATTTCCTTGTTCAACCATTTCCTATGCATTTGGAGACCGTTTGTTTAGATGTAGTAGTTCATGGCTTTAGCGAATTTGGATGTTCCTAATTCACGTTAGGAACGTCCAATCAGATCAAAGCATTTTATATACGTGGTGGATGCACCGAGCTTGGCAGAACCTCAAAACGTATGCTCTGAATGAAACTCTATGGGGAATATGCTTCAGCAGCCCGAACAAATAGAGACAATGCTGAAAAACGGGAGGGATCTTGGCGGATCAAATCACGACGGGTGTGAAATGGCCATCTCTGGGAATGGAAACGTCAATCAACATGGTGGTCTATATGAAGCATACGGCGCTAAACGTAATCAATGCTGTTGGTGTGAGTTAGCGGTAAGACCTCTTATACCTGTTTATACTACACAATGTACTCATAATGTCTGTCTGGAGGGAATCTGCAGAGCTGCTGCAGAAAAACAACCTTATTCTTTCAACATCATGACAGTGTTGACATTGTGTTACAATACAAATACATCATCTTATGGTCATGAAAGCTATGCTAAGAGGTTGCTATAGCAAAGTACATAAAATGAATTCTGAAGCGGTTGCACATTTTCTAGTCGTTAAAGGTTCATGAGAAAATCAAGTTGCATTGTGTAACTGATCCTGCATGTTAAATTTGTGTAGCTTCCGATTTAACATTTTGCCCTGGCCAAAATGTGCCTCAGACGATGTGCCTTTTAACCTCTGACTTCCAACCTTCCCAGTGCCAATACACAGATTTCTCTATTGTTCCGTTTGCACCCGCCTACTTCCTACAAATCGTATTATTCCATTGGCCGTCTCATCCATCAACCACTCAGTATCTCACCTCGCTGGTGCCACTCTGTGTGTGGACTGTGGACATGTAGGCCACGCTGCCCAGGCTCTTCATGCTGTCTCCCTCCCAGCCCCTCACCGGCTCAGACAGGATCTGGAGCTCCAGGTTCTTACGCTTCCTCAGGTCCTGGCACTGCGTCTGAGGGCCGCCGCAAAACCATATTGGTTGAACAGAGAATTGAAGTATGAGTATTACAATTCAAATTAAATATAAACATTGCTAAACATTGAATATTTGTATCCTCAAATTAGAGACATAACGTATACGCAACAAAATCGCTTGGAAAAAAAACATTTCTGTAAGCAATTTATTATTTCCTATTAAAAGGTTTGATTTTACATGTTTTTGTCCATTTGCTTTTGCGCTTGTTGCCAATTTTTGCAGGGCTCTCTATATTCATTGGCTTGCCTTATCTCGATAAGATTTTCTGGTGAGGTTAGCTGCAGTTAGGTTACAGGTTATGACTGCAGATAAGGTCATGGTTTTTTGGTGTGGGTTAGCTTCATTTTGGAATAAACTCCACACACAGGCCTATACAGTTTTTCCAACAACGTGCTGGCAGAGAGTTCCAGAAGACAGCCAGGCTGTACAGATGCAAGGTACAGAGGACTGCGGTCAGGGAGATGGCAGGGGCTCTCCCTCTTCACTCAGGAAAAAATGACAAAGCAACAGCCTGCATATTTATGGTTTCATTACGAGTTCACTTATGTCTTTGGATCCGGCTGGAGCACTACAGTAACCAAAAGTTCAACCTTGTGGTTACATCTTCCCCCCACGCACGTCTGTGTTTCCCTTACGATGTTTTTCCAGGAGGGGTGCAGAGGTGTGTGAGGTGCACCATGCTCTTGTCTAGTGCATGGTGCTGATGTGAGCGTTCGTGGTGCTGAGGTGTGCGGTGCTGATGTGCGCGTGAACAGTGCGATGTGCTCAGGCGCAGAAGGTTTTAGTGCGATCACTGATTCCAGAAGTAATTCCATGCATTCCAAGAGTAATGGCCACGTACAATGGTATAACAAAATAAAATTACAAGAAATAGCATGAGAGCGTACTATGTCTGCGAGCCACATTTGTTAGGCATTAATGTTAGTGAAAATACAGTTTTCAGTCTACAATTTGTAGCCATCCCATCGTCTGGTTTTCGTAATGCTGTTGCTTCTGTTCTACACAATCATGAAGGCTACTTAAGTCTTGTTGTAAATTGTTGTGTTACTTTTTCTCTTTATGCTTCCTACATTTAGTCTAAAGCCATTCATGAGCTTATACCACCTACAGTATCATCATGCATAATTTCTAACTGCCCCCCAAAAAAGAAAAGAATAAATAAATACTATCTATACTATACTATCTAATACTACTAAATAAAATCGATATATGTAATATTTATATATATATTTTTTTGCAAGGCTGATTGCAGTGGCACTAGTAATCCAGCGCCGGTGCTGATCCACTGTTGGATGTGGGAAACACTGAATGTGTACACTCACACAAACCATTTTTGGTTTTAGTACTTGGGAAACTAATGTAGGTAGCATGAAAGACTAAGATGGTCTTCGTGTGTTTGCAAACACGATACACTTGATCATGCAAGTAGCCAATATCTTTCATAATGTTACTAATGCTTCAAATAAAAATAAAAAGGCTGACCAGGCCTTCTTTTGAGGTGTTGAATCGTCATTTAGTTTTGCTCTGTTATTTAATTACAACTGGGAATACCTAGTGAAGACAATAAGCAAAAAAAAACAATCGAATCGTTGAATGTGGCTGAGAATGTCTCTCTTTGTACATTAAAGAAGTCTGGAGCGGACTTACCACTAGGTTTTTAAAAGCTGCCATTGCCTTCACAATGTCGCCATAGTCTGGGTGGGCGTCCTGTGAAATGCATTAATAAAATCACACCTCAATGCTTATTATATATATACACACACTATAAAAATACAGCAAATTTTTTTTCAAGGTACAGATACATTTCTAAACCAAACTAATTGTGTAAGAAAGAAAGAAAAAAAGAACTATCTATATACAAAAAATAATATTATGATGGGATCTTTTGCTGTCAATACTACAACATTTCAATGCTCCCATGCTTCCAGAATGGCCACACTCATTGCGACATGACGTGGCAATGTACAAGCTCTGTAAGTCAGAGCGCCCCCTGGTGCTTTACCTCCACGTGTCTCTCCAGCTCCTGCAGCAGCGTGGGGTACTTGTCCAGCCTCATGAAGGGCCTACTGAGACTGGTGGTGAGGGTCAGGATGCCCGGTCCACTGGCCCCCTGGCTCTCCATGAACTTATCCAGCTCCTCACTGGGGAGGACATGGACAAACAGACAGACACAGACAAACAGACACACACCATGAGCCTGGTTATAATTGTTGTGTACCTTAAATCAAACCACTGCATAAACAGATCTAAACATGGAGATTTGTGGAAATTTCGGAAATTCCATTTTCCCAAATCTATGTCTGCAGTTTCCCAAAGAAACATGAAGCATTTGGCCAACATTAAGATACCAAGCGTGTCTCGAATGCAAATTAGTTTAATATGAGCAGATTTTGAATGCTTGTCACATACAGTACAGTACATACACACACACACACACACACACACACACACACACACACACACACACATTACATACATACTGTGTGGAGTCATTTTTCTGTAATGCTGTTATTTAGGAAACAACACAGTAATAATCCAAATCAATGTCAAGCTCAATTAAAATTTATATAATGTTATCACAAACACATTATTTGAATACTAGAGCTATAGCTTTTTTGTGACATGTGGTTGTAAAAGGCTTCTGATGTGTGCCAGAGTTAATTACATGTTACTTAGTAGTTAGCTCCTACAAGTTAACTTAATACAGGGCTGTAAATTATTAAGTCCTTTGTTACCAATCACACAGAAAATGTCTACAGTTGTAAAGAAACAGATGGGGAAGATGAACAAGACATTGTTGAAATTCACACAAAGCAGCACATTATACCCTTGACACAGTAATCGTCACAAGCCTTTAGAGAGAGTAAGCCTGACACCTTGTGGCTTAGAGATTAAATACATGGTGGGCAGCAGTGGCTCAGGAGGCAGAGTGGGTTGTCTGGCAACAGGAAGGTTGCTGGTTCAATCCAGGGCTCATCCTAGCTAAGTGTTGAGGTGTCCCTGAGCAAGACACCTAACCCTAACAGCTCCAGATGGCTAGATACGCGATACCTGGCTGTAGCCTTGCATGGCTGGCACCACCATCGGTGTATGTGTGAGTGAATGGGTGTGTGAATGTGTGGATGAAAGTGTGTGTTAATGGGTAAAAATGAGGCAAAGTTGTTAAGCGCTTTGAGTGGCCATATGGTGTGAAAAGCACTATATAAGTGAAATCCATATACCATTTCAATTGCAATTGGTTTTCTTCAATAATGTATAGGAAAGACTAAAATGAGAGATTCTATGTATCACTTGTAGAATATCTAATGATGTTGCAGAAACTGATAAAGATATTGGTATCGGACATTAGTAGCAATATATATATGATTACAATTATTTGGTGTTTTTCACCCATTCATACTCACATTCATTCAGCCATTCACAAACCAACAGCATGGTGCTAGTCGTGCATGGTCGTCAGAAGCTTTTAGGGTAAGGGGTCTTGCTCAGGGACACCTCGACACTTTGCAAGTAGGAGCCGGGGATTGAAACAGCATCATTCCCGCTCTATCTCCGGAGCTACTACAAGCCACAATGTATTAGGCTTACTCTCTCTAAAGGCTTGTGATGATTCCTGTGTCAAGGGTATAAAGTGCTGCTTATGTGAACTGAAATGATTGTTACTGGATCCATTTGGTCCCTAAAGCCTATCATAGGTTCCAAGGTTCAAGTTCTTTAGCGTGGTGGTGTGTTCCTTGGTGCAGCTGGGGGAGGGGGCTGACCTGTGGTCGGTGAGGATGCACACGGCAGAAGGGTGGCTGGAGCAGTAGGCCAGGTACAAGTGTCTGATCTGAGGCAACAGGTTGAGATAGCAGCCAGCCACGTGCTGCTGGCTTTCTGGGACTCTGCACCAGAGAGGGAGAGAGACAGAGAAAGAGACAGACAAAGACAGACAGAGATAGAGACAGAATAATTATTTTGCTATCCATCTGCCTTGCCAATGCAAATGTTTATTTTCCATAACAATAAAGCTCTTTTGAATTGAATTGAATGGAGGAACAGAGAGATAGAGAATCTGTGCCGTTTGTAGAAAAAGCCGGTCAAAGGAGGGACACATAGAAAGACAGGACAACACAGAAGAGGATTAGTAACAACACAAAGACAGATCAAAGTGTTACACACAACACAAATAATTGAATGAAATCTCAGCCTCTATATTGAACCACCACAAGATGGCACACCAAAAGATCACTGGACACATATGTATAGTAGTAACATCACCGTGGTGCACTTCTATCAAACCTTCATTTCCCATTTTGATTAGGCTTATAGGAATGAACGAATAATAAAGAATCAAGCTGTTGAGAACTTTAGCCATACTCTTCATGCATGGCGATGCATCTCATACACAAGAACGCAGTTTACTGTATTTTTGTAGGTCTATAATCCTACAATTTGAGATACAACTTCTCGCTCCAAACAGCAACCAGGGCTGACGTCACCGCAGCCCACTTGGAGGCGGGTCAGGCTCACTTTGGCCCTACCTCGGAGATGGTCCATCTCGGGCGCGGCTCTGCACATTTTGGTGCGTTTAAACTGGTAGTGGAAACGCAAATCAGCGCGGTACGGTACGGCTCGGCATGGCCAAAAGTGCTAATGGAAAAACGCCAAGAGAGACCTGTAGGTGGACAGATGTATGGTTGTAGTGTAAAGAGGGAAATACCACTCAGTGGCTGAAAGGGGGGGGGGGGGTCACGTGACTTACTTGGTGCATTCCTCGAGGGCCACACACAGGCCCTGCTGGAAAGTAAGGATCTCCTCCAGGTTCCCACACAGACTAGCACTGTCCGCGCTGCTCAGCCTAGACAGAACCCACATTATCAGTTAGCGTAACGCTGCACTCTGTCAGCCATCTGGATTCACTGGCAGTAGCAGCAGTCTCTAGTCTACCTTGAAATGACTAAAGCATGCACGTTGGTATGAAGAGATGGCCCATTCATTTCTAACATGAATAAACAAAGTGTATAAACAAGAGGACGTGAGCAGTGCATGTGCACTGCTCGCACTGCTTAGATTCCTTTGTATAAATGTTTGACTGTACAGTTTTATTGAGTGTACGGAATGCTTCACCCTAGATAAATATATGCACATTGCAGGACTGTATGAGCCTTATATGAACTCCTTTGATTTGACTTGATTTCCTTTGATTTATACTGTTAAATAATATGTACTACAATGAGATGTCCAACCATCGTGTTATGTATGAACCCATTTCAACCCGTGGATACCAAAATACAAAAGATGTATTCCCGAACAGAAAGCATGCATGCATTCTAATTAGCTGTGAAAGACAGTGTGTGATTGTTCCACATGGCTGAGATAGTCCCGCCTCCTCCTCTTTAAATCTTACTTGTCACTGGCTTGCAGCGGCCGCAGATAGCAGCCCAGCACGGTCTGCAGTTCCTTCACAAACTCTCGCTCATGCTCCAAGATGTCCTGGACCACCTGGGGAAGTGAAGGGAAGTCTAGTTATCGCCCAATCAAAAACAGGGCAGCGTCCTTATTACTCAGTGTACTTAAAAATGAACGTTTATAACACTGCGGCTATCACTTCTGTTCAAGATAGGGAAACTATGAGGTGTCTACCGTCACCGTTTAAAATCAGTAAGGTGACGCGTTTTGAGGAGCTGTTAGGGTTGGACATTGGGATCGAGCCCAGGAGCTTTTGGGTACTGGGAGTTGAACACCCTTAACACACTACTATCTGGTCTTAACGATAAAACCCATCCACTCATGGCTCAGTCAACTAAGGGTTCCCTTCTCTCTCAATCAATTTGGTCTACAGAGGAAAAAGGCGAGAAAGATCTTAACTTTGAACAAAAGTTACATCGTTTATAATATCAAGTTTATCATATCTAATGCATTACCAATTTCTTAATCAAATAGTATTCATACAGAACATGAAAAACCACAATGATGCCCATTGTGGACCTCACAGGAAAAGACTGAAAACAAAAACTGAAAGAGAAAATGGCCATAAAAAGCTGCCAAAAACAGGAACTGCAGCACTGAGGGTAAAGTATGCAGGCAATTATAGAACTGTGTGTCAGTCAGTAAAAGCAGGCCTTACTCACCACACTGTAGTAGTTTTTAGTCAGCGGGATTCCTTTAGGAGACACCGGCTTCTCTGTAAGGGAAATAACACACATAACACTTATTAGAGACACATCGTGAAACATCATGAAAACATCACGAAAAACACATCATGAAGAACCCGTCATGAAAAATTTTCATGAAACATTTCTTAAATAAGTAGACAAGTTATTATATTAACTAAGTGACTTAATTTAAGTCATTGAATGTTCATATATTATTATGATAACAATGCTGCTTCAATCATTTCCCAAGATCCATGTAGTCCAAGTACATGTTCCAACAGGAAACGATGTGCTGGAAGAAGAAGAAGAAAGAAAGAATAAAGACGGAAAGGGTATGAATTCACATCTGTGGGGTTTTCTGGAGAGAATGGCCCTAAAGGTAGCGTGAATAACAGTGTTGCCGTCAACGCTTGGCGGTTTAGTGGAGCACAAGACATCATTAGTGACTGATGCCATTTCTAAATTAGAGGGAGAGCTGCTTCAGACGGCAGTGTCCGATGGCATCACACCTTCACGTGATGTCACAACTTGCTAAAACAAGACACTGCGTGCAGAGACATTCGTTCAACAACAACAGATACAATCTTCAGGGGGGGAGGGGGCGGAGTTACAAGAGGGAACAACCCTCTAAAATGTGGATATTATCTTAGCGGAAGCATGTAGTCAAACTCACACCAGGCCTTTATATTAAATGAGGCCTTTGAGTCAATAATTGGTGCCACATTGACTAACTGACCGCAGGGTTTGACCTCGCGGACGTAGTTGCTAGGGAACCAGCCCGTCCGGCCACTCATCGATCCCTCCCACCATCCGCCGTCTTCCTGCCGCGTCACGTGGATGAGGTCGCCCTTGTTGAAGGAGAGCTCGTCCTCGTTGTTCTGCTTGAAGTTGAAGCGGGCCTTCACCATCGCCTGGCCGCCCCCGCCGTTCTCCGCCATCTCCTGTTCACAGCAGCGCGTATGCTAGTGTTTAAGTTGGGGAACGGTGACAGGGAGTGCCCCTGAAGAGCACCTGAGAATCGTTACAGCTCCTAGCTCCGTGTACTGATGTAGCTTTACGACTCGGGTTTGAGAGTGAATTAAAGTGGCAATGCAAAATAAAAAATTAATTATATATTAATGAAAATAAAAGTTTCTGTTTAAAAAAAAAAAAAACACATTTGAATAATTGGCAGATTATGGAATTTGCTGAGAATCCAGCGATAATTACCATGTCTTAATGTCCGATAGGGAAATCCTGTATATCGCTGTTGCCCAAAGTCTTACTGATGCGTATACAATCCCTTATTTTGTGGTGTGGGTCAAATAAAGGTAAGCGGGTCAATACAATTTAAATAGGGGTTTTCTACATTCCTGGATGATAAAACCACTCTTAACCACCACTGCCGTAGCTGCCACCAAGAAACATGAAGGCTCCATCAATCAGATCAACGACTGATTGGATTCCAGTGGGTGCACAGTTTTTCTTTGGCAAGAGAGCATAACAACACGGTACCCCTCTGGTGAGCCGCCACAAATCATGGACAGATCTAATTTCAAAACGCTGGATTTCATTTTGGAATCAGCAAACACCACCTCACCAATGAATTCAAATCTTTATCAACTAACTATTTTATCACATACATAGACTTGACGTTTCAGGAAGTCAATATGTGTGGAAATGTTTTTTTATGTATGCATCTTTTTACACTGTCAGTAAAAAAAGAGGAAATAGACAAAGGAAATGGCATTCAAATACATAGTGAACAACATATAAATTAACGAAGACTGTGTGTGTGTGTGTGTGTGTGTGTGTGTGTGTGTGTGTGTGTGTGTGTGTGTGTGTGTGTGTGTGTGTGTGTGTGTGTGTGTGGCAGAGGCTGTACCACTGTTTTGGATTGTCTGCGTAGCGATCCTTTGGGCTTGATAGAGGAGAGGGTGTGTGAGGAGCAAGATGGATTAGAAGCAATAGAGCCCTGCTGTAGACATGATCTCTCTGTGGCACAGTCTGTGGGGCACAGCAAAAAAAAAAAAAAATGCAGTCTTTCGTTATTTTAGTGCATGGTCTGTTGCTCTAAACATCGCTTTGCCATTGCACAGTCACAAACACTACAACCTTTGGCCAAACCACCTCTAGGTAACTCAACTCACATTAAATTCAGCTAGCAGCAGCTAGACTATGCACATTTAAGATCCCACTTAACCTCTAAAATGTATTATTTAAATGAAAACCAACCATAACACATAGTAATGTGTGCTTATTTCCTGTCAATAGCAGGATTCATCATTCATTTATTATTATTATTATTATTATTATTATTATTATTATTATTATTATTATTATTATAGAGTTATGATGAAGACCAGCCTTGCTAACTCAGACCTGGAAACAAGGATCCTAGTTGAATTATAGTTGTAACCTTAACATAATATATTTCAAATACTTTAAATGTACATGGCAGCAAAGGCAGAACGCTTCAATTAAGTAATGGATACATCTATTCCTATGGTGGGTTTCTTAGACCACAACACATGCATTCACAGCAGTGCGCCAAATACTGATTTTACTGAACTGAAATAAAACAAAACAAAGAGACAGACTGAGTCTAATTTGATTTGACATTGTTCAAATGGCTTTCAACTGGCTCTGTTGAAAAAGTAAATGCTATTTACAAAAATCCTAAATGTACTGAACCATTACACCCCTGATTATACTGTTAGCGCTAGAATATTGGATGATTTAATGAAAACTGTGACTTGTCTGAAGTGTGCCTTGTAACAGGAGATAACCACAGAGAACTCCTGCTCCACTTAATATAACAAAAAAGTATTTTTTAGTAACCAACTAAAAAGTAACTTTAAAGACCTCATAAGATAAAACTTAATATTATCATATGAGGTCTTCAAAGTTGCTAAAGGAAATCAGAGAAAGCTGCTGAAAGCATACAACATCTCCAATTCTATCTCAGTTTTCCCCTTTCCAAATGTTTGGTAAGCAAGCTGGAAGAGCGTTGCTCATCTCTTACCTTGTGTGGCAAAGTTGACTGCCAGCAGGGTGGTCAGGACCTTGCCAAAATGCTCCCCTGTGTACAAGCACTCGGCCTCAAAGCCCTGCGAAGAGACCAGAGCCAGAAGATGCCTTTAAAATCTGAACTCAAAACACGATATGCAGTACAACCTAGCACACAGTGAATGATGGAAGGGAAAAAGTAGGTCAAAACACATTCCCCTTACTCACCATCTCTAATTCAAAAAGCAGAGATGGCAGCAGGGATGTTTATTTTAATACAGATGTACAAGTGGGTGAATCCTGGCTGCTGCAGAAATCGCCAATGCACACAGAGGAAGACATACTGGGACTACTAGACTGCAACAGATAGAGACAGTGGCATGCGATGTGACCCATATTTTGTGACCTAGAGGTTCGGGCTGAAACGGTTCAGCTACTCATTCGTGGTTTGATGTGTAGATGACATGTACTGTGTATTGTGCACATGCACTCTGCCACACATTTCTCTTTATTTTTATAAAAAGGTCCTAATTATTGTGTTTGTGTGGAAAGGGTTCGGTCATGTGTGTCATGTTCTCACGCAGCGTTTAAACAACTGGGGTTATTAAATAATATTCATACAGTTTAATAATCTTTGTCATCATCTAGGCCAATAAACAATATGTACAAAAGGTTGTACCCTTTGAAAGTATTCATCTTTAAAAAGGATCACCATAAAATGATCACGAACATGCAAATACAGCAGAACACATCACTCAACTTTTACGTTAGCAAAACAAGCCACAACAGAAATCCAAAAGAGCAACTGTAAGGTGGTGGGCCCTTTCCTCAACATTACATCCTAAAATTGGACTGTATAAAGATCCCAATGCAGATGTGCATGATCCCCATTGGCCAAAGCCTGACGTTTCAATTACTTTTCATGAAAGAAGTCAAGCCTCACTGACTTGAGGTGGTGAGCGAGAGCTACAAGTCATCTTCTAAGGTTTGCCAAGGAGCTTGGACCCTCAGCAGCTGCCACCGCTTCCCCTCTTCTATATATCCCACAGCAGAAGTGAAAGTGGGATGACTGCTCTCTTTGGGCAGTCACATGACAAGTGGGGCCATGGCTACAAGAACGAGGTGGAAAAAAGGAAAAACAGACGCTAACCACCATCACATCACTGGCCAAAGTACTGGGCAGGGCACCACAGAAGAAAACGTTGGGATGATGGAGGCTATATTTGACAGTGGCGATTCAAAGCCCTGCTGCCCATGGGCAATCTTGCTGCCACAAAAAAATATATATAATTATGGACTGGTTGTGGGATGGTGGGTGAAGGCATAAGGGACCTCCCAAACATAACAAACCAACCAGGCTGAACAAGTGAACCCACTTGACTTGCAGTGAGCACATTTTGCTGAGTCAATTACTTGTTTAAAAGACCAAAAGGTACTATTTATAAAATGGGTGGAGAATCAACTGTCCAGTCTGGAAAATACAGGGACATGGACACATGAAAGGGAAAAATATATATATTTCTCTCCACGCACTAATCATCTGCAGACTGCAGCTGCAGAACACAACTTCTTCCCATAATGGACCCTGCAAGAAAGGTTACTAAATATATTCACTATGTATAGGCTGTGAAGTTAGTCCATGAGTGGTGACTGTATTCTCTGATAAATACAGAATCACACAGCCACAAACACAAACAAGTTCCCTGACTGACAACATGTGTGTTTAAAAGGCCTGGATGACAACACCTGGAGGTGTGACGACAACATAGGTTATCCAAAGCAGTGAAGAGCAGATCACAATGCATTATAGACTGGAGTCATAGTGGGCCAAAAGTAGGTTAAATGAGAAGCTTATACTCTGCGTTTTAAGATAACTGTGGTAATTTAATGTCAAAAGATTACGATAGGGTGAAATCAATCCTGAAACTATAACTTACCTCTACTTTCAATGACGTACATCCTCTTAAAAACTCCCGAATATTGGCTATGCAGTCTGCTTCGGTCCTCGGATCTTGACAGTACTGTACAGAGACGTGAAATAAATATATAAACACATAACCTACCTACCTTGGCTTAGTACGCCGTAAGATTATGTCTGAGGCCAACAATATGTCAAACGAGACTTGACGAGCTGACTGTACATTTTTACTAACAGTGTATAACAGGGGAAGGACGGCTGTAGTAATTCCAACTAGTCTATATGGCTTCGTCTCCTCCATGCAGGAGGCTAAATTATGAAGCCGCTACCGCTTGCTCAGGGGGCGCGCGCACTAGGGTAAACGCTTTCTGGGCGGAAGTGACGATTCATCACGCCTGCAACTGTTATTTATCATTTTTTATGTCCACAACTTGTTAAGTATTGTAACAACGCGGGGTCAATTAAAATGTCGACGTTGTTGAAAGTAGTCCGGATCAAAAATATGCCAAATTGTTTTGTTTAGCCGTCTGTATTTAAAGGCAAGCTGTATAGGAAGTTGAACAGTTACGCTCACCAATCTTTTTTCACAAAACATTTTGAGGGTGGCGAAGAATGCGGAACGTCTTCACGTCGAAAAAAAGTTATCCTATTTGCAATTTCTGTATCACATTTGCACTAAATGTTCAACAAACGAATCAAACTGAAACGATTAAAGAAAATACAACGTAGTTAGTAATTCTTGCTCGTATATTTTCGATCAAACCACTCCCTTCTATTACGGGGACTTTTAGAAGGGACGTCTACATTCACATGTAAACAAACTTCAAGAAAACTAGGGCCTAGTTTAACTCACCTTTGCAGTAAAGCCAGGTACAACTCGCTCAGCTAGTTTGCACAAAACGACTCCATCCTTAAGCGATGTTTTCAGAAAGTCCTCTGGGTCCGCTATGTTCTTTTTAGGAGAACTGAGTACTCCCAGCGATATCAGCCAAGTCACTGTTTGCTCTTCGGGATTCATAGCGCCAAGTGTCTAACATTATCTAAACATGCATTTCAAAATCGGACGACTCTTTTTCCGCATCAATGTATGCAACTCACATCCGCAATTCTGCAAGAAAAAAAAAAGAACAAACGTGCTACCAGACAACACACTGATGATCACCCCTACCGGCAAACAGGAAACTTACATCGGCTGCTTATCTGAAATCGGTTTGTGATCGGTGTTCTGTTCTTATAGAAAGCCATGATGTGTACCAACTGCTACTGAGCCATAAACATTGGTCTTCATGTGTTTATCATAGTAAATCCTGATGAAGCCAGACGAAATAATGTTAATATGGATGTGATAAGGATATGGTCAATTATTTTGTGTATCCATGGATTTATTTAACAACCCACATCTGAAATATGAAAAGTAGAAAATACCTGCATGCAACTATAAACATAGGAAAATATCTATAAATTGTGTTATGGACCCATTGGTAACTCATCTTTCAAACATGCAAACTAGTCTTGTAAAAAAGTAAAATGCACAGATATAAGCAAACTGTTTCATATATAGTATATATATATATATATATAATTTCTTTTAAAGAACATTTAGAAAGCCATGCCATTACATTTACAGCCATATTCAGTCCACAGTTAAGGCGTGACCTTCACACTAGAACATAATTAACTTATCTATTTCTTTAGAGGCTACATATGGATTAGGGTCCAATGCCAAAATGGGTTCAACGTGAAAAAATAAGACAAAATACACATTTAAATGCTTTTATTAAAAAAGAAAATGTATTTGAATTGAGTAATCCTTCATTTTAAAGTCTGCTATCCTGGTCACTGTACTTTTGATGCCCGAACGTTTAGGACATATCATTCACCACTGGAACAGAGACCTACAGCATGGCACAGGACAGTTGACAGTTAAGAGCATTTCAATCTCAAAAAGGCTATGCAGGATAACTCGCTGTTACACTCAATCCCATTCACTGCCTCCTCATTTGTTTTTAAACTCAATTAGGCAAATAACTTGAAATACACTTGCTGAAAACTCAAAACCCTTTAGCATGGGTTTACTGAAGACTACATCAAAGGTTGTATAACATTTTAGTAGGCTTGTGAGTGTTTTTACACACTAAGCAATGTCACAACCTCCAACAGCATGTACTGTATATGCGATAACGTTATGTGATAGCTCAACCCTGTCTGTCTTCCTAACCTTAACTGTAGTAACATGCTGCGCCATACGATTTTTACCTACCAAGTAGACCCTGCTACACATTGTTACATTGCTTATTACACAGTACTTATGTAATTACATCAACAGTACACAGTAAAGTGTACTGTTCCAACAATTCAAGTTTTAGGAATTTGGGACATACCTATTTTCAGGGGTTTAGGGGGGGAAACTCTACTGGTCCAGCAACTTGAGGACTCAGGGCCGATATGGTGCACAAACCAAGTTCATCTCAGCATACAGCTCATCCTGCAACAGAACACACCAATATCAGCTCAACAGCACAACAGCCCATCAGGTATTTCCAAATGTCTGAAATCAACCCCGTCATCAATGGTCCGGTTCAGTTTGTTTGGCACTTCGGTGCTCGAGGTTCCAGTTTGTCATCAAGGAGTCTGTTCCGTCCAGAAGTCCATTTGTTTTTGAAATTGCAAGTTTGTAGGAAGGGCTTTGAAAGTGATACAATGGCTTTAAGTGATCTTAGAATGACAATTTAAAACATTATCCTTTGCTAAGAAACTACAAAATGTCCTGCGACAAAAAACAAAAAAACTCATTTATCTGATTTTAGTCGTTTCAGTGGTGCCCTTCAGCAATCGTGGAAACTGTTGGCAAGTTGGGTGTCCGATTCTCATTGGTCGACCGAGGACCAGCTCTTCTGCTGACAATTTTAGTTGGTGAAAGGGCTAGACGTAAACCCTTACTCAGTTTCAGATTTTTTTGAGGTATAGGTTGGCCATCGGCTGCAGGTAGAGATAGCAATACAGGACAATGAGAAACTTGAGTTACAGACGAGAAACAAAGAGGTTTGCTTTGCTTACCAGCTGCTGGCTTATCAGTTGAGTTGCATATACTCGAGTTTGGTTGTTGTGGTCTTTGGTTAGGTGGATGAAAGCCTTCATACTTTGACTATGATGACGGATCCATATCCAAGGAAACATTCAGAAGATGTGACTTTTGCTTGTTCCCCATGGAACAGGAGGACCAGTTGAGAGGACATGTTGGTTTAGAGTTACCTCAGTTCAGCAGATTAATTATTCAGGTAGGAAATGTTTCAACTAAGCCATTTAGTGCAGTTTGTGGGGTAACATCAGGATGCTAACTTAGAAGTGTCACGTTGATATTACTGGTAGGATTTTATATAAGAAATTAGCTATAAACAATGTCTGGCCAATAACTTTATTGTAGGAAAGCAACAACTAAGGGGCAAAGCAGATTTTCACAGCTCCATATGTAAAAAATAAAAACATTATGTGACTGAACCATTACACTGGCAGCAGAAATAATATGTATATTTATAAAAAACGTTTTACACTTAACTAAAAACTAATGGTAAAAGTGGGAGGAAAGACAGTGGACAAGCTTCACACGCCACAGAATTAGACATGGCAATGGGGTCAACTTTGTTGGCCCCTTCCAAAACTTTGCGCCACAACACATTTATCTTTACAGTGAAAAGAAACGCCGTGGCATTTATTCCGATTGTCCTTGTGTTCAGTATCTGCTGCGGGCCATTCCTCTATCCACCCGACTGCCCCCGCGGCCGCCACGGGGGGCACCGCGACTTGAGCCGGCGTATGAGTCACGAGGAGGGTAGCCTCTCTCAACCGGGGGAGGGGGGCCCCGCTCGGGCCTGCCCATGCTGCGCTCCCCGCGGCTAGGCGGATAGGGCTCGCTGCGACTGCTCGGGTAACTGTCACGACTGCCATAGCCGTCTCGGGAACTGCCGCCATAGTCGTCATAGCGACTGGTTCCACCGCTCCCACCATAGGAGGGCGGGGGGCCCCGTGAGGGTGGGGCACTGCGAGAGTTACCTGCAGGGTCAATGGGGGTCAGGTAATTGGCAAATTGTCAACTTAAAAAAAAAAATACACTTCCTTTGCACTGTCAATTGGCCACCTTTTCTTTGCCAACAGAAATTATGCCGTTTTAGAAGAGTAACCATACCTCAGTTTGTTAATATTACCCAGTGTCGTCACCATGAGGAAAATTGACTATGGGTACAATTTTACACTTTTTAAAATCAGGCGACACAATGGAACAATCTTAGCCAGCTTAAGGGAAGTTACATGGAAAATGGGGCCTCTTTCAGCATGCCATTGTTTTGAGTAGACATTTGTTTTTCCTTTTTAGAACTCCATGGGTCAGAACTGCAGATAAGCATGTGGTTTTCAGAGTTGTCTTGACAGGTTCTTTTGGGGGAGGGATATTTACTCCTTGAGGGAGTGATTTGGAAAGCAGACACAGAGCGGTCCACAGGATGTTCCATGGACCTTTTGAGATTCCTTTATAGATGCCAACTCCTGCAGACACTTTAAAAGTTTGCCTTGATGCGTTTGACTGACAAAAATATTTCTTCGCCGAGTGTTGCTTAAAATGCAACTGAAAAATATCAAGTGATTATATCTTACAACTCAAAAAAGTCGCTACGTAGCTCAGGGAATTTTGCGCTGCCTCCAAAAAGTTGTTAAGGAGGTTGGCTTTAACAACTTTCCCTTTGGACGTTACGAACATAACAAAGCGGCCTCTTTTTATTTGAGATGGGGTACATGGCGTTTTTCTCTTTTTCCTCAAGTCGATCGAGCAGTCCTGGTTTGGGCTGGAGTCAGGTGAAGTTCCCTTTGAGAGACGAATGGGGTCATATCTTACCGTAACCATCATACGAGTCTCGGTAGGAGCCGCCACTCGGGCGCTCCATGTAGCTCCTGGGCTCCCGACCTCCGCCATAGCCATCGCGCTCACTGCACACAAGTTAGCATCTTTCTTACTTTACCTGCAAAATACTCCAAACAGCCAAAGCACCATACCCTTATCATAGCGAGTTCTCTTTTGAATAGACCATAATATGACCAGAATGAGAGGGCCATCTTAAATGGTATATGCCCGACAATGCACAGCAGACGTACTTGTAGTGGAGACTATTATATCAATACAAAACAAAGACTAGTCTTGAAACAAATGGATACATTTGTTTAAACTGCAATCCGCAAAGACTGAAGTGTTTTATTTATTTTTTCCCGCAATTACTTCTATACATGTGGAACATACTTGACGGTTATGGTGGCGCAAAATAAAAGAACAGCAGAGAGGTGGTGTAATTTTAACATACTTGTATCCCCTTGACATTGAGCCATAGTCATCTCTGTTGCTGGAACTGGAGTACTCTCTGTAAGAATAATCTCTGGGCGGGGGTGCATAGTCCCTCGAATCCCTGGAGTTGTAGTCCCTACTGGAGTAGCTGTTGAGACAGGGGTCAACATACTTTAATGGTACAAAAAAAATAAAAACTCACAATGCAATCGTGTTGAACAGGCAAGCTTATAAACCATGTAAATGTTGTAGGGTTTGGTTACTGGATTCAATTACCTGTCCTTGGAATTGTAATGGTCATCTCTCGGCGACGGGTAGTCGTCTCTCCTGGACATGGAGTCTCTGCGAGGGGGTGGAGGGCCGTAGGGATCCCGGTCACTGGACATTGGCGCTGTACCACACAGGGCAACAAACCTCTTAGCACAGATATCTAACATCACATGGAGTCAATAGAGTGTTTGTCTAATGCTGCAGGGCACACACATTTAATACAATTCAATGCAGAGTTTGTACTTGCTCAGAATGGGCCTTTGAGGGGTGACCATACACACAACAGTAAGCGTGATCAGTCTGAGTACTGTAAACAAAATCTATGCATTTCCGGTTAATAGTGACCATTTGATAAACACAAATATATGTAATGCTTGAGTAAATGAAACCCAATTAACCAAACTGGTTAAACAACTAATTTAATTATTTTATGCATTGGCAGGACAAGGATGGTCATGGTCCGCAAACTACTAAACATTTGTATTTATCAATCCATCTATAAAAGCCAATATTAATTTGTGATCCCTCCTCGTGGGTTGGGTTGTTAAGTGTTTAAAAACCAAAAAGGTCCCTCTCTTTCATAAGATCATAATTTGAAAAGCACTAATAGAAAAAAACTTTACAGAAATGAATGTTATCCCAACTCTCCCCAATCACTCTTCCTAATCACTCCTCTCTTCCACTCTCCATCTTTCACCTCTTGTTTCTCCATTTCATTTATACACCTCTTTTTTTTTTAAAGCATCGCCTTAACGCCAATTTTCTACAGCCCTGTGAAGGTAAGAGTTGTCGTTAATGTGACCTGTGCAACTGGCGGAACATGGGGCTTTGAATCTTGTTTGATGCCCACTGATTATATGCCACACTAGCACCTCTTCTGCATGAATTAAATTGAATTAATAGTCGATTAAACGTTCAGACACGCCAAGGGTTTCTTTTAATAAAATGAACATTAATTACGTTAATGGAATGGATTTAATTTCAATCTCCCAGACACCGATTGTTTAACTGAGCTTGACCATTTCTGACATCGTGTATTCTTCCTAGTTGTCCTCATTATATAGGCTACTCTGGCTAAACCGTTTACCTTTTCTATTGCAATATGTTTAATTAAACAATAGGAATAGAAGTGTGAGTGTTTGACGAGTGATTACATTCTCCATCCAGTCTACATTGTACTGTTCTTTTGTAAAAATAACCAAACTAGTAGCCTGAGCCAAACACCAACAACAGACAGTAATGTAGGCCTTGCTCGTCAGTGTCGCAAGAGAATAGTGGCACATTAGAGAATGCTTGTACGTTTAGTTTGCATTTACAGCACCAGTTCCTGCATCATCTTATTATGTTGGTAGGTTTTATATTTAGTTTGTCTCAAAATATTTTTAAACTCATTCTAGTAGACAATTTTTTTAAATTAAGTAGGCTGGGATGCATTTCTGGCTTTGAGATATTCGGCTTGGTGTAGAAGAAAACGTAGGTCCACTTGTTTTCTCATCGCCACTCGACTCTGCAGTACGGGACCAACTTGTCCATTGCACATATAATAAGAACTGTCTGGTCCTGTGTGGAATTAACATAGCATGATAGTCAGAACGTTCATATTCCGTGGTTGCCAGCCATGTGGCGTGATTATGTGATTGTGGTTGGCTAGTAGCAGGTATACAACGTACACCTGCCACCCACTGGCCAAAAGATCACATTGCATCCAAAATGTATTTATGTGGAGATGGTTGTATTCTATGCTTTCTCAATACTGATCTTTGGCGATCAGGGTTTTGCTTTGGTGGACTGAAATCCTTTTGGCGGCCGCCAATACATTTTCAATGTAGGAAAACCCCTGCAATGTATACCATCCGTTTCCTAGGAGGTGAATGTGGCATTCTGAAGCAAGGAAGCCCTATTCATATGCACATACAATACACATGATACGCATTCATCCGTTAGTAAATATGTCCGAATATAAGCAGTTTTACGCCAGGTGATACAAGCATGCAGGAGCACTTTAATGTTTGTACCGTGGATAGAAAAAGAAATAAAGTCACTGTAGTGTGCCCTGACACACTTACCTCTGCTCATGGGACCCGATGGGGCTGACCTCTTGGGTGGGGGGCCACCATTGCGGACTGGGGGCCCTCTTTTCAGGGGAGGGGGGCCTCGGGATGACATCCCTTTAAAGAAGGGTTCTACATTCCCTACGTTATCATAGTAGTCTTTCGACAAACAAGAAACGCAGATGGTACTACATTAAAAAGATGAACAACATATCCAGAGTGCCTTTTGCCATATTAATTGACTGGTGAGAGACAAAGGTAATCACATTTCATCAATGAAAGTACCTCTGGAAGGAGGGCCCCTCATGCCACTGGGGGCACCCCGGGAGCCCCTGGGTCCTCTAGGTGGACCACGGCTGCGGGGGTGCATGGGTGGTGGCGGCCCACGCCTACCTCCACTTTCAAACTGTGACTTTGTTGCCTGCTCCACTTTGATCGGCTTGCCATCAAGGGACTATAAGAAAAAGGCATTCAACGACAAATTCTTCAAAAATACTGTACGACGTGAGGTATTGGCAAAAGTAGTTACCTTGCCGTTCATCTCCCGTGCTGCATCCTTCGCGTCCGCTGGACTTTCGAATGTAACAAAAGCAAAACCTCTTGATTTGTTTGTTTCCCGATCTTTCATCAAGAGAACTGAAATGAGAATTGTAATTTGCCCATTATACGTGCATCTAAGTGTAACGTTTGCTTGAAATGTCCGGCCATTGGGAAAAACATTGAAAGCAAGTCCTGAGCACACAACTGCAAACAATTATATTCAAAGCAATAAATGGCTGGGAATTGTTAAGCTCTATGGTTGTACTATGACAAGTCTAAATAAAACACGCGTGTGTCCAATACATGTCACAAATTGTATCAAATAAAAGATAAACGGTAGACCTTGTAAAAATCACGAACCGGGATAAATACTTTTAACTCAATCTTACCTTCAACAATCCTGCCATATTTGCTGAAGTACTGCTCCAGGGCCTTCTCGTTGGTCTCAGTGTTGAGACCACCAATGAACAGTTTTCCCGGTCTATCAGCCTCGGCCATTGTGTACCGTTAAAAAGTAGAGCAAACGCCTGCAAAAGACAGATGCGCTTTCATTGTGGATAATAAAATATCCAATTTGACCTCACAACACAAAAGTGATTTGAATATCTATCCATCGTCCCCCAAGCGGAGAAGTGGTCGTCTTATCTGCTAGCATTGTCCAAGTCAAATGGGTAAAATGGCGATGGTTGGAAGGTAACGTAACCAAGCCAATGCTATTAGAAACACAATGGTTCATACAAAACGACCGTATATACTAGAAAAGAGAGAGAGGGTACCGTTTCAGAGAAATGCATCCACTTATTCAGCACCAAGCTTCGTCTTCTGGGCTATCTCAAAGAGACATTAATAACGGCTAACTATGCAAACATTTAACGGCGAGCAAACGCGGTGAAAGAGAGACCTCAGCCCCGCCTCTTTGGTCATCTTCTTCTTTGGAGAACTAAAGGCAGCGACGGACGCGATATCGTTCTACTGCCCTCTTTCGGCCATGGTCGACATGGAAAAATGTATCAACACGATAATCATTGGGAACTTTACACGAAGTCGATACATATAATATACAATTTTAGTTTTGCTTTCTCTCTGAAGTTTCGAAAAAATATTTGAATCAATTTAAGGGCATGTCTTCTCATTTATATTAATGAACACTACAAATCTCGCTTTCTTGCTGCCCATTCTGATTTGAAAAAAATAAGTATATGTATATAACTTATACGTTCTCATTCCATTGAATCAAATCTAATCACACTCATTCCATCTAACTCAACGCATACCAGAGACCACACAAAATCTGGTAATAGGTCGGTGCCAGGGGCGCTTCTAGGATTTGACCATTAGGGGGGCTTAGCCCTAAATAAGATTTAACATCGTGGAATGGTTTATTATGTGGCTAATCGCTAGGGGGACATCCAGGATGTTGATGATTTGATAGGATTATATCTTGTACATCCATAGATTATATAGAATAAATGTCAGATTGGTTCTCAGACTGACAGACTTCTACCAGACACTGTTTTCATTTCAATCAAATCATTCACATCAACCCCCCGAGTTTGGATGAAGCCTTATAAAAGTGGTTAACAAACTGTCAGCTTCAGCCCCACTAAATATGGTCTAACATTGCCTCCTGTCGGTGCTGTGTATATAATTACATTTACAAGGGATGTATAGTGAATCACAACTCCCCTTGAAACACAGAAGTGGTGCTTACCAAAAATAAACTGCTGTTCATACGGAGCTCCACACATCCACACACACCGTAGCGTTACGTGTCCGGGAAGCCTAACCCTCTCTCGGTAGCGATCATCAAATCAACGGCTGTCCAGAACGAGCTCCACACATTCGCACATCCACACACACTGTTGCGTTATACTATAAGTGTCCAAGAAGCTTAACCCTCTCTCGGACGCCGCTGTCAACCGCTGCCAAGACAGAGCTCGCTCCCCGGGGCTTTAGTTAGATGCTACTTGAATTGTGATACAAAAGTGTATGAGTGAGTTGGGGAGGGGCTGGACCTGAGCCGTGGGTGTGGCTGGATCTAGAGGTGGAGCTGGACTAAGCTCCAACCATCGGCTTTGCAGCGAGCCTCTCTTGAAACATGCAATGATCTAAATTGTACTTTAGATAACTTATATTTTAAATCGAATCTCCAATGTATCCCCTCGACGTTTAGCGAAGCTGAAGTAATTTTTCGCAGCTAGTGATGTGCGACTAGGAAACGAGTCGAACATAGTTTTCTTTTAAAGACAAACTGGTTACCACTGGTACTGTGACATGTTTATTATAAAAACAATGTATTTGTATTTTTTTTCTGTGTTATGCCATTTATCCCCCAGTATAGGATTCAGTCTGGCCCGAATAGTTTTTCCCACTCAGAACCGACCACTCAGAAAAATGGCTGTACGACCTATTTCAGGCCAGCCTTTCACGGGTTAAATCACCTACAAATACACTGTTGTTGTTGTTGTTTTTTAAATCAATAAACATGTCACAGTACCAGTGGTAACCAGTTTGTCATTAAACAATTGTGTTCAAAAACATCGACTTGTTTCCTGATCGCATATCACTAGCTGCGACTAGGGAGCTACGAATCGGGAGCTAACTTCAGCTTCGTTGTTGTGTGTTGATTGTTTTGTATTAGCCTAGCTAATCAAATAAACCCATTTCCCTTTGTTTTGGCAGTTGTAAGTTACTACACAGCATGGTTGGACGGGTTAGGTCGTAGGACGATTGTGTTTCCTGAATTTCCATTCTTATCCCCCTGGATAGTTATGGTATTACAATTACAGCGGTAGGCGGGACAGCAGCGTTCATTCAGCCACTGTGACAGGCAGCTAGGCCCACCTTATCATTAACTCGAGCAGCAGCGGCTGGCTAACTAGTGAGCTAACCCTTCATAGCTAGTCGACGGTCCATTATCTTGGTGTATTATAATAATCGCATTTTACGTCTGGAGACCAAGATAACAAGCGAAACCGAGTTAAAATGAAGACGCGAACGAACTTTGGGTTGTTACTCATGTGCGTGTTATATTCGTGTTCAGCTTTTTATCTTCCGGGTTTAGCTCCAGTAAGTTTCTGTAAGGAGGATAAAGCAGGGGTTGATTGCCAGGTAAAGTGAAAGAACATTCTTTGATCATTTACATCTATAAATATTTGTTATCTTTCTTTATGATTGTTTAGGTAGCCAAAACAAACACAAATTCAATTGCTAATATTTGTTGGTTGTAGTCACTACCGCTGCCACACTTGCATAGTTACAACTAGTAACGTTATTACTAGCAGATAGCTAACGGACGAAGGTGCATTTAACTAAATGTATACCATAGGGCGTCTTTCTTTTGCCTGGCAACACGTAGCATATATTAGTTGTAAGTAAACATAGTAGGCTACTATTTACTAGTGCTTGTGTTGCAGGGGTAGCATAGACAGCCGACACTGTATGAAGCTTGTCAATGAGTTGCTGGGCACTTGTTATGTGTGATTCATGATTCGTTAAAAAAGAACGAATCTTTTGCGTGATCCGGTACTTACGATTCGTATCTGCGAATGAATCGTTCAATTCGTCCATTCGTTTTCGGATTTGCACATGCGCATTACTTCTATGATCCGGTACAGACCACCAGATCATTTCGTTCTTGAAAAGAGTTGTTCATTTGAATGAACAAGATCCGAATCCGGAAGGAAAAAAATCCTGACTTCGCATCACTACTGGGCACAGTTAGCTTCAAACAACTCATGACATGCTCTACTGACTGATACAACTTGTTTCATTTACAGACTGAGATTCAGCTCTTCGTGAATCGGTTGGATTCAGTGGAATCGGTCCTACCTTACGAATATGACGTGTACGTGGTTCTCAATGGCTGGTGTGGTTTCACTGAATGTGTTCTATCGGTTTAGTTCTAATTGTTGCACATTTATCAAAAGGTTTGACTTCTGCCACGATGTCAAGGAGACCAGACCATCTGAGAACCTTGGGCAGGTGTTGTTCGGTGAAAGAATTGAGACATCCCCATACAAAGTGAGAACCATGACAAGTAAATATGTAATATGTCCACATGGACAGCGGGAGGAGATCTTATCAGATTATTTTTTTACACTTACTGGCACACACTTTTGTTCGGTAATGTTAAAGCCATTACTTTTACAGGACACATTCTTTTTCTCTTTTTACAGTTCAAATTTGATGAGAAAGTGGACTGCAAGAAGGTATGCACAAAAGTGTACAAAAAGGGTGCCAAGGAGGATGCAGAAAAACTGGATTTCCTTAAGCGTGGAATGCAGCTGAACTACCAGCATCACTGGTAAACTAACCTGTTTATTGTTGTACAACACTTTAAGACTGAACAATCACATGCAAAGCAGATTGGGCTGACCACCGGCAGCTTTTGTTTATTTTTCCTCCAGGATCGTTGATAATATGCCAGTCACTTGGTGCTATGATGTAGAGCAGGGTCAGAAGTACTGCAATCCTGGCTTTCCCATTGGCTGCTACGTCACCCCTGAGGGCCATGGCAAGGATGCCTGCGTAATCAATGTGAGTCAGATCTGATGGACATAAAGTTGTAACACATAAGCCACAGAATGGCTCACTGTTTTTGCAGGCTCTAGTGTAACCTGGAGTGGTGCACAGGGGAGGACATTGTCTGTGTACTGGATTGCCAATAATTATATAATTTATATATATATATAATTACATTTTGTTTTTCTCTTGTGTTTTCTTAAACTTGTAGGCCTACTGTACACCCATACTGCATTGTTCGAAACTTGTGCACCAAGTCCAGTTCTAGTGTAGAGTAATACAGTACATTAGCAATTGAAGCTCTGCATCCGTCCCATAATTGAGATGGACGATATATCCATGTTCATTATGATTTTCTCTTGATAAGATCACAGTGTAATCAAAATGAGTGTTCATGAGGTAATTTTATCGCCATTCGACTCAATGAAGGTTTCATTGAAGGTAATGATGATTAAAGTAGCGATTAGTTATAGTTAGCAGTAGTCCCAAAGGGTCTTGTAATGTAAATTGAGATAAGACGCCAAAACTAAGAGTCACAATATTAAAATGTATCTGAAGTATGTAACTTGATCCTGGACTTGCTAGG
Organism: Lota lota; assembly: GCA_026745465.1. NCBI lineage: Eukaryota > Metazoa > Chordata > Actinopteri > Gadiformes > Lotidae > Lota > Lota lota. The sequence goes on from JACYXH010000429.1 coordinate 6,221,665, forward strand.
CAAATATTGTGCCAGCAGTTGCTTTAAATGCCTTTTTAAACATCCTAAAGTCAACAGAAGTCAGGTGATATTTTTTTTGAAAGTTTGTCATACAGGAGGTTGGGGCAGGACATAGCTTTTCAAAAAGTTGGAAGATTGATCGCGGTGGCTAGGGTAGAGCTTCGCCTTGATATATGAATCGGTTATAAACCATAGCTAGCTGTCAATCACTGTGCTATGAGTTACAGTTGACGAAAAATACCTATATTAAATAATTGTATCTCTTTTTTTGCTCTATATTGTGGTATTGAAGTAATTACACTAAAGGTAACCCAATTTGGACCTACGAGAGACAATTTTCATTTAGTAGGAAGTTTAACTTGACTTTATTCTTCTCCAGGCCGACTTCAATAAAAAGAACACCTTCTATATGTTTAACCACGTGGACATTAAGATCACTTACCACAGTGGAGGGGCAGAAGGATGGAAAGGTGCAAGGCTGGTGGCTGCTACTATGGAGCCCAGGAGGTATGTATATTCAGCCTGGTCAACAGGCGACAGAGTCTGTCCATTGAATCATGGTAAAGCCCTGGTCACTGGAATGATGTTGAAAATGTGTGGTGAAACTCGGATGCATTCGTGATCCATCCTACTGAAAAACCATGTACTAAAACCATATATGCCTTCTTTGCCAATGAATTTCAGATACACATTCAACCATTCTCACGATTAGCAATTAATTTTTTACCATACAATCCCCCTACACTGAAAGACACAACCAATGTAGGATCTATTATTGACTATAAGTTGCTTGACCATAAGGGATTCATTTATTTTGATGTCTCGTCGGGTTCTTGTAATGTTTTTTGTTGTGTGTTTGGCGCGGGGCAGTATCAAACACGAAGACGAGAATAAACTGGTGTGTGAGGGAGGAGTGCCTATGGACGTTTTCGGAGAATTTGACAGTGACCTGAAGATAACATACACATACTCGGTTCGCTTTGAGGTAGGATTCCAACAATGTGCGTGTGTGTGTGTGTGATTCCGTGTGTCTGTGCGTCTGTCTGTCTGTCCAAACAGACTATTGGTCCAAACTTGGACCAATAGCCTGTAGTAATATGAAAATGTTGTGTTTCGTAGGAAAACAATGACATTAAGTGGGCGTCCCGATGGGATTACATCCTGGTGTCCATGCCACACACCAACATCCAGTGGTTCAGGTATGGTGACATTTTACATTTTACATTTTGTATTTTATGTGTGTGGATTCATAGGTTTAACAGTTGCTACTAATCGTAAGTCTGCATTTAGAATATGTGTGCCTGTGTGTTTTTTTTCTCCAATTTGTTTGTTTTTGAATACGGTTCCTGATGCTGTGGTGTGACCGATGTGTTTTACAGTATCATGAACTCGCTAGTCATTGTACTCTTCCTGTCTGGCATGGTTGCCATGATCATGCTGAGAACCCTGCATAAGGACATTGCCAGATACAACCAGGTGGACCAGGTAAAGATGGACGACATTTTCTCTGCCTCTAATGCTATTTGGCTAACAGGAATGGCTAGGAGCAATTTAAATGGAATTAGTTGCAAACTAAATACTGAAGTATGTTTGCTTGTGCCAAGTAAAAATATTTTCTTGGAAAATAATATCCAATAAAAAAAGATTGGAAGCATTAAGTTGACTTAAGTGCACACCAGTATGAGAATACATAGCTATTTAAACATTGTATGACGTTCCACAGGACTTGATTAAGTTTCCGACACCAACAGGAAAATCCCAAATAATCTACGTAAGACGTTTCTCTGATCCGTTTGTACACAAGGTGGTGAAATCGGGTCTTCTGGTAGGGAAAAGCGATGTAGAGGGATATATATATATAAAAAAAAAAAAGGATATAGTTATTTTGTATATAAATAATATTTCCCCTGTGCTGCTTTTGGCTCAGGAGCTAATTGGGTAAATGTTGGGTAAACCTCTCCTTCACACACCTCCATTTATAATTATCTACTTACCTAATTATCACTCCCCTGATTGCCACTCGTGGCCTGTTCTGTGACACTAACAGGGTACTGGCTGTTCCGCTACCTAAAACGTCAAATCGAATCGTCTCTCTGTTGTCCCTCCCTCTCTCAGGAGGACGCCCAGGAGGAGTCTGGCTGGAAGCAGGTGCACGGGGACGTCTTCCGCCCCCCCAGGAAGGGCATGCTGCTGTCGGTCTTCCTTGGACAGGGCACCCAGATCTTCATCATGACCTTCATCACACTCTGTGAGGATCCTCTTTATGCTTTTTGTTTGTTTGATGGTTTGTTGTAGATCAATTGCTTTGAAGCAAAGCGCACCAAACACTATGCTCCACAAAAGCCCTTCACTTGTCAATCCAATGACTTCTGTTTTTTTAAGAAACATCCATCCAATAAGGCCAAATGCCGACTAATAGTTACCTATATGGCTTAAACCCATCCGTCAACGATCCGTAGCGCAAATAGGTTTCATTTTCAACCCAGAGGACGGTCTTAAGAAATCTTGCTTCCTGGAATGCCCTCCAGTTCCAGCCACTGTGTTGTCATGGTGACGCACACAGGTATTGAACATTTCCGGCATAAACAGTTCTGTTGTCCCTTGAAGTTAATTAACATTGTGTTAACACAATATTTACAGCAGCAATTTGAATAGCGCTGAGTGAGTATATGCAGATGCATTTTATTTATCTATATTTATTAATTAAATTGTGTGCTGTAGTTGGTGAATCATTTTCTGTTTTTGTAAAATGTTTAGTTGGGTTGGCAGTATTGTCTGCAATATATACCTACACTTTCTCTTCCTCCCTTTCTCGCTGCTTGATGTACGGATTTTTGAGACGTGGCATAAGCGGAGTGACCTGCATGTGGTTCAAAGAGCCTTAATTTGTCTTCATTGGCATTGCAGACTGAATGTCTTCATTCACCGTGTTGTTCAATGTTGTCCGCGCGGCCCACTGGACCTTAGTGACGGAAGTGTGTCTGTCTGCTTCTCTCTAGTCCTGGCCTGCCTGGGCTTCCTCAGCCCAGCCAACCGCGGCGCTCTGATGACATGCGCCGTGGTTCTTTGGGTCCTCCTCGGCACACCGGCCGGCTATGTGTCATCGCGCCTCTACAAAAGTACGGACCGCACCCCCCCCCCCCCCCCCCCCCCCCGTCCTCCTCGGTATTGTACTGCCACGTCTTTTGCGGATGTTCTCACCGATCGTTGTTGTTTGGTTCCTCAGCTTTCGGAGGGGAGAAGTGGAAGACCAACGTCCTCTTGACGGCCCTGCTCTGCCCAGGGTAGGTCAAGTGTCCTTCTCTTGTCTTGTCTCGCATATATTAGTTGGATATTAGTGTCACAAATTAGACCTTTTTAGAATCATATCTGTAGATCGAAGAGCAGCTCAAATCTAGGTGAAAGGTGCGTTTCCCTTTCCTTCGCTTCGACCCATCATGTTGCTGGAGGCTGGGATCTGTAAGCACGGAATGGGCGAACACAAACTCGGCCAGCAGTAGTTGACTGTAAAAAAGTGTCTAAAGGTTTCAAATCAACGCCGTTTTTGCTGGCCACCTTTCGGGATACACTTCCCGCTTCTGAAAGCGTCGTTCTCCTGAACGAATGAGTTTGTTTTGGTTTGTAACCAAACAGGAAACAAGGCGTAACCCCGCCCCTTGCTTGCAGTTTTTGGTTTCCAGGGTTAGAGTTAGGTCTGCGCAGTCCCCCCACCCCCAGTAGCTCTGCATTAACATAGTTTGGCTGCTGGATCCGGGATTAGTTAGATTAGATTAGCAGTACCAGCAGTAGGCATGCTCTTAAAAGTCACAAGCTGTAAGGCAACATCTAAAAAATAAATAGAGATATAGATATGGTTATGAAATAAATGATTGGTTAGGGCAAAATCAAATGGGTTTTTGTCTTGTACACTGCCATTTCCTTGTTAACTGTAATTCATTGTCATAGTTGCATGTAATGTTGATTTTGGGCTTGGAGTAGGAAGTTCTTTACCACCACTGCAGTTTAAAGTTAATATTTGACCAGATAAAGGTGTCATGGTTTGAATATCCTGCTTTTGTTTACTGGAATGACTATCCACTCTACCCCTAATCTCTCGCTCTCTCACTCTCACTCTCACATATCCCAGGATCATCTTTGCAGACTTTTTCCTGATGAACCTGATCCTGTGGGTGGAAGGCTCCTCTGCAGCCATCCCCTTCGGCACCCTTGTCGCCATTTTGGCTCTGTGGTTCGGAATCTCCGTTCCCCTCACCTTTCTGGGCGCCTACTTTGGCTTCAAGAAACCTGTGAGTTTAGGTGTCTGTGTCCCTCTCGACATTTTAAAGTGAGTTTATAATTATTCTATATATTTTTGTGATGCTTTCGAATGAACCTTTCCGGTGATTCTTGCTGTCCAATCTTATAGGCCATCGAGCAGCCCGTGCGAACCAATCAGATTCCCCGCCAGATCCCGGAGCAGTCTTTCTTCACCAAGCCCATCCCGGGCATCGTCATGGGTGGCATCCTGCCCTTCGGCTGCATCTTCATCCAGCTCTTCTTCATCCTCAACAGCATTTGGTACATGTGTTCTGGGAGCAGTGTGGGGGGGGGGGGGGGGACACTTTCAGTGGCTTTAACGCCCCACAGCCGTAACACGCATTCAATGATGCTATGCATTTGCCTAAGTGTGTGTGTGTGTTGTTGTTTTTTTTCAGGTCACACCAGATGTACTACATGTTTGGCTTCTTGTTCCTTGTCTTCATTATCCTGCTGATCACATGCTCGGAGGCGACGGTCCTGCTCTGCTACTTCCACCTCTGTGCTGAGGTGAGAGGATTATGTGTTCACATGCAACGCGAGACCGGGGGTTTTCAATGACGCGACAGGAGATTCCAAGCATTCCAAGCCGCCGTCTTTAGAACTTCTTGACCAAAGATTCTCGAATAATTCAATTTATAAAAAAGAAAAAAGTATAGCCCTTAATCACAGGTACAGTCTCAAAGGGCTTAGTAGGCCATATATTTACATTTAGGGCATTTAGCAGACGCTTTTATCCAAAGCGACTTACAAGTACATTTGTGAGAAGAAAGAGTAACAACAATATATCACAGTCGGTACAGTAAGGATGTTGTGTGCCAAGCACTTACAATTGCTAGGTTAACCCATTCCCTGTATACAACGATAGCTACGGTAAGATGCTACACGATGCTAATTACTATTTTTAAGTGCCAGGACATACAAACATACAGTAAGTGCGTAAGAGGGGTGATTTTAGGAGAGTAAGGGAGGAGAGGCGGTGGGGGGTAACGAGGTAGGCTATGCAGAGTCCAGGTGAACTCTGAACAACTGGTCATCATCATTCACGAGGATATTAAGATGCAGTGCTGGACCCACATGCTTATTTCACATGCACATCTATTGTCCTTTACTTCCACCAAAACGAAGAAAAACGATTATGTCGTCGATTGCGGATTATTTTACGCAAGCCTAATGTTTTGGTACGTTTTATTCATAATTTAAATATTGAATGTTTTCTTATTTCCAGGACTACCACTGGTGGTGGCGATCCTTCCTGACCAGTGGCTTCACGGCCGTCTACCTGTTCATCTACGCCATCCATTACTTCTTGTCCAAGCTACAGATCGTTGGCGCCGCCAGCACCATCCTCTACTTTGGCTACACCACCATCATGGTGCTCATCTTCTTCCTGTTCACAGGTGAATAAAACGTTTTATTTTGTTGAGGGATTGCAGGGTGGAGACTTAGGTGTGTGTGTGTGTGTGTGTGTGTGTGTGTGTGTGTGTGTGTGTGTGTGTGTGTGTGTGTGTGTGTGTGTGTGTGTGTGTGTGTGTGTGTGTGTGTGTGTGCATCCTCTTGGCTGATGCCACTACAAGCCAAAAAGACAATAGTACGGTATGAATGGGAAAAAAAGGTTGGGATTCGCCTAGGTAGGGCTAAACGCTACAGGCCTTGTCAATGTAATTTGAAACACGATTCTTTTCTGCAAGGTGTGACCAAAGTCCAAATCTATTTTATCAGCGAGTGAGCGAGAGAGAGAGAGAGAGAGCAAACACATTGCACAATAAAGCAGTGCTTCCCATGAGCTCTCCTTATAAAACAGGATAGAGATCACACACACACACACACACGACTGCATCAATGTAAAATTGTGACAGCAGGTACATGGAGCAAGGCTGCAAAATTATACAAGCTGCCATGTTGTTGGACGTTGAGGGGAAAATCTTCATGTCTGTGGCTGTCTGGGGGCAAGATACGATGGCCTATTGGCCCATCATCACAGCAGGGGGCTGACATTCTTCTAACCAACGTGCATCAAGCTTTACCGAAGAGATGCCATGTATTAAATCCAAGTCTATACTCCCAGTTCAGATAATGATAATCCAAATCCGGCTCATTGTTATTATTATGAAAAAATGAACTCTCCTGGCGATGTTTCTTGCCTTCTCACCTCAACCCGGCTTTGATCAGACAGTAAGTCTGCAGTAAGAACACATGAAACCTGTTGAACAGCCACCACGAACGCTGGGCTAATTAAAATGTTACCTGTCTTGAGAGGGAGGCTCAGGAAAAGGCATACGTTCCATGTTTTCCACCGTGACATAATGAAATAGGGAGGTTTCAGGCCTCCGATCGCTGTCTCCTAGCATCTTGGCAGCCATTAAAGGGAAATCCGTCAGGCCGCTAGTGGATATAAAGAAACCGCCTGCTGCCGTTACCGCGGTAGCATGGCTTGCTATGAGGTTTGACACTTGGCTTATTCGTGGCAGCTCCTGCGGTACCTTGATGTCCACACTTCACTCTTTCACATTAGGTACATGGGTTTTGATTCAATTATTTCTGGTCCTTGCACACACTCCTCCCCGGAGCTCAATGTTGCAATGCACCAAAGAACAAGAGAAGGCAGGATGTTTTACATTATGTTTTTGTGAGTTGGGTTGATGTAGTCGGTTGGGCCAGATGTTTTGTCTTTTTATGTCCTTTTTTAAATTTTAGTTTTAGGTTTTGTGATGCATTTCTTTATTTCCTCCTTCTTCTTCTCCGCCCCAGGCACCATCGGCTTCTTCTCCAGTTTCTGGTTTGTGAATAAGATCTACAGTGTGGTCAAGGTGGACTGAAGGGCTCGGTGAGGCAGACCTGTTTTACTGCCGTCCCAGACCCCTTCAACATCGGCTTCTCAAGAGGAATTTATGTGAAAAGACTCAAAAGAAATTGCTTATCTCTGTAACAAAGGCAAGGGCAAAACAAGAAATCCTTTTGTTGAAATGCCCTCATATTTTTGGGGTTTCATTATTTTGCTGTTGAGCAGTATTGTCTCCTTGAACATAAAGGTAACTTCCAAAGATCTGGCTGTTGTTGTTAATAATAATAATTTTGGATGTAAGAGTAAACTAATAGGCCTAATGAAATCAAAGGTTCACAATTATGTTCCGTCCCATTTTTCGGTTTACATTTTATATTTTCATTAGTCTTTTGATCTCTACTGCTGTATTGACATAATATGCGTTGGTATATGTGTATTTGTATGTATGTATAACTGTATATATATATATATATATATACACACATATACATGCCTTTCAAATACTTGTACATAGTATAGTGATACAAATTAATGTTTTCTGTTTTGGGGGAAGGTGAATGGCCTATACAGACTCGACTATCAACAGCTTATTATTGTGGTAATTTCATAAATGAGATCTCTATAACCATGATTGTTCTACATTGTTTTCCATTCCTGCCTTTTTATTTAAAATGACATGTTTTTGTCGTAGGAGCTTAGTGTGACTTCTTGGTGACCAAGGAACGTTTGTCAAGGGGGCCATCGCAATAGAGATTGAAGAGTAATGTACAAGGCACAGCGATGCACACTTTGAAATGTTTGCGAACTACATGAAATGCAGATTCTTCTTGTTCTTAGTTGTTAATAGCAGTGTGGACTGTGTGGCTTTGTCACTCCCTGTTGGTAACATTTTTACAAATGAAAAATACTGATTTGGAAATGGATGCTTTGGTTTACTTCTTTGACACGGTTTGAGCTGTTGATCTGTAGGTTATAAAGACAAGACAACACTATTCACCAAGTAAGTTTTACATGGCTGGGGATCAGTTAAGTGGATGAAGTAGAAAACCATATCTTACATTATACACATTTGATTCAATTTAATGACTTCTATACAGACAACTTTGAAAGTAAATACAATTATAGAACTAACCCAAATGTCCTATAAAACCACTCTCAAAATCCATTATGTACAGTACATAAGCAATAAATCTATTCATATGATTATGGCGATGTACTCAAAAGCAACGATCTGTTTGATTTATTATATAATCTTGCCCTCTATCAAATCTTTTCTGAGTTTAGATGTTTGTGTGCTACAACCCTCTTACACAGTTCATCTCCATAGAAAAGCACATGCCTTCATTTTAAACAGTTTGTCAATGTAACAATGTAACTTCTGTTCCAAAGTAGGCCTATATGTTGATTTAAATTTATCCATTTTAAAACTTAAATTTCTTGAAATTACCTTCCTTAAAATAATCAGTGCTTTCAGAAGCATTTTTAAAAGCTTTTTCAGTGGACCAAAAAAAATAAAAAGTTAAAATATCTAATATATCTGTGACATGTTCATGTCTTATTCTGCATCTTGCAGAAATGCCAACTTCTTTTGCACTTTTCACCGTAAGGTGCTGCGTTTATATTCCGGCCCCTTCCTTCCTGTTTCAACCTGTCTCTATCTTAACAGTCAGACTCTCAATCAGGGTACACAGCACTTTGCTCAATTCAAAACCTAAGGCGACTGCCTTATACCACTTCAGTTCAATAGATTGCCTTTGTCTCAAATGGGCCTTGAGGTAATGGTATGTACTGTACATTAGAAATCAGTCAGTTAAATAGCAAGTGTACACAACAACACTATAAAAAACTCTGGCTTGATGCAAAGTAGAAAACGCATATGAGGTATATTTAGCCATGTGTCTTCAAATGGATTCATTATTTCATGAAAATCAATTTGTTTAAAAAAACATCCAACGGCATGCAGACGTGACAAATGACTAGTAGGACTTGTGTGGTTGAATCTTTCTCTGTTTCTTTTCTTTTAGCATAATTTTCAATGCACGTGTGGTCATTGTCAGTGTTTTCTTTTGAAGGCTGCCATTGTTCTTCTTTGACAATGGCGTAGTCACAGAAGAGGCACATCTTACCTCGAATGAGCTTTAGAATGACTAAGGCAAATTTATATCGTTTCTTGTTTGCTCAGATAGATGTCGTTTTCTACATTGACATTTGTTGGGGGAAAAACCCGAAACTGCCTTGCCAAAAAATATGACGGAATGAAACAAACATGGCAGTGTGACTGAGATATTTCAGAATATGCTTAAAAAACATGGCCACTTAACATTTGAACATTAATACCCTGAGTTTATACGTTTCACAAATTTGCTTGCTTTCACTGACACAAAGACAGATATCTGAGATTATATCATGATATCTGAGATTCAGAGATGACAAGGCAGATGTCATCTCTGAACCTCGGCAGGCGAGTGTGATTATCAAATCATAGCAGACGATGAGCTTGTCACCGATAATCTCTACCTTAGCAGAAAGGCCCATATTTACAGCAAAATCCTTTCACAATGTAAACGTGAGCCTGGATTTCAACAACACTGCAACATATAAATGTAACATGTATGCATGGCTGGGTCAATCGATAACCGATTATGACTGCATCTATATGAAAATATATAAAACATTGATTTAAATAGAGAACTGTCATGAGGACACACATTGGCCCGCAAAAATTATATACATGACACATCCACTACGACAAATTGTAGCAGTAACAGTAGACCCATTGAGACAAGCTCTTTCATATTCTGTTTTTGTTCGTACAATTGCCTCGATAGCACAGCCAACTAAAATGTACAAACAAAAGAAAGACAACATTACATTTAAATCCTGATGGTTGAGAGCGCCAGTCTTGGGAATAAAAACCTCCCCATCCCAGTTGCAGGTTGTAGCTTCATTCGTTCCCCACGGGGACCTCCTTCTCCGAGCTCATGCTGGTGGAGATGGTCTCTTTGTGGCTGTCCCTCGACTTCCTGTCCAAGGTGGGGGAGGAGGAAGTGGTCACCTCCTCCCACGTGCGCAGGGGGAAGACGCGCTTTGCCAGACTGGGAACCAGGTTCCCCTGGGGGCCGGAGCGTCCGTCGGTCGCCGTCCGGCAGCTCTCCATGGCGGAGATCTGGTTGGGGGGGCCCTGGTTGCACAGCGGGCCGCACAGCAGGGCCAGGAACTCCTTCCTCACGCTGCGGTGCATGTAGCCGTAGATGTAAGGGTGGAGGCAGCACTGCACGAAGAACAGCACCAGTGCCAGCGAGGACAGCCAGGGGGGTACGGCGGCCCCAGAGCGCGTGGACACGGTGTTGAGCACGCTGTACGGCCCCATGCTCACGATGTACGACGCCATGATCACAAACACCACCCGCGCCGCCTTGCAGTGGTAGTGGAAGCGTCTGTGTCGGACCCGCACCTGGTACCCGGGCGGGACGGCCGGAGGGGGCGCATCCGACCCGGGCGCCTGGGGCGGCGGGGCCTCCTGGTGCCGGGGGTTCTGGGGGTGGCTCTGAATGGGATGCACCAGGGCGTTCTGCCTGCGGGCCGCCCGGAACACCATCCAGTAGCAGCCCAGCATGATCAGCACGGGCAGCCAGAAGGAGAAGATGCACACCGCCAGGGAGTAGGACAGGCTCGACGACCAGATCACCGAGCACACGTTGTGGCGGTGGTCGAAATCGATGGCGCCCCAGCCGTAGAGCGGGGGGGTGCTCTGGACGAGGCTCAACACCCAGGTGGACACGATCAGGTTGGTCCCCAGGTGAGGGGTCATGCGGGTGGGGTAGGACAGCGGGTGGATGATGGCCAGGTAACGATCCACGGACACCACGATGATGGTGTTGACGCCCGCGAAGGCAAACAGGTGCATGAGCACCACCAGGCCTTGGCAGAGCCGGGCGTCCAGGGGCCACATGCCCGGCAGGGTGGCGGCGATGGCGAAGGGCATGACCAGCACCGTCTGGAGCAGGTCGGCCAGCAGGAGGTTGAGAACGAAGCGGTTGGCCACATGCAGGAGCTGGGGCTTCCTCTGGAAGACCAGCAGGACCACCACGTTGCCGAACAGAGACAGACACACGATCACGGAGATCAGCACCATCTTCACCACGCTGTTGACCACGGACAGCCAGACGGGGCCCCCGCTGGGGCTGGGGAGGGCCGGGTCCCAGGGCCCATGGGTGTAGTTGTAGCTGCTCACGTTGGGGAGCTGAGGGCTGGCCATGGTTTGTATGACAGGAGGCCTGTGGGGTGCATGCGTGGCTCCTCTGTGCTGATGTCCTGGGGTGATGTCAGTTTGGTCTCATCTTGAGGTTACAGAAAGACGGGTCAGGTGGTATGGTTTTCTATTATTGAAATATATTCAACTTATAAGCCCTTTATTTAGGTTTTCTAAAGCAGAAAATTAACAATAGCCTACATTGTTAAGTACTGTACGATGTAGTGCATTCAGCAATCAAGTAATAGGCATAAATGGCACACTGTTATTCAGCGTGTGGTAACGCTCATATGTGCAAACGTGAATGTTATGTATTCACGTTGAATTCATAATCATTGATTGGTCCATTTCTAATTTTGGATATGTATATGCACGTCCTTTCTGGAGAATCAAAGCAGCGGCTAATGAATATGGATCGGGCTGAATATGAAATACCAATTTAACAATGGACGTTTGGTCGCACAGAATGCCACTGTTCATCATTCAACATCAATCCATTGGAAGGAACAAATGCCCGCCCTTTAAACAGCATTGCCTACGTTAAATAATCATTCCATAGGCTTACCTCTGATCCGCTATTTCAGTTCGTTCACAATGCCTTTGTATTTTCGCGTGGTTCAGTCTCGGTTTGCGAAATTCATGGATGGCTGCTACCTTCAGTACCGGATCGCAGGGTCTCCGGTGGTCGCTATTCGGTTGTCATCATCATTCTCCCCTGCTCCCATTTTAGCTGTCGTCCCCGTCAACGGCTGGCACCCGCGCTTCTTGCGTCGATTGACCATACGCTTCGTGCCTTCGCCCACAGCAGAATTCTCTCACCTACACGCGCGTGTTGCACGTCCACGGCTCTTGTTGTGAATTGGTTGGAAATGTGGAATTTCAAAATAGATCACGTAACCCGGTGCTGCTGTGCAGGTGGCAATGGTGTGGTGTCTTCGCACCCCCCCCCCCCCCTCCCTCGGTGTAGCCCAATCAGCTGTGCACAAGCACACTTCAGTGGGTTGATGCGTGTTATTCAAAGGCACATGCTACTCCTAAATCTTGTCTGTTATCTTGACGTTTTAGACCATAAGCTGTCCCTTGGATTTCACTTTAGACCTTCATTTTCATACGAGAAATAACCAGTGTTGAAAAAAAATAAAACACCAATTAAACGAAATAATGAAACAACTAATAACGCAGCATGCGCTCCTTAATGTTTATTCGAATGTGGGGGATGGATAAAAACAGGCTCATAATCAAATAAAATAAATCTCCCACAATTGACATGACGACGTGCAAAGTCGACATAGTTTAACAACTTGAACAGGTGTGAAGATGAAACATGTATATATATATATATATATAAAAAAAACTGGCCCTATCTACCTCCCCGGTGAGCGCGTGGGATTAGCCCATCTTTTAGAAAAAAAAACCTCTTTAGTTAAGTCATCGTTAAGGCGCTGCAAGCGGCTGTCTGGGAGCGACAGGCACAGCGGGACGCCACCTTTCGTCAACCCCTGCTCTGAGAGAGAGAGAGAGAGAGAGAGAGAGAGAGAGAGAGAGAGAGAGAGAGAGAGAGAGAGAGAGAGAGAGAGAGAGAGAGAGAGAGAGAGAGAGAGAGAGAGAGAGAGAGAGAGAGAGAGAGAGAGAGAGAGAGAGAGAGAGAGAGAGAGAGAGAGAGAGAGAGAGAGAGAGAGAGAGAGAGAGAGAGAGAGAGAGAAATAAACGTCGTATAACTGATCTCGGTCGCTAATAGCCTGTTTGAGGGGGCATGTCTTTTCACACTAATACGTCACATTTGCTGTGTATATTTCTGATAAATCATGGCTACAAAGTGCTTTATTGTGTTTGATAAAAAAGGGTTGAATCAATATAGTTCCTTTTCGCTGTGACATAAAACTTGATAGTTCATGAAATTAAGTTCATGAAATGAGCTATCGACCATCAAACTATCATCATAAAACATGCAACTTGATAGTTGATTTCATGAACTATCAAATTTTATGTCACCAAGGAATAGGAAAAACATTTTTCGCTAGATATAGTCCTAATCATACATGTTGCTAATTTTGATGGCACGTGCAGTGGGACCATACACCCCTTTAACAAAACACTTTATTAAACTCTCTACAGTCAAACACACACACACACACACACACACACACACACACACACACACACACACACACACACACACACACACACACACACACACACACACACACACACACCACGCACTCACGCTCTCATGCACGCATACACGCACCCACGCACACAGACACACACACACACACACACACACACACACACACACACACACACTCAAACTAATATATCACATTAATTAAATAGTGTGTTGCCCTGGAACAACTTGTTTGACTAGCCTAGTGTGTGGGCGTACTTATATGGCACAAACAAACTACATCAGGCATGCCATTCTTTAGGAGACCAACAAGATACCAAGGCTCTATAGGATATAACACATAGGTAGACAATATAATAAAAGGAGTAGAAAGAAAGAATGCATGAAGGCTGTTGATTTGTGGCCCTTCTTGTTACAGTATATATTTGCAAGATATTATTGCATATTAAAACATATATATGTATGAACTAATCATCAGGTAGACCTATTTGTACAGTAATGTGAAACTATTTAGTATAATTTCTTGAGATGACACAAAAGTAAGACCTATATCATTTAAATGTGGTGCAAACAAACCTAAGGCAAGCAAACCACAAACAATATGACATATACATTCTTCCTGTCTAATCTGTCATTATAAAATTATTTGAACAATAAATATCAAGAATATAAAATAGTTTTCTCCATCGTCATCTCCATTACCATCATATTTGACTTAATTTTAATTCAATTATATCGGATGCAATCTTACATTTCTGCAAAGGCTTTCTTCCGTACGCTAATAATAAATTGTAAATTGTATTTATAAGGCACTTTCCATAGCGATTGTGTGTGTGTGTGTGTGTGTGTGTGTGTGTGTGTGTGTGTGGGGGGGGGGGGGGGGGGGGGGTGCAATATGAGGTGGATATGACACCTCAATTGCTACTAATGACCTATCATTTCAGTACAAAAGATCATAACACTTTTGATGATTCGATAGGGATTTGAAAAACATGTTTTGCTCAAGACTACAACCTAGTGTCCAAAAATAGAACAACAGTTAGCATCAATTAAAAATTGCCTTTGAATGTGCCACAGAATTAAAAAATAAATTGTGGCATATTAGAATTTTAGTTACTCTTAATTGTTAATTTTATTTTTTATCCTCAATCCATCACATACTTGTATATTGTATTAAGATTTCTGAAAACTGCAAAAATAAAGTGGTGTCCTCACTGTAGGAAAATAACGTGTTAGTAATGTTTTTCTTTTTCAATTAATTTGTAGAATGTACTTTGTATCGTACCATCCAGCAGGTTCTTCCTCTCAAAAACAACACACACACACACACACACACACACACACACACACACACACACACACACACACACACACACACACACACACACACACACATACACACAAACAAGGAAAAAGGAGTTACTGCAAGGAGCAAATTGCAAGAAACTAGAGAGAGTGAGAGAGCGAGAGCGAGAGCGAGAGAGCGAGAGCGAGAGCGAGAGAGCGAGAGCGAGAGCGAGAGCGAGAGCGAGAGCGAGAGCGAGAGGAGAGAGAGAGAGAGAGAGAGAGAGAGAGAGAGAGAGAGAGAGAGAGAGAGAGAGAGAGACAGAGAGCTCAGTGTAAACAAACAGATAACAGGAGATCAGGCACGAGCGTCACACCGACCGCTCGTGAAAGGAAGCCTCTCTCATTTCTTCCGTCCACACAATGCTGGTTGTCTATGGAGCCCAAACAGTTTAGAAGTAATTACTAGTGTTTTCCCCCAGAAGGTGATTGCCTTGCCACACAAGCCGCGCTCTGCACTCATCACGGCCACAAAGGAGGGGACAAGTGCCCCGATTGATGATGAGCCCTCTGTGGCCTATGGAGAATCTAAAAGTACTTGTATGAGCCTCTTTCACAAGATTAACTTGCAATAAGGGCTACCTGCCATTGCCACATCCCCCACCCACCCCCACCCCCCACCCACCCATCCCAAGTATTCATGGTTCTAGCACAAAAACGTTTTTTTGTGTTTTTTTTAATAGGGGCCACAGCTGCATGAAAGCAAATAGTGAATAAGGGGGTGAAGGGGGGGGGGGGGGGGGGGGGGGGGGGAGAGAATAGTGACAAAAGACAACAAACCTCAAGTGTAGAGAAATAAAATGTCATTTGGGAACGGCGAGTCTTCCATTCAACGCCGGGGCAATTTCTTTCCCCCTTTTTCTGGACCATTGAAGAATCCGGCGGCTATTCCCAGCAATGAAAATGGCGAGACCTGATCTAATTATTTTTGGACAAGACATGTTGTGGTGAAAACTGGCAGAGTGAGCGCACCACTCTCCGGACCAAAGTGCACTTTAATTCAACCTCCCCTTCTATTTGACAGGCCGCTCCTCCTTCAACTGGACGTCAGACAGCCTTGGATACAGGCCGTCGGATGCCTCTTGGCCAGGCCCGGGGCTCCACGGCCCGCAGGAATCTCCCCATTGATCTTTCCTCTACGTTTTCCTCTGCACTGAGATGAATGCCATAGAGGGGATGTTTAAAGATAGATGGATATGTGTAGCTATCAGGACGTCTCACGGAGTATATCTCCTTCTTTCTTTCTTACTGTCGAGTTCAACAAGTAGGGGTGTTTTATTTTATTTTATCATACTTTTACTTTGAAACTACAAAGATGTAATCCTGCCAATTTAGCCGTGGAGGCTGCTTAGACTGCAGCCACGGGGGTCAGACTCAATCCCATTCATTAATCGCACGAGAGAGAGAAAGAAACAGAGAGAGAGAATGAGCCAGAGAGAGAGAGAGAGAGAGCGAGAGAGCAAGAGAGAGAAAAAAAGAAAAAAGTGCATGTGTTCTTGCTTGCCTAAATGTGAAAATTGCTCTTGCTATTATTTCAGGGTTATAGATGAGAAAGTAGGAGCTGAATGGAGCCGCTTTACTAGAGCAGACATGGGATACCACATACAGAGAGAGAGAGAGAAGGGGGCCAGACATCTTTGCTTGTGCTCATGCAGTGGAAAGGCCCTGACAGGTGTGCCTTTGTATGTGTGTGTGGGTCTATGTGTGGGTCTATGTGTGTGTGTGTGTGTGTGTGTGTGTGTGTGTGTGTGTGTGTGTGTATACATAAGTGTGATGCTTGGGAGAATTGTTTGAGTTTGGTAAGTGTGAGAGCACTCAAGCGGGAGAGAGAGAGAGAGAGAAAGAAAGAAAGAAAGAAAGAAAGAAAGAAAGAAAGAAAGAAAGAAAGAAAGAAAGAAAGAAAGATAAGAGAAAGAAAGAGAGAGAGTGTATGTGTGTTTGCACTCACGCACATGTACCCTTGGACATGAAGTAAAAGTGAGAGTATGTGTATGTGCATGCATTTAGCGTGTGTGAGTATGTGTGTGTGTGTGTGTGTGCTTGTGTAGTGTATGTTTGTGTGCGTGTGTGTGTGTGTGTGAATGTGTGTGTGTGTGTGCATGTGTGTATGGGTGTGTGTTACATCCCAGTAGAGAGAAAAAAAAGAGAGAGAGAGAGAGAGAGAGAGAGAGAGAGAGAGAGAGAGAGAGAGAGAGAGAGAGAGAGAGAGAGAGAGAGAGAGAGAGAGAGAGAGAGAGAGAGAGAGAGGGGCCTTTACATTTCTTATTGGACCGGCCTGATAATGGAACACGTTTTCATTTCAGCACTGACCTGAGACTGACTCACCCAGAGAGAGAGTGACAGAGAAATCATGCACAGTTCGGCCTGAGTAAATATCATAAATATAGGTTTATTACTATTGGTAGATGGATGAATCAATACCTGATTCCTGCTATACATGCTGCTCCATCCAAACTTGTGGATAAGTCAAAATACTCGGACATGAAGTCTACAATATTTGGTAAGAATATTCAAATTGTGTATTATTTGGGGGATATTGATATACTGTATACGTGACGTGTATTTGTTGTATTATATGTTTGTTACTGTGTGTTGAGGACAGCAGCCATGTGAGGCGTAGAACCCTGTTCCGGTTACCCTAAGACCCTCTGGTGTTAGGAGCTTTCAGCTCTTTGGATTTTAACGTCTGCGGCCTGGAAAATATAGTGTAATGATACCTAAAGGTCAGGGGTCAACCTATGCTATTGTAGTGACCTCTTTAACCATTCAGTAGGCTAATCAGTTTGTGGCATTTGGATAACCTCACCTTGATTGTTTGAGTGACATAAGCCAGTGAGTTCAAGTTCGGGGTCAGTCTGAGCTAAATAGACTATATAGCATTCATTATGAGATAAATGATATCAAGTCAAAACGGAGGGAAAATGAAATATTTTCAATGACCTGACCTGCCTATGTGTATGACGGGCAGGGTCGCATATTGGTGTAGTACTTCAAGTGACCGCTAGATGTCAGAGTCTGACTAGTAACCGTGGACAGATACCACCTCCCCGCCCGTCCCCACCCCACCCAGCCACCTAGAGGGGGACTCTTGTGAGTAGCCTACTCACAGTGTGACAGCTTCCCCAGGAAGCTCGGGTGACATTTGCCTCACTTAATGACACAAGCTAATTAATCATTAGCGGTCCCGGAGGTATTCCTGTTAGAGAGGCTTTGTCATGCCTTGCCACAGTCGGGGGTCCCAGCCTCAACATGTTAAGTATGCATAACTGCCTCATCCCACGCTTAAACATCTTCATTCTCCCCCGTTTAGCTGTTTTGACTGAACTACATTTTGTTATTTTTCAACCCATCTATGTAGTTCACAAGGTCGAGGACCTGATATGTTGTGTTGCTGTTGTTGTTGTTGTTGTTGTTGTAGCTCGACTGGTTATTTGTTTAAAGTTAGCAGTTTGGAGACATCTTGCACCTTGGGTCAGAAATATCTACGGTGGGGAGAGAGATAGATGTTGTGACATGGTTTATTAAGCACGAGAGGGAAGAAGGGTTCTGTATTTGTTGCATCAAACGCTTCGCCCAACATCACTTTGCTTTAATTAAAGGCCTGATGAACACATTAACAGACAGATCCACTCACGGCAAACGTTGCAGTACTGGTCCTATTTTATTTTGCCTGTAGCTGTTTATAGTGTCTCCTCCAGACCTGTAGCAATATGTCAACCTCTCTGAACCTGGTTTTAAAAATGGATGTGTGACAGAGCTGATGGTTCAAAGGTCAGGGGTGAAAAACAAAGTAACTGAGTCTCATCCAAACAAACAGCAACTTTGTTGTTGTTATTGTTGTTGCATCCTGACCCATGCGACCTGAACCAGCTCTAGTGTTGCGGTAGCCGCAATGTGTATACGATATTGATCGTCCCTCGTGGGGTGAAACCCTCTCTCTCTGGCTGGTGTTTGAGTCCAGGAGAAATGGGAGAACCTCCATTGTCAAATAGAGAGAAAACGACATGCACCCCCTGTATGTGTGCCTGCCCCCCACGTCTCATTACCAGCAACCCTACTGGGCTCCTGGCTGCTCAAGGAGACGTCCCAGCCTGCCAGCCACTATCTGGAGGACCCGGGGGGATCCACCCTGGCTTCTCTTTCACCCCTACAGCCTCCCATCAGAGGAGCAGCAGGAGCAGCCGAGGAGCAGCAGGAGCAGCCGAGGAGCACAGTTAGTGCTGTGAGGCCATCGGAGGCTGCTAGGTGATGAGGGGCCGGACTGCAGGGGGCCTTTGAGAATGTTACAGGGGTGTTTTATGAATGAGAGTCAAGGTACCCATGGGATAAGGTGACCCCGTGCGCAAGACCTTCCCGGCACGCAGCGGTGCTATGCGCCGTGAGCAGGCGGAGGAGATGGGTGAGTATAACACAGAGATGCAGTCCTGCCTGCAGCCGGGCCATCCGTCTGGACGCAGCCTAGGGCGGCGTCGCAACAGGGACCCTTTTATTACTATTGAATCGTTCAAAGAATGGCTCTACTGTAAATGGGGTAACTTGTCCTCATTGCACATTTAAGTATTTATACATCACCATATAATTTGGTCATATTTTTATCTATACAACTTTTGGCTGACCTTTATTGTAATAGTGGTGCACAGGGAGTATATCCCAGTTTTTGGCCTTACCATACAGAGCCCAGCAAGCTTGTCTGTTCATCCCATAATATTGATCTTTGTTTGCTTTGTTCTTAGTTGAGGTTTCTGGGAGCTCTGCCGCTGAAAGGTTGAGTTTGCGATGCCACCTCGTTGATACGCAAAGCAGGGAGAAGACAGGTGTTAGCGGCACCTAGGAGCCATTGAATACTTTATGGATGCACATGAGATCCTTCATTCTCACTCTAATCATGAGCAAGCTTTGCCCTCCCCTATACAATTATTAGGATTCTACCACTATAGAACACACTTCTTCCAAAATGGATGTGAGAATATTGAACAAACCATCTAGAAATCATGTTCTTCTTTCCCGACTGAAAAATAATAAGACGCTGGATCAAGATAAGTCATCCAAACCTAAAGCTCAGATATTGAGCTTTTCGTCTATCTTCGCTTTACGCCATCATAATGTTACCATGACAAGGCCTTATACACAAATGCTACACTGCCATCCAGCTAAAACTGAATGAAATGAAATCAGAACATCAGAGAAACGACAGCTGACCCTCTTGTTTGGAAATGGTCGCTCAGTGAGGTCAGTTTGCCTACGGTGGATAAGGAACCTGAAGGTCTGATCAGGTCCATTCTGAAAATGAACCGCCTTGTTGTTATTTTTCCGGCCGCTTAACCCGGAGAGCATGGAGGTGATCATGGCGCCATGTTTTATTTCTTTTCTTACACAAAGCCTCTGTTGCTGTCTGGAAAAACACCGGGGGCGTGTCCCTCCTGTGGGACCCCATCTGCCAGCTCACCGCCCTGGCACCACCCCTTCCTTTACAGCAGCCATCCCCACTCACTGTCAACCACACACATGTGCCTACACACACACACACACATACCCACACACACACACACATACACACACAAACACACTCACCTGTACAAGCACAGATGTACACACACCACACACACACAAACATACACAAACACACACACACACACACACACACATACACTCACACACACCTGTACATGCACAAATGTACACACACACATACACATACACACACACGTACACACACAGGAAATACAATGCACACCCAATGAAGGAGGCACATGGCTCACATCAGCGTACCTTACTAAAGGCAGCAGGGGTTGGGCCCTGGATGATATTTTAACGATGCACACGCCACACCCATCCCTGCTCGGCGGGAGGCCACAGGAAGAAGATGAGGGGCTAGTCAGGTTCATCAGGGGATGAACCGCTGCACTAGCTACCTAGATATCTTCCCACCATGCACCTGGCAAGCCGCTGGGACAATTGTGATAACAACAGATCAGCATCGTTTTCCATAGAAAGCAGCGTTTAGACTTGAGAGAGGGGCTGATGGCAGGGCTGATGGCAGAGATAGTGAGAGAGGGGGGGTAAGAAGTAGGGGCAGAGGGGGGGGGGGACTTGTCCCTCGGTGGAGCCCCAACCCCTCCACATCTCTGGTGGAGACAACCATTCAAGTCCCGCGTCGATCAGGCTCCATGCATGAAATTGCCTTTTCCAGTCGGCAAGCTGTGGATTTGTACTCAGGCCCTAAGAATGGCTTATTTACTGACTTGTTTATGGTGAATCAAAGTAAGGGGGAAACTTTTCTGTTCACCCGCGTTGCTGTTGATGCTCCTTAGTCGCAGCCCTTTCATGGTGTCAGGGGCGGGGCCTGCACATCGCATGCGATTCCCTATCTCCAGGAACCCCGCAATTACATCTGGCACAACTCTGCATGAAGTAACGCTTTATAATCCTTTGTGCATCTCGGCTTTGAAGAGCACCGGCCTTCTATGAGTTTGCTTTTCGTCTCCCCCCAACCCCCACCACCACCACCCCTGCCCCCCCGTCCTGCCTCTGTTCTAAAGACCCCCCTGCCCTCCCCATCCTTCCACATCAACCAGATAGACACTAAGGACGGAGAATGCGTTGTGGCGTCTCCCCCTCCCCGCACAAAGCCCCAGTTCATTGGACACACCTTGGACAGCACAAAGGATGAAAAGCACTGCGATGCTGGGGACACTGGGGCCCACCGCTGCCAAGCCCGATAAAGACGCTTCAAAAGTCGAGCGGCAAACAGTGGCCTTCTTCCCCTCCTCTGGCCGCCGTCGCCGTGTCTTCCCAGGGCCGCGACTGAAAGAAAAATGGAAGAGATGAAAGGGAGAAAGGGAAAGACAAGCAGAGGAGGGAGGAAGGTGGGAGATTTGTGGGGAGTGGCAGGGCGGGGAAAGGGGAGGGAGTGATGGTTTTGGAACATGGTTTTTCTAGCGTTTACTCGTATTATTTATTTCTTATTGTGTATGAAAGACTGTGTCGTTGACATGCTGGTAGTGTCTGGTAATATTGTGTCCCGGGGACACAAAAACATAAGATGCAAGTGTAAAAGTACACATAAACATGTAGATCATAGTGTGTGTCTGATTCTTTTGTCGGAGCAGAAGGATTAACAAAAACATCCTGGCTTTTAGACAGACGACCCTTAAATAAACTCTGCGTGGAGACTTTCTCCAAACCCCTTGTCTTCTCAGGTCTCAGCTCACAGTGGTAAACCATGGCTGGGCTGGCAAGCATACCCCCACCCACCCACCCTTTGCCTGGAAACGGACGCCATTTTACCTCTCTCCAAAGAAATCAATAACACAGGCCCCGTTTGTATTTTTACACAGTCCAGTCGAGTAATATGGTAATCATTTTTACAACCACCACCGTCATTCACTAATCTTATGGACTTTTACATGCATTTTGGGTAGGAGATCCAACATAAATGTTTCTGTACACAAACATAATGAATTTAAGTCCGAAATCTATACTTATAGATTATATAAATATATATGCTATCTTAGAAGATAACACAATGCCCAGTATCTTGATCCTGTTTCAAGCTACAAATCAAATCGACTCGGGAACTTTCTTCGGTGGTAGTAACTCGCATACTGCCTCTCTCTTCCCCCCCCTCCCCCTCTCTCCCTCTCTCTCTCTCTACAAACCAGATGGCATTTTATGCTGAGCACAATCAGGACTATTCAGCATCAGGCTGGGCAGGCAGGCCCTCCCCACCTGTGCTCAGCCCCAATCACCTAATGAACACATTGGAGCAGTCTGTTCCAAATTACTCCCAGTTGGAGTCGGGGCTACAGGTAACCCCCCACCTCCACCTTCACCTCCTTCCCCACCACCACCACCACCACCACCACCACCACCACCACCACTTCCACTGGCGCTGTAAGCCATCTAACCCCCCCCCCCCCCCCCCCCCCCACCACCACCACCACCACCACCACCTTCTCTCCCTAGTAGTTGCCCACCCACCTGAACACAGATATTAACTTCAGCGCCCCGCTCCTCAAGCCCCTGGCTCTTAATCAAATCAAGATTGGTATCTCGGTGCTGTCAGCATTCCGGCGCAGCGCGGACGGCCAGCATGCGACAAGCGTATTGCTTACACGCCGAGAGATACAAGATTGACAGCGCCGGCGTGTTGACGCGTCGAAGAGAGCGGTTACCGCTTCTATTTGACATGGCGAGGTGAGCTGTTTTGCCATGCGCTCAAAAGGGTAAATATATTTCATTACCATGACTACTTCGTTCTTCCTCGTGTCACCTATGTGCAAATAGAAAAACGTATGGACATGTACACACTTCAGGCCCATGTAAACACTGTGGAGTTTAATGTTAACAGCACCGAAACCTATCTGGGAGTCCTACCAGCGCGCTTCCCCCCGTGGCTTCAAAGAGCGCTATTTATGCATTTGTGTTCAGATCATTCAGAGGCTCAGCAGCCTCCATGTGAGCTACGCCAACAACATCTAGGCTCCTTTCTGTGCATGTTTTATTCATATTGCGCACCGAGCGAATAAAGAAAAGGGGGTAGTGGGTTGGAGTGGGTGGGGGGGGGGGGGGGGGGGGGGGGGGGGGGGGGTATACGCTGTGTCCTGCTTCTTCTCTAAAGGGAGATACACACACACACACGCACACACACACACATTCAAGTTACTCTTGGATGGGTATGTTTCCTGCTTCAACGTAGATGTGGGCTCAGGAGGGTCAGCGGTATATCATAAGCAGTTGACATCAGAAGTGTGCTGTGGACGACAGCCCCCTGACATTCCGATACACCCGCCGACATCCCCGCGGACAAAAGAGCAAAACCCGCCTTGTTCTGTCCCATCAATCGCAATAGGACCTCAGCGACCAGGCCTCCAAGGGCCAAAGTACCACCCCACCTCCCACAACCCCTGCCCCTCGTGGGTGTCCATCATCCGGGGGAGTGGACAAGAGCACTGGCCTTCTGGCTGTCCCCTCCTAAAAAGGTTCCTCAATCTGCACCACAATTGGCCCAGTGTTGGTGGGCGATGGTCGCTCCTTCTGCTGCATGTCAGAAAGCCCAGAGAAGCCACAGAGGAAGTGCTAATATCCTCTAATGGCCTTGATCCAGATGGATGTGCCCATGACAATAGGACCCTGGGCCTGCGGTGTGGGGTTTTGTCAGCAAGCGAACACAGAAGCCACCACAATAACAGCAGAATTATGCATGCGGGACAAGTACAATTGACATGTTAAAGAGCATTGCCAGTTGCTATGATAATTGAGTTAGCTCATTTCAAGGCAGAGGGCGCCTTTCTCTTAATTTGCCTTTTAAAAGCACTGTGGGCACATAAGGGGTGCTTTAAGACAATGGGTAAAAGTAATGGGATTCACTGGGTCACCACTTCTTTGCCAATTCACTTTTTAACATATGCCTATGTAGCTGTTAATGAATACCATTTGATGGGATAGGCTCTGTGAAGCTGCTCCAGATGCAAGGATGTCACTTAAAATATGGCCACATATTGAAATATCAGTAGTTGTTTAACTCAATGGTCGAATAAAGATGAGCCCTCCCCCTCAATATTATGGCCTAAGTGCAGCGAACGACCAGGACAGGCTTTGCTTTGTCTTTCTGGAGGATCTGAGGTTCAAGATCTGAGGTTTGAACTATTGCCTACATTAGGAGTATTGGCAACGTCCACCGCTGCTGCGTGTAATATCACACTTGCCGTGAGTGAACGCTGACCTGTTTAAGCAAACACCAGCATCGATGGCATTCCCTCTGATCACTTGGCTTTTGACTGGGCTGTTTGGCTACATCAAGGGGTGTCTGATCTCGCTCTCGGCCTTCCATAAGGTCTTGGTGGAGAGCGTCCACTTTGTGTACAGCTGGGGCGTGTTTGGTCAGTAATGTAAAACCAGGAAGCCTTTGAAACTTAACGAAGGCCTCCACAGAGAGGAGAGGTTGGAAGTTCACTGTTATGTGGAGACTCAAAGACTTGGATACACCACCAGGGATGGACCAGGAACACCTGAGGCCACATTTTCTTCTCCAGGCCTCCAGGGTGCTGGAGGGAGGAGGTGTCGGCAGGGTCCAGGGGGGTTGACAGGCAGAGAAAGTGTGTTTGTGTTAGTGAGAGTGTGTCTGCTATCAATCCATGCACAATGGGTGTATGGCTGCTGGGAGTGTATGACCTGTTTCAAGACGTTGTGTAATTTCAGATTGTGGATTGGTAAAAACGGCAAAGACAGCACACAATGCAAAGAAGACAACTGCTTTATTTCAAGAGTCATAACCTGTTAACCTACTATTACTATTTAGTAATTTAGCAGACGGTCAAATTCATTTAAAAAACCTAAAAATGAAGATACATGTCCTTAATGAGGATGCAATAAACTGCGGACATTGGGGTTCTCCCTTGCTGCTGGGAGACAAACCCTGACTTCCAAACCCTCCCCCCCCCCCCCCCCCCAACCTATACACTGCAACATTAATTTTTATACTTCCTCTCACTGGTGCCAATCTGCCTGCTTAGACAGACACTTAGTACCGGAGCTGCAAAGCGCAGCTCCAGCACTTTCAGGGCAGGTCCTCTGTGTTAACAAGATAGAAGTTAATGGTACAGATTTGAGCGGCGGTGGTCGCATGTATAATTAGGCTGCTGTTGTATTTGTCATAAAAATCACCAGGGGTGCAGGAAATGTAGCAGGAGTTGTTTTCACTCGAGGCGGTGGAAAATTAAAAGCGTCAAAAACCTCACGATGTTGTTTTGACATCATTCCAATGTTTATGGATTTTCCTGCATGTGGTTGAGGTCGGGGTATTAAAATCACTTAAAGTGCCTCACCTTGTGTGTGTTGGAGGAACAAAAGGTTGCAATGTTTGCACAATGCAGAGTTCCCCTTCTGTGAGGTCTGGCCTCCAGGGGTACTCGTAGGGAAGCATGTTGCTGGGGTTGTAGTAATGAACGTCTGGCTGCATGCTGTGTGGTTCCCGAATCAGACGCCAATGGCCACTTTAACTGCTACCGCTCCTGCATTACGTTGAGTTATACACAGACACCCAGACATGATGCTAAGGGATTTAGTTTTATGTTCTTGGTGTATACGGTCCACGCTCAATTGACTACATACTTTAATGTCAATGAAAATGTTTTGCCATATTAATCCATATTAATAACCTTTTACCCCAGATATCACTCGATGGCAAGCAGATGTACACTCAAGCAGATGTATGTGGTCCTGTCTGTATGTATGCACAATAACATTTAACTCTAATGTGACTTCTGTATTGCCTAAATGTTCTGGATTTATTTCAAAAGCAGCAGCAGTCAAGCAAAAGCCATTCCTTCATTTTCCAATGAATCAATCGCAGCGATCCCAGAACTTTAAGGTGGTTTGTTTCAGTTCTCTGCCTTTCTTTCCCCCTTCGGTTTTTGGGGTCAAACCAAAAAGCTGTAGTAGTAAGGATGAACTGCTTATGAGGATTAGAGAAACATAAGGTGCCAGCATGCTGGCAGAGTTGCAGTGTCCTGTAAACATCGTGGCAGAGATAAGCCACATGGAAGATGGGGGAGCCCCCACTGCTCCCCCAGAAGTAACTATGGAAATGAGTGTGTGTGTGTGTGTGTGTGTGCGTGCGTGTGTTGTCCCCTCCCATAGCCCCTTGCTCCCTGCAATGCTTGCGACTCTGTAACTCTGTATCTATGCTAATATGGTGGTGGTGGGGGGATCGGTAGGGTAAAGCGGGAGCATTTCAGGCCCCTCTTGCTCTATCTTATCAGGCTTCTTGCCCCGCCCGTCGCTGAATACCTACCAGACTCCTATCCGTCTCTCTCTGTCTCTCACCTTCCCACTAATTCAGCTCTCATGTGTCAGTCATTCTCTGTATTACATTTTATACCCGCGCCTTGCCTGAATGCCGCCATTTCTTCCACTATGTTACGCATGTGGCGATGGTTGCCATGACACACAAGTGACATGATTTCATTGTGATTTCTCATTGGATATAGTGGAGGTGACATAATCCTGGAGGAGATGACCGCTCTCGTCGTGTGATAAGAGTATGACACATTTAATCAAGAGGCTAGACACATAATTAAACTGTTGTCATGACCCTGACATTAGAGTAGGCTGGTCCAGACAGTAAATCCACTCTGATTTACCAACCCCCACCCTACCCCGCCCCTACACATAACCACACACACACACACACACACACACACACACACACACAGACCATTTGTGTCCATGGAGCCCATCCCACCCTGGCGCGATTATTTCTTATCATGTATTTATTTGTTTAATCCGTCCATCCACGCCCCCTCACAGCTCTTGGTGGCCCACTCCAAAGCCCCACCCCCCATCACTGGCTGTCTGTCTGGCAGCAAACCCCACCTACCCTACCCCACCTCCCCTTCTTGTACAAAAGCCAGTGTCCCCCACCCAGCCCAATTCGCCACCCAGACCCAGCCCTAATGGGCGGATGTTGCATCAAGGGAGCCTGGAAGCTTCATCCGGGGGGAAGATGCACTCCTCGCCACCACCCACCACCACCCTCTCCTTACTCCACCACCCCCTCATCCCACCCACTTGCATGTGGCTCGGGCTAGCCAGCCCCAATGCACATAGTATAAATAATAGATGCATTAGCATGCATGAATATCTTTTTAGGGGTGGGTGGGTGGGTGGTTGGGCTGGTGGGTCGGGGGGGGCAGAATTCATTATTAATCCGCTCCAAGGGAAACAGAGCTGTTAGCTAACTAGGACTATGACCCCTTGCTAAAGCCCCTCTGTTTTTTGTTGTCCATCCCAAATTCCCCCCCCCCCCCCCCCCCCCCCCACCGACACTGGCCCCCTCTTCCCCTCTCTCTCTTCACTGAGCTGCTGACCCAACAAAAACATCTCAGCACCACACTGGCACCACCCAGATTCCCTATGCATCCATCCCTAAAAACACATCTGAAAGAGGGGGATGACCTGCCACAACGTCTAGGCGGAAGCGGGGTGGCAACCAGGGGTTTGGAGGGTGATGGAGGTGGGGGGGAGGGGGGGCATTTGGGGATGAGTCCTGGGGAGCGCAGTGGGTGGAGGGTGGGGTGACTACAGGGTGGAGGTAGCCGGTAGATAGGCAGGGTCTGGTGCTCCAGCATCTGCCTAAATTCCTCTAAATGAGTACTACTGCATTGAATAGCCACCGCGTGTCTCCATGTTACCAGCGTGGCCAAAAGTCGCCACCATCATAGCTTACGAGCACCTCTCAAAAACGACGAAACTACGTATCGGGACACAGAACCATCACTGCAAGCACCGGTGTAGAGGTTCGAAGCAGAGGTATAAATCAACCGTAATAAGACGACCCGCTGAACTGTGAAGTTTGGAGTCACCAAAATGCGGCATACAGGAGGGATTGGCAGGTGGTGACATGGTGGGGTTGTTTTTGTGGTGGTGGCGGTGGGGGTAGTGGGGGGGGGGGGGGGGTCAGGTGTGTGTTTGGGGAGGTATGAGGTTGTCACGGCACGTTAAGTCAGTTATCTGGGTTAATGGAATTATGTGGTTTTTCTATTTTTATACCCCGGCCACTAAATGGGATCGTGGACTTGGAATGACAATACGTATTCTGGGTGGCAGGTTAATGCCACATGCTGCAGGAGATAAGATAATGTAGAAAATCAAAGCATTACTTCACACAGACACACACACATACTATCACACACACACAAACACTGTCACACACACCTACTGGCTTTCACATGTGTGTGTGAAGTAATGCTTCAATTATCTACATTTACTACATGTGTGCGTGTGTGTAAGGGAAGAATGTGTGTGTAACGCGTAAGTGTCTTATTTTTGTGTCAAAGATGGAAAAATTGTGTGTGTGTGTATGGTTGGGGGACGGCACTGTGCGAGCCTGCCCCTGCAATACTCGCCCCTCTCCCACCACTAGGTAGCACTGCCAACCTCCGAGCACCCACAGCCCAGCCAATCCCCTTTCCACACAGAACCATGGAAGAGTCCAATCAAAAACTACTATGCAAGCACGCAGACACATATGTAGTTACACATGTGTCTTTGTGTTTTCTAGGTGTGCACAGTTCTACACACACATGCTGGATATTTGCCTGCCTTAGTCACATTGACGATATTGCATGTAATCCTGTTTGTTTGAATCCCCATGAAATATAAATAATCTGACCCAGATAATGTCAAACTTGAACCCCATTCATGTTTGTGTTACTGACGCAATCGCTGTGTCTTCCTGAACATCTGCTGCGCCGCATGCTTCCAAACGGAGATAACAGTCCACATAAAGAAATAATAATCAGCATTGTATTATGTATTACAAGATAAAAGTCAAGGGTTTACCACCCATCTAATGATGACATTTGTCAAATAATGTCTGATATTTTACAGTGTGGCTGGACGTGAACACGATTTTTATTTAGAACAAAAATATTGTAATACAATTTACAACCCTAAAGCACAATTCTTTCTCTCTGATTTACAAATTCCGACTTGATTTTCTCACCATTTTCTACTCCTTTTAATCAGTGCAATTGTAGAAATAACCATCAAGCTACAATTATAATTTTTTTGTATCTTATAAATGACTGCAACAGCTCAAACTTGATTGATAGATTTCGGAATATAATGTGAAAATAAGAGAAGAAAAACAGGAAGAAAGAAGGGGGGGGGATCGTTGACACACAAACACACACACACACACACACACACACACACACACGCATAGAGAGGTCCAAGGCTGTGGAATGTTCTCCTCTGAATGTTTGGGTTTTGATGCTGGAGCTGGAGGCAGGAGAGGGTGGTTAGGGTTAGGGTTAGAGTTGGGGGGGGGGGGGGGGGGGGGGGGGGGGGGGGGGGGGGGGGGGGCACCACACTGGGCCTCTGAACTCCCTTTCAACCCCTGTGAATACACAGGCTTGGGCAGGAAATTGAAATATTGTGCACTAGTATTGGCATGGTGATGCTCGTCCATCAGAGGTGATGTCTGCACATCACAGATAGGCTGCTGGGCTGAGGGTTCAAAGGTAAGACAGAGAAAAACAGGGAGAAATATCAGAGAAAACTGAGATAGGAAATCGGAGATGGGCGATCGCAGGGGGTTCCATTCCCATGCTTGCCTCCATCACTCTGGCCCTTCAGAGCTACGCAGCACCCGTCCGCGCACTGGCCACACTGTAGATATTCATCACAGTGAGATGGTTTTTTCTGTAGTAACCCCGATAACAGACGGCTACACCTTAATTAATGTTATTATTAATATTGTTATTACCAACTCACTTTGAATGTGTACCAAAGCAGGACTGCCTCAAAGGTGTAGGGAAGACTGCATTCCATTGACAGAGGTCAAAGTACAAATGGGCCCCAAACCAAATGTTAAGATAGAACAAAGCAGAGAATCGTTCTATTTGAACACAGGTATCCATTTAAAGATTGAGTTGTTGTAGTAGCTATTGCTAAAAACACATTTGAATGGATCTGATGGACATTTCAATATAAAAAACGAAAACGCATGCTGCGTCCATCGTTGAATAACCACGGCACGATGATTCGCACTTGCGAACCAGGAAGTGCGTATCAGAGGCGACCAGAATGACGTGCTTCACTATGCTTATATAAAAGTATAACTCGATTGAGTAAGCTAGGGCTTTAGTTTGGATGATATCACTTTAAATGTTATGTACAGCGACGATTCCCCGCCGTCGTCTTTATAACATATATTTGCATGACCTCTTGAACTTGCCTGGCTAAATGACCTCGATTATTCTCACCTATTTTTGTTCAACGTTGTCTACTTTTACCATGGCAGGAAGTGACATCAACAGGTCCAAATGTAGCGCCGGTCCGGTCGCAGGACGGACTGTCTAGAATTGAATTGGACGATACCACAACCATGTTCCTTGGCTTTTCAAACGGTGATGCTCATAGAAGGATGCAGCAGAGAGGCAGACAGGCGAGACATGAAACACACTGGAGCCTGAGTGAGTCGCGTGCTGACTTGCTCGCATGCAAATTCAGATCACATGCCATTCTGTTTTGATGCGCTAGGCTGCACGTAGCGCAATGGCTCTCGTGCTTACGAACGATCTATCTTTGTGTTCGTTTATTTTATTTTTAACGGTGTTGTAGTTCGAGCTATTTTTGAACGTCAAAGTCCGTGGTCGATTTGATCTGGACTTTAGCATGAATGGCAAGTGCAGGGAGGGGAGGGGAGGGGAGGGGAGGGGGATTGGTGAAATCCTCCAGCCAGCTGGAATGAGTAGGTTACTTCCTCATGGATTGTTTGGTGCGCTTTTGCGCATTTTTTTTGGGAGTACTATTTGGTGATTGTTGATTGTTGATGAATCGTGGACGTCAGTTTCCAAGAATTGTTTCCAGCAAACTTTATTCAAATGGGTATATTGATTAAAACGTAGCCATTTGCCGTCCATCTCTATTGTCCTCATCAGGAATCTGAAGACTCCCTGCCGTGCGTCCAAACAGAGTGCTGCAGTCACGTGTTGTTTGAAATTCACCATCCTCACACAATGTAGCATTGCGTGGGGAAGTGTTTTGTTTAATAATACAACGTGGATAAATATATATTTCACCATCAGACTGAATTGGTTTTCAATAGTCAACAAATGAAACCCCAATGACTAGGCCTACTTAAGAGTAAAATATAACGTTAAGTAAAAACAAAAACGTCATACAAACAAACAAGCAAACATATGAAGTCCATGTATATGTTATGTTGTACACTTTTTATAAAAGCTTACGGAAGGAATATAAACGGCATACATTCCCTCATACGTCAACGCTATGAACAGATGCTGTGTGTGTGTGTGTGTGTGTGTGTGTGTGTGTGTGTGTGTGTGTGTGTGTGTGTGTGTGTGTGTGTGTGTGTGTGTGTGTGTGTGTGTGTGTGTGTGTGTGTGTGTGTGTGTGTGTTGCATGCAGCAAGCGAGCCTATGAGGGATTACGGGTGTATATAACTCACACTGCTGTTGCCTGCCTGTCTGCAGTGATAGCTTCATTATTCATGGTTGCGTGTAGACAGCGGTGCTTAATCTCCATGCCTGAATGTGCTCTGGCCTGTAGCTCATGGGTATGGAAGCTGTGGCTGGGTCAACCGTCCTTCTTGGCCCGGGCAGAGAGCTGTGCGTGGTGGAGCACCCGGGGGGTGGGGGGTGGATTCTAGGAGAGGGAGACCGCTGTGCCGGGGCTTAGGGGTGGCAACAGTAGCTAAACAACACCACCACCCCCCACCACCACCACCCCCAAGTCAGCCAGCCTGGCCTTTGGGGGCAGATTTGGGCCACTGGTAATTAGCCAGGCTGCAGCAGCATGCATCGGGCCATATATTCTCTGTGGTGAAAAGGTCTGGGCAGGGGGTCTATTGGTGGGCGACAGGTGCAGCGGGAGGAAGGCGTCGGGGGGAAGGGGGGGGGGGGGGGCAATTGAAACCAGAGATGGGAGGGGGTGGGTAAGGGTGGGAGTGGGGGTGGGTAAGGGCGGGGGTGGGCCCAAGTAACTGTGTCTCTGCTCTCTAGGGTCAGATCTGGGGTCAGAATCCCCCCCCTCACCGAGCAAGTCCAAGAACCTCTCGTGTGAATACGTGACACTATCTGTGTCTACGTGTGTGTGTGCGTGTGTGTGCGTGTGTGTGTGTGTGTGTGCGTGTGACCAGGGGGATGCATGTTTTGAGCACTGCCATCATCTGTCTCATTACATCTCACACATGCACGGCCCCTAGAAACACACTCATCTGCTTTAAACCCCCGAATGTCCCTCGGCATATGACACAACACCATCACACCTTTTTGATTTGGGAGTTGCATGTGCCGTTTGGGAAAACCACGTATGGTATGGTATCCATGGTAACCAATCAATAATTAATTGCACATCGATTAGTTTGACAGTTGGTTTTGATTGATCGAGGGGATGTTTTTGCTAGCGTTTGGTACGGGCCTTGTTGTTTTTTGTTTAGTGGGTGTAAAAAGCATTGTTGCCAACCGGGTCCAGTTCTTTCCCTCTCTTGCTTCCTGGTTGTTCTACCTAAACTCCATAATCCTGGTTACAGCTATTACAAATCCTGCTGTCTTGACTGGAGGCCCCAGACAGGAGACAGGCCCGGCAACTTTGTTTCATTTAGCATTCCTCTGGGCTTTATGGGCAGGTGTTTAACATTACCGGCAGGATTTTTTATTGGCAACTTTAAAGGCAGCGTTTTGCTTACCTCTCAATTAGGCGGGCGCTCACACACACACACACACACGCAGGCACACAGGCACGCACGCAGGCACACGCACTGCATAATCTCGGGCAAACGCATTTTACACGCGTCTTCTGCATACTGTATAAAAATAATTCTGAATTAAAATATTACTAGCCTTGCATCGTTTTTAAGCCTATTTAGGGCATTAGAGACTACAGAACTCACCCTCTGTCCTCAATAATCCCACCCTCCTGCCCCCCATTGTGTGTGTGTGTGTGTGTGTGTGTGTGTGTGTGTGTGTGCATGAAGCAGATAGGTGTGAACTCTAACTACCATGGCCCAGGGAGGCCAATGGCTATGATAGCCATTTAAAAAAAGAAGACAAAGAAAAATCAAGGTGCAGCCGGGAGACTTGGTCCAAGCAATCTGGCGTTCAATTGGCGGTAACCGTGGCGACCCATGTCAAGTGGCAGGCTGGGTAATGTGAGGAGCCGGGTGAAGCACGCTGCCTTCGGGAAACTCTGGTGGAGGTTCTGTAATGAGGAGCTGTAGGCCTTCTGGGCTCATAGCACGATAGGCTTGGCGTGGGCAAAAAAAACAGTTTTACCTCGGTCTCTGTCTGTCTCTCTCTCTTTTTCCTATATTTTCTCTTTTTTTCTCTTTCTATCTCTCTTGCCTCCCTCTCTCAAAAGTCTGTGTCTCTGCTTGTGTGTGTGCAGTGCACGACTACGTGAAGAGTGTGTGACATTGAGAGAGTGACACAGAGAGAGCAGTTGAAGGGGATGAAGTTGTAGGTAGGTAAAAGTGTTTGTGCTCTCTCCTTCACCTAATCCTGGATTTAGACAGCGTCGCCAAAATTCCCACAATGTCAGATTGGCAGTTAGGTCAACAGAACTCCACACATACTCTAAATCCTCCCCCGGTCACCCTCAGACATAAATCATAAACCCACATTACATACTGGACGTGCTGGTTCTCCTCTATATCCCCCCCCCCCCCCCCCCATGTATGAAGACCCACGGAACATCTCTCGATCTGCACTAAATACTAAATACCGCCCCGGAGCCGAGGAGTAATTCCTGATATATTAACGGGGACCGCAAATTCTGCTCTACAATAATTCCCGAGCTGCCGCGGCAGTTAAAGACATTCCTAGGTTTGTGGAGGCCATTATTCCTGCTCCTTAATCACCCCCTCTGCTTTTATAACCTCCCTTAGTGTGTGGGTGGGGGGGGGGGGGGGGGGGGGCTGAGGGGGTGTACCACATGTTGGCAGAGACCAGGAAGTAACAGCTCCTCTGTGCCCTTAGCCTTATCTAAACCAGCCACCACTTGTGACAGTTCTTCAATGGGCAAAGTCCCCTGGCACAAATACCCCCAGTATTCTTTAGGGCAAAAGGTTAAATAGCTAATGTTTAATTTGAAAGTCATATCATAATGGGTATTCTAATTATTATGATTATTATGGAAATGGGTATCTTTGATGTTAAATATGAATGTTGCCTTGACTCTCATCGGCTACTCCATACTGTATATGAGCTGCTAAAGCATCACTAAACGAAAAGGCCTTGGATGTTTCTTTAACAGTATATGGTCATACAAACATGCCTTGATGTGACATCATCATATGAGTGTCTTTAATCATTGTGATGAAACTGAGGTCAACACCTTGTTGAGAAATGGCTTTGGACATGGAGAAGACAAATACGAGATATTATTATGTCGTATGCGTCAGGCATCGGTTTCATCCGCCAGAAGCAGAGTTGGAAAGACCTCTAGCATGTGTTGCCCTCTGTAACTTGCCGACATTAAACCTGCAACGGAAAAGCAAAGAATGCTGCAAAGTCATTCAGAACAGATCTTCGGTACCGTGCTCCAGGGAAATGTACATATACTCCCCTTGACTTGAGTTATATTATTCAGCTCAATGAATGACGCTTCACACAACACGGCAGGCACGTGCAGGCGGCCAAACCCAGCTGTCAACCAATCAGACCTCGGTTTTCGCACCCAATGATTGCAATGCATTTGGATGCAAGGCATGAGGCTGTGAATTCATATGGAGAAGCCCGGCAAAAATCTCCATAAAATACTCGTACCTTGTTTAGTTTGCTAACCCACCGCCGCCCCCCCCCCCCCCCCCCCCCCCCTTATTTCGTTTGAAGTTCGCCGGAGCCTCTAGCTCTCCTTCCAGAGCCCTCGGATGGACTGAAAGCGGTAGATTAAATGTCGGCACACGCCCGGCAGCCAGGAAACCACGCAAAGTATCTCCATGCTTAACGGCGATGTGGCGGCGGCGGCGGCCGCCTGCAGGTGCCGGTACGCGTGAAGTGGTTAATCTGGGTGAAACAGCTGGGCTCGCAGACAACAAACAGTCCCCGCTCGCCCCCGAAGGTCGACGTGCTCTCAGGCGACGCATGATAGCGTCATTTACAGAGGTCAGAGTGGTGCGTGGTGTTTAGGGGGGAGGTGGGACATGGCTGGTTGGAGGGGCTGGTTGGGCGGGGGGTGCCCAGAAACCCTTTGCCTGTTTACTCTGTGCCTGATGGCCCCCCGCCGGCAGCTACAGCAATTATCACCTTGGAGGAATGTAGGACCCTCGTGTTATATTCTCTCTGCCCCCCCCCCCCCCCCTCCCCCCCTCCCCCCCCCCCCCCCCCCCCGGGGTCAGGGGGGTGGGAGCTGTCACCGGGAGGGGGAGAGGGGGGCACATTAACCCGGTAGATGCAGTGTGTGTGTGTGTTTGTGTGTGTGTGTGTGTGTGTGTGTGTGTGTTTGTGTGTGTGTGGTCAAGGAAGAGTTGTCACTCACCCCCGCCACCATGCCCCAGAGACTAAGACCCCCGACATGGCAAACAAGAGTTAGCTTGATGTGTTTTAAAATGCAAATTGGTTTCTAAAGACCTAAATAAATAAATAAATAAAAAACCAAAAAACACGAAGTTGGGTCTGCGAGCAAATGTGAGTAAATGTTTTATACACTTGTAGTAAATTCTAGAAATGGATACACAGGAGACCCCTTGCACTGATGTTGTTGGGTTATGTAGAACATCCACGTCTGAAAGCAGTTGTGTATGTCACAGTGTTTGCTGCACCATTATCTCTAGACCCGGCTCGTTTAATTAGCCCAAACATTGCCACACTTTGAAGACCTCAGCTGTTTGGGAGCCTAATGTGTTTGTTTGTGTCAAGCAGTTTTTTTTAGGGCACGTGTGTAAATCTCAACTTTACAAGTCAGGGGAGGGCACCGCAATGGCTGGCCATGAACGCATGTTTATTTGTAAGCGTCTTGTGTGCTCGTGTGAACGTGTTGTGCGTGGCATGCATGTTTGAGAAGGGGAAGATAAAAGAGAGAGAGAGAGCAACACAGAGAAAGTTTGTGTGTTTGTATGTTCTGTGAACTGAGAGAGAGAGCGACACAGAGAAAGTTTGTGTGTGTGTGTCTTGTGTGAAGGAGAAAGAAAGAGCAATCTGTGATCTCTACTGTCTACTGTTGGTCTCTAATCAAACACATATCCACAGACGGAAATGTGACAGAGATGGAAGCATACATCTGCCTATAGGTGTGGGAGCTTTAAATAACACACTGACAGTCAAAACACAAACAATTAAACCACACAGAATCTATGTCTGTATATCTGTTTCACGTTCACCATCTCCCTGTGGCCCATGTCAAATGTAGTTGTGACTGTGAACAAAGTCGTTCTCAAGAGGTATCATATGTGCTTCATTGACCAGAGACTCTGTGGAAATCAATCCTGTTTGAATCACTATCTTCTGACCACGATTGATGCGGCCTATCTTATGCTTTTTCATCTTCTCTCGCTCTCTCATAGGCTCAGAACAACTAAAGTTGTCTACACAGCCTCTCAATGCGATTGCCTTTTTTGAAGGTATCAGTATTATCTAGAGCTCTATTTCCTTTCAATAATAGTGTTGAAATAACATATTGCGTCTTTGTGTCCTATTGGATATATACAGGTTCTAAACGATTCCACGTCTGGATGGGGAAGAAAGTGTTCCTGGCCCAATCTCGGTTCTCTAAGCATTGCTGAGTTTAACCTGGGCCTCCAACCCCTCATCCCCTGATCTCTCACCCCCCCCGGCCAGAGCCCTGTAGTCGGGGGACGGCAGTCTGTCCGGAGCGCTCCACGTTGCGGCGAGCTCCAATGAACTGATTGAGCGCGGCAGCCACCAGCGACGGGATGAGGGCCCGTTTACGCGTTGTGACAAGCCAAAGTACTCCCTCCGTCTCATCAAATCACCTCAACACGTCCAATTAGAGCCCCGTCTCTGGCCAGGACAACAGCATGTGTGGGGTAGGTGGCTGGGTGGGGGTGGGCTCGCTCTGTCCGGATGCTTCCCCCACCTTGCTCCTGTTCCGTTGTCCCATGGGCCCGCTACACTCATAAATTATTCATCCAACCACAGAACATGGCTAACCGGCGCCGGCAGCCCCAGCTGTCGCCGGTGAGGATGGGGAGTGACCGGTGTTCAAACCCCTGCCAGCCCCCCAACTTCACATCAGTGAAACCACCGCCGTAACAGCCAGACCCCCGCAGCACACCAGTCACCTGCAGCCCCTTCCTGGCTAACCGGAGCTAAACGTGGCCCAATTTGTCATGGTAACGCCATTCACCTCATCCAGTCCAATACCCATCCCTGTCCGGGGGGGTCCCAGCAAAGCTGTACTGTTACTGGTTTTAGTGGTAGCTATGGTGGAAAGGGGGTTGTTAACTGAACTGTGGCTGAGACTCACCGTGGACCCTGCCGGCACTAGGACGAGACTGTGCTTGGAGGGAAATACTCGGATGCACTGAACTTAAAGAAAGCCTTTTGATGTTAATGAAGTAGATTCAAGGCATTTAACGGCAACCTCTTCTCTCTTTTATCTAAGTGGTTAAATGTCTTGCCCGACAGACATTGTAGCAGAATTAGCATATGGTTTCTTGGAAGAATATATCATATATATTTTCTGGGCTGGCATAGAAATATAACGTTTGTAATCATGCCACTTTGGTGTGTGTGTGTGTGTGTGTGTGTGTGTGTGTGTGTGTGTGTGTGTGTGTGTGTGTGTGTGTGTGTGTGTGTGTGTGTGTGTGTGTGTGTGTGTGTGTGTGTGTGTGTGTGTGTGTGTGTGTGTGTGTGTGTGTGTGTGTGTGTGTGTGTGAGAGAGATAGCCCGACTGTAAGCCTCTTGGTTTGCAGACTCCTGTCTCTCCGAGCACATTCACTGAGGCACTCATCCACAAACACACCCTCATTCACACGCACTCTCGCCTCGCTACACACACATAGGCATCCCCACAGCTCTGGTCTTCACAGGGCTCAGAGAGAGAGAGAGAGATACACACACACACACACACACACACACACACACACACACACACACACACACACACACACACACAGACTTTGCCTACTCACTCAGAAATTTTCACAGTAGTAAAAGGAGAGAGAGAGAGAGAGAGAGATATGAAAACAAAGGATAGAAGAACATTTCTTCTATCCTATTATCATTCAACTTTTAACATTCAATATTCTTTTTATACATTTCTGTTTTGATTCTGTAGGAAGAGCGCAAAATGGTTAACCGGTTACAGGGACAAATGGTATCTCCCTTCACTTGTAGTTTAGGACGAATCCTGCAAAGCTCTCACCACTATGTAAATTCATTTCCTCTGTTTGTTTACCGCTTGGTCAAAATGGCCTTGTAGCAAAGTCCACTACTACACGCCACCTAGGTGGCTTTTCTCACTCCACCTAGGTGACTTTCCTCGGGCTCCTCCAAATGAATGGACACAGGGTGGTGATGTTAAATCCAGTTTATTGTTAAAGTTGCAGTTGAATGAGGCATACAGCTGGTGCTGCATGCCAGAGAGCTCTCCTCGAGTGTGTGTGGTGGTGGCTGGTTTAACCTGTGCACACTGATTGCTCAATGTGCAACAGGTGTGCAGCCCCACCCAGCCCCAGAGTCCAATCAGTCTGACTCAGGCCAGGTGAGGCTGCTTAAACCAGCCACCATCCACACACACTCCCACAGGCCTGTGATATGGTCACCCTTTGATGCTGCTACAAAAAAACTCAAACAATGAACGCAAACAATATAAATACAGATACTCAAACAAAGAAGGCGATGGCATACATTGCATTTAACGCTCACTATAGTTCCCTTATGGGAGCTTTGAATAGATTAAAAGTGTTTTTTTCCATTTCTCATACTTCTGTCCTTCATACACCCTTTTGCCACGTGTATCCATGCGTGTGTATGTGTGTCTGTCTGTGTGTGTGTGTGTGTGTGTGTGTGTGTGTGTGTGTTCAGTCTGGTCCGCTGCTTCCACACAAAAAAGGAAGACTACTCTTTGTTTAGCGTTCTTCTTGTGTAGGAAACTAGCAGCAAATTGCGACTCAATGAAGCGGATCTTGTGGTTGCGGCTAAAGTGCAAGTGAAATCGCCTGGGCTTCGCGTGGCCCCCGCCGCACCGTCCTTCATTGTGGGCCCCGTGCTCCATGAATGTAGGTCCGTGCGATGCATGGGTAGTAGGGAACATTGGCCAGTGGGGGAGTGATGGGATGGGAGGGTGCATGGGTGGTTAGGTAAGGATTGGTTAGTAGTAGCGGCTATTCACAAAAGTTTGAGGATGTTCTAGCTGATGTTTTGGGGGGCCCCTGTCTCTGGTTCTTAATGAGAATAAGGGATTATAAAGAGCTGTCCCCAGGGACAGGTGGACTGCGGCTGCGGTCCATCGTGCTTTCACAGCGGACGGCCTGTGTTTTGGGAGTGATGACGGGACACACGCGTCCAAATGATTCCAAGCGTGTGTGTGTGTTCGTGGGGGTGCTTGTGGAATGTATAAGTTACCCTTTGAAAAAGTTTACGACAATGTGTGTATATATATATATATTTTTTTAAATATTTATATATGAATACATCATTCTTTAACTTAATAATGCCTGGGTAGGTTTAGATTTAAAGCGCTTTAAGGTGCTCCGAGACAAACTGCCAAGTGTTTTTCACAGGCTTGATCAACTTCATTAAGGCTGGCAAACAAAGACGCAGGGCACGGTGAGCCATGTGGATCCCTGTCTGAAGCTGCTAAAGAGCGCACATGGGCGTGCTGCTGGGGTCATTACCACGTGTGTGTGTGTGTGTGTGTGTATGTGTGTGTGTGTCTATCTGTGCATCCATACTGTGTGTGTGGCTGGCCCTATTTGTCTAGTATTACATGTCTAGCTGCCACCACCCATCCCTTCTCCTTACTCCTATTTACCCCCTACACCAGACTTAGGTGGGGGCGGGGGGGGGGGGGGGGGGGGGGGGGGTACTCTTGTGGTCTCCAAGGACTGGTGGAGCCATCGCTGACATGGGGCCCTGTAAGACAAAAGCCCAATTACCTGCTTCATCATGTGGAAAATGGTCAGAGAGTAGGAGGAAGAAGAGGGGGGAAAGGGGGGAGAGAAGAGGGAAGGAGATGGCGCGGGAGAGACAGTTAGTGGGATCTTCTAATCACCCGGGCAACACTCATATAATTGACATGTGAAATTTGGTTTCATCTAACAAGTTGATAGACAGGCCGACAATGGACCTGTAGTCTAGGGCCCCGCCTGCAGGGGCCAAGTATGGGAAGTGACAGCTGAGGGAGACGGAGGGGGAGGCGGGGCGTCTTTGTTCCCACTACACGAGTGGGAGTCACATCATCCGCGCAGAGATTATAACCCTTTTATGTCTGTTTTTCAATAAATAACTCTGTGGCAGACACTCACTCAGAACTGTCCCATTGTGACACACATCCAGCCCACTCGGGGCCACGTCCATCCCCCCCTTGGTGGAGGATGGGCAGGGGTGGGTCTGGGTTTGTTATTGCCGTTTCGAGGCGTGGACGCCAGTGGTCAAACAATTTGATTCATGTCGTCTTCTCATTGCGTCGACGCCGGTTTATCTGAACTGAAATAGCTTGGGTTGAATGGATTGAGAGAGGGCAAAGAGGCAATGTTTGCTTTAAGGAAAAAAAAAAATTCCAAAATCAATACTCATCAGAAAGCAGCGGTATTGTGTTCCAGGTGAGGAAGGCTAAGGTCTCCCTCGTACATGACATCTCTACTACCCAGGGCTCAGAGCTCCCCTAGCATTGCCTTGAGTCCGTTCAAGCAGAATACCGCTCTATACTGAATTAAAATCACATTACACCCATCACCCAAGCGCAACATCACATAATAATTTCGATAAAAACGTTTATGCCCAAATCTTCAAATGGAATAAACATTATCTATGGATGATGAAATATAATCTTGGCATTATTGATTTTCATCTCTCTAACCCTGGATGTTTTGTCTTCCCAGTCTGTGTGCGGAGTGTGGCTCTCTCAGACCAGGCTGACCAGCTCTTCGTCGGGGTCCCGTCTACCAGACCTGCCCTCTGATCCACTGGTGAGTCTCGATTTGGTTTCCACAAACCTTCTCCACGGACTCCCAAGGCCAGTCACTAGAACAGAACACATTGGTCGTTCTTTCTGTGTGTGTGCTTCGTACGAGTTCTCGGTTATTATGCAAAACAAACACACACACACATCTTCCCCTCACCCCCCCGACATGTCTTTGATTTGCAGATTGTGTGTTTGACGTGGTGGTGGTGGGACACGGCTACATTATCTCCTGGTGAGGTTTACTCAGAGCTCTGTAGCTGTGCTCAAGGTTTAGGGTCTTAGTCTGGGCTCCCTGATCTCCCAGCGCCGCACACAGTGAGGTGACCTTGTCGGAGCGCCGTGGAATCTGCTGTTTTACAGTTGAACACTCCTCCCCCCCCTTATACACACACACACACACACACACACACACACACACACACACACACACACACACACACACACACACACACACACACACACACACACACACACACACACACACACACACACACACACACACACACACACACACACACACTTATGACAGAGAGTGTAATCCACTTCCCTTATCTCCCTCGGTGATCCGGGCCAGCAGCCACCTGTGAGGGAATGATTCACCCACACACTGGCTGCTCTTCTCCAGCTCCCTGACTCTATCTCCCTGACTCCCTGACTCTATCTCCCTCACTCTCTGGCTCTCACTGACGCTCTCTAGCTGATGCTCTCGCTGTCTCTGTCTTCTCTGTCTCTCTCTCTCTCGGTGGCTTTGTCTCCGTCTCGCTCTCGCTCGCTCTCTCTCTCTCTCTGTCTCTAGGCCTCTCTCTCTCAAATACTTTATCACATGCTATCTCACCCTACCTCTCTCTCCCCATCCTCTCCTTTCCAATCTGCAAAGAAATGATAAATAATAATATTAACAAAAAACAATTATTGTCAATATTTTCCTCATAGACACACACACACACACACACACACACACACCTTGTACATCACGTCTCTGACCAGACGGGAAGCGTGGCTTATGGCCAAGACTCAAAGCTGTATTGGATGCATTAAGTGTGTGTGTGTGTGTGTGTGTGTGCGCTTGCATGATGCATGCATGTATGTGTTAGTGAGCCTCAGTTGTGCCTTGTGTGTAGGGGGGGGGGGGGGGGGGGGGGGGGGGGGAGTGGTCTGTGTCTGGGGTCTCTGATTGGCCAACTGGTACAGTGGCTGAGCCGGCTGCTGATTGGCTGGTAGGGTTAGAGTCTAGTGTGCAGCATCTCTGTATACAGTCTGGCTTGGCCTCCCATGGAGCTGGCCACCGGCTCTGCTGATTGGATGGCGTACAGCTAAGAGCCACGCGAGGGGGAGAGAGTGTGCATGTGAGGGAGAGAGTGTGCATGTGAGGGAGAGAGTGTGTATGTGAGGGAGAGAGTGTGTATGTGAGGGGGAGAGTGTGTGTGAGAGAGGGAGGGAGAGAGATAATAGTGAGAGACAGAGAGAGAAAGGGAGAAAGAAGGGTAGAGGGAGAGAAGTAAAGTGAGTGAAGTGAAGAGATAGCGAGAGAAGGAAAGTGAGAGAGAAAGGTAGACAGAGCAAGAGAGATAGAGAGTGCTCAGGTATGAAT
The DNA here is from genome assembly GCA_026745465.1 of Lota lota. Classification (NCBI taxonomy): domain Eukaryota; kingdom Metazoa; phylum Chordata; class Actinopteri; order Gadiformes; family Lotidae; genus Lota; species Lota lota. Next base: position 6,264,674 of record JACYXH010000429.1, read on the forward strand.
ATTTTTCGCAAATCTCCCTGGAGGAACGAATGGACTCACTAATTGGATCATAAAATGTGTTTACCTATTTAACAGGCTAAGCATTGATAGTAAATACTATTTTTAATTTAGCTGTTCATCAATCCTTTGGAGGATGACATGTTGTTACAATGTGTTATGTCCCTTGTGAACAATTATCCTTGTGATTAAAATACTTCTCGTCATTTAAAATGTGCTCCCACTCAGCCTGCACCAACTATGGTATAGCAAACAAAATACAGGAAATCAAACTGTTGGATTTTACCCTTGTTCCCCCTCTTGGACATTGAAAAATAATAAATGGACTACATTGAACCACTCATTGAAAGACGCTGACACATACATTTTATTTTAGATATACGTTATTATTAAATAACGAATTGCAAAGTGTTTCATCGGTCACTCATGTTGTTTAGGATAGGACAGGACAGGATTGTTTACATTACTCTACATTACTCTGCTTGCTGTTTGTAAGGTGAAAAAGGTACCGGGTACTATCCATAACTTTTTCCGGATGGAAAACCAAACAAGGCAAGTAGAGTACAGTCGAATTCAGCCAGAACCATGAGGTGAAAAAGAGCCAATGGTGTATGGACTGCTCAATCCAAGTCCCTTTGGATGAAAGTATGATCCAAATATGATATGACATAACACAAAATGCAATGTATATTAATTGTGTAGAGAAAAAAGAAATAATATGCAGAGGAAAAGCGATAAAGAAAGCTGGGGGAGGGGGCAGAAAGGGACACACACACACATACACACACACACACATACACACACACACACACACACACACACACACACACACACACACACACACACACACACACACACACACACACACACACACACACACACACACACACACTACTGCATAGCCCCCCCACACCGGTTTCCTCACTAGTACAGTACCCCCCATGCTTGGAGCCCACCACAGACGCCAGTGAACCCACCAGCATACAATATGGCTCAACGGCCCAGCCCTGAATGAAGGAGCAGGAATCACCTGGCTGGCAACTCAATCTCCCAGGATGCTTAGTTGGCTTAAAGCAACCATCTGGCATAGCAACTCTAGTTCCCTCCAGCCCACCTCTCTCTTTCTGTCTCACTCTCACACTCTCTCTCTCTATTTCTCTCACACACACTCTCTCTCTCTCTCTCTCTCTCTCTCTCTCTCTCTCTCTCTCTCTCTCTCTCTCTCTCTCTCTCTCTCTCTCTCTCTCTCTCTCTCTCTCTCTCTCTCTCTCTCTCTCTCAAAGGGTGTCAGCAGTTGTTCGGAGGTCTTAGCACGCCGGCTAAGTATCTCATGGCCTTGCTGCCTGGGCTGCTGCTGGATGTGTTTGTGTGTGTATGTTAGTATGCTAGAGCATGTGTGTGCATGCATGTGGTTATAGATGTGTGCCTATACGTACGTGTGTGTATGTGTGTGTGTGTGTGTATATATATATATATATTTGTATGCACATTTCTTTGTATGGATTTATGTGTGTACATGAGCACACTCCTGGTGTGCATTTGTTGTGTGTGTGCGCATGCATGCGTGCATGTGGGTGTGTTTCACAGATGGCTACTAGAGGGGAGGGTCGTTGTTGGAGGGGTGATTGAGAGAGCTGTCTGAGGCTTCAGCACCTTTTCATGTCTCGCAGGAGGAGCTGCGTAGTCTGCGTACGAAACATAATCATCCCGGCCACCTCACATTCCCGCCAAGCTCCTTAGCAACATCTGATGCTGCAGACTGATTGGCCGACCAAAAAATGAGGAGCTTGCGTCCCCCACCTCAGATGTGCAATTTCACCGTGCCAAAGGATGACTGGTTGTGCATGATATCCATATATGAATGCACCAAACACAAGGATAGATTATTGATGTCGTTCACCCCATCCCTAGTCTTTATGTAGGCAGTTGTATAGTACCGGTATAGTAGTTGAAATGCAGGAGGAATTGTCCATCTCTTCTCTCTCATATTGAATCCTATTTTTTGTCTGACATATTGAGTCTTTCATCTAAGCTCTTAAACACGATTACCCTATTCTGTAAGGTGTGTGTGTCTAAAAGTCTCATGTTGCGTGTTTGAGTACATACATCCACATGCATCCATATGTTCGTGCTTTACGGCCTACCTGTTCATGTGCATGAATTGTGTGTTTGCGCTGTTATTCACGTGTGTGTGTGTGTGTGTGTGTGTGTGCGTGCGTGCGGATTTGTGTGCGTGTTCAGGGTGTATGCATGTTATGCTGCCGTGGTGGCTGCGCATTCGCGTTCCACCTATTGATAGAAGTCTTTGGATGTGCGTCCGGTGGGTCTGCACTGTTAGACACTGAAGGTGATTAGATGAGTTGTGTTGTGTGCTGCCAGCCTGCCCTCGGGGGGGCGGGGGGGCTCCTCCCCCCCCCGCTAACGGCTCCCAGATCAGTGTTCGCTGGCTGCCGGCGGCGGTTTGAAGAACCGCCAACACATCATTTAACGATGTCGCTTCGCACACAGTCTGACTCGGGGGGGGGGGGGGGGGGTGCTCCTGTTTTTTTCCTTCTTACAGTTGCCGGTGCCCCTTGTAGTATCTAGTATCCCAGTGTAATGCGCTTTATCTATGCGTTCAGCCCCCACCACCACCACCATACCCACCACCTCCACCCCTTTCACCACAAAAGAAAAACTGCCTTTTGTGAGACAAATTGAATAGGAATCAAATTGTAATGCTTGCGCCTCCAATGTAGATTTCAGCTCTGGTGGAGAAGCAGACAATGAGGCTTTATGTCGGCTGTCTCTCTTATTTATTTATTCACTTATTTATTTATTTTACAAGTGACAAGGGATGGCGTTTGACTCTAACGGGATCTACACATGCATTCACACGCAGACGCGAGCATGTGAAACATACTGTCCACAAATAGGCACGTGCATGTATGTTAACCCCTTACAAGGCCTAGTACACACCCACATGCACATTCCGCTCAGATTCTAAAGCCACATTTATTCGAGTAAGTAGTTTGAGCAGCTAAGCACTAACTGTGATGTGTTGTCTGTGTGTGTGTGTGTATGTGTGTGACAGACGTGCCACAGCACGGCTTTAGCCGAGTTGACACATCTGTTCCTGAGCAATTCACTGGGGTTAGGCAGTGAAGGTGTTGGTATGCGCTGATTACAGAAAAGCTGTCTTTATCCAAACACCATGTTCCCTACTGGGCTTCCATAAACTGTTAACTAAGGTGTCGGTTGCCATGGTGTTGTTCGTCCATTTTGACAACCCAGCCTTATTTGCATGTTCTTACTGTCTTATTTTCCTTTAGGCAATAAAGGTTGTTTAACTGTGTGCAACCTGTGTATTTTACACACAGGTGTAAAGTTTTTAGTTTCTAACTAACCCAAAGGGGTAACTGGTAAATGGTAGCTGGTTTAAAAAATATATTGGATAGGTAGTGAAAGTTAAAAAATGTACTACAGCATCTGTTGACATATGTTGATCTTTAGTTTAGAGAAAGCAATAAATATCATCATATATTAATAAAAAATGCGTTGTGTGTGGGTAGTTCTGCCTTGAAACACGTGTTGGGCACGTGCAAATGAGATTTCTTTTAAAGTTAAACAAACTTCTCTTAATGACACCCTTGGGCAAGATAAGATAACAGTTTAATTCTGTCCCAATCAGTGTGTCTGTGAATATCTTCCATTCTCTTTTCCTTTCAATTTCCTCTACCTTGCCCCTTGCTCCTGTCTCTTTCTTAATCCGCTCTCGCTCTCATAATAATTCTATCTTTCACTATTTCTTCGCTCTCGGTTGCTCTCTGGCTCAGTCTCTTTTTTTAACCGTTTCCGCGAGACCGTAATGAAGAAAAGACTCCTTTAAAGGGCTTTAAAGTCAGTGTGGTACAGCAGCCATCGCCTGCGAGGCACATAAAGGCACACGGGGGTCAGGTCATGGCTTGTGCACACGCTGTGGCAACCACGGTCTGTAGTCTGCGCTCTTTAGTGTTTAATAGTCTTATAAGCTGTTTATTTAGACCCTTTCACCTTTCTTAACAGGAAGCCGGCTCCTTCAATGGGATTACAGCAGGTCAAATAATACACATGACACGTATAGAGTCAACGGGCACACGGTGTCGCTTGCCTGTCTTTCTCTGTTTCAGTTTCTCTCTGTCTCTCTTGCTCTCTCTCTGTTTCTCTCTCTCACTGCATCTCTCAAGCTCCCTTGCTGTATCTCTCTGTCTGTCTTACTGTCCGTCTGTGTCTGTCTGTCTGTCTGTCTGTCCGTTTGTCCATCCGTCCTGCAGAGGTGGTAAATAGACAACCACTGCACTCAACATTTAATCTGATCAGACATGTAAATCAGCTTTTGTTGTTTTCTGAAGACCCGTTTCATGTATTAACATTGAACGATGACTCTTAGTTTTACTAATAGCCCCCTGCCCCAACCAGCTCCTCGCAAGTCTGACTGTTTGCATTTCAGGGACACAAGGCAACGTGTGACTGTTTGAAGAGTGTCAAGAGATACTTACTGGGCCGTTTACGTGCACCAAAAGGCCACCATAACGGTGGTGTTAACTGAGGGAAGTTGGAGCAGCAGAACCATGGTCATTGGTTACACGTTGCAGAGTTTAGCAGTATAGCTCCAAGTTAGCTTTCAGTAGGGCTACATGTCAATGCTGGAATGTCATAGCTGCATGTTCCAGATGATTGAAAGGCCATACAATGCCTTGGAATAAGATGTTTAGCATTGTGGAATTTCCTTTTGGGATTACCTTTTTAAGTTTGAGGTGTTTTCTCCTCTCATGTTTGCGTTGTGATAGCTGTATTTTCTCTGCCAGATGTGTGATGAGTAACAGCAGCTGTGGTAGCTGTTTTTTTCTCATGTAGATTTTGTGGTGTCAGCTGTTGCAACGCAGATTCTGGCAAGGAGATCTAACCGCAGTCGGGGAGGTGCCCAGTACCCATGTACTTGTTATTGTATCTCTTTCTTCTGGTTAGATGTATCATTGGCCTCGCTCACAACACACTCAGAGTAAAAGGTTGCTAAATGCTGGTCCTAATCTGTTTATGACGGCTGTAGGTAGCGCACTCGTCTCGAGACCTTGACAGTGTGGTTGACCTATTTTAGAAAATGGAGGTGGGGTACCTGAAAGAATCCACAGTCTGCCTGGATATCTCCAGTTCTCTTGGTGACAGCTGGTTTTAGTGATCGCCTTCCAACCCCTAGCCCCCCGTACCCCCCCCCCCGTACGCCCAGGAACCCTACATCATATTTAAGACTTGTCTTGATGGTTTGAGACTATGCACAGAAACACACTCACACACACACATGTATACGCAGACACACACACACACACGCAGGCGCCAGACACACACGCATGCAGACACACACACACACACACACACACACACACACACACACACACACACACACGTGGAGGCTTTCGAAAGACTCCAGGGAATACTTTTTAGTATCTCCCTGTCTCTCTTCTGTGTGTGTGTGTGTGTGTGTGTGTGTGTGTGTGTGTGTGTGTGTGAATGCGTGTGTGTGTGAATGCGTGTGTGTGTGTGTGTGTGTGTGTGTGTGTGTGTGTGTGTGTGTGTGTGTGTGTGTGTGTGTGTGTGTGTGTGTGTGTGTGTGTGTGTGTGTGTGTGTGAATAAGCATTGAGGCATCCTAATTAAAGGTAGAAGAAATGCCTTTACTTTCTTCTTCCACTGCCATACATACTGTAGCTGGGGTGGAGAGCCATCAAGGCGAATGCTCTAATGAACAATCTTGCCATTTCCACCGACATATCGACCATATCGGCGCCAATTGATATGCAAGCTCCCCCCCATGCATGGGAACACGGATCCCATACAGAGTTGGTATGTTTTTTTTATTAAGAGATATTCACAGAGTTTCTTGGATACCTATTATTATATTTCTAGGAAGTCATCTTTTTATTATTTTTGATTGGTAATGCCTATAGCTCAGTGCCTGATTGCACCAACGTTTTCAAATTTGTCGATGACGATATGTATTCCTGGTAAGCAGGTCTCAAAGTTTGGTACCACTTCACTCATAGGCAGACGCGCTAATTGTGAACAAGCAAGGCAGGCAACTGCTTGGGGACCCCAGGCAGTTGGGGGCCTCTCGAGGGCTGACAAATTTTATTCCACAGCAATGTCTCAGAATGTGGCAACCGCAGTGACCACAACCCCCTCCCCCTTAAACAACCAATGGACGATTTGCAACGACATCTGTCTGAAACCTCCCTAATGTGTTATTATTCCTGTTGAATTTGCATGATTGATTCCCATAACATTCTTGAAGTTTGAATTTAAAGTCAATAAAGGAAAATGAAGAGGAGTTATCCATCTGGAAGTGACAAAAGAAAGAGAAAAAATGAGGATGAGATAAAAAGAAAGCAAGACAGTGGTAAGTGGAGCAGATCAAGACGATTAAGTACAACAGTAAATAGCTGAATGTCAGAGTTAGACTAATGGCGTTTATTCGTAATTTTTTTTTGTAAATTAAAGGTTAACTATTGGATGCGGATATCAAAATGTTGCAATATTCAATATATCACAATTCCACTTGACAATGAGCCAGGGCCCAGAAACAACGTAGGCACACAGAGGCCACCCCCCTTAAGAATAAGTGAAAAGTTGTGGGTCAATAGATCCAAAAATGAAGTCAGTATCAATTAACAAACATGCTAAGCTAAGCGCTAATGCTCAAAATCGCACATAAACGCCATTTGCTCTTGAACCATGACTATGATTCACCCCAAAAAAGCTTGGAGACGTTTGTATTATTGCCCCCAAGTGATCCTGAGAAAATTACATTGATCCGGTACGGTAACCGTACCGGATGTTACCAAATGTTACCGATACACTAACATTTGCGTGCCCCCACGAATCACAGGAAAAGGGCAGCTGCTGGGGTAGGGCGGTGTGGGCTGTGAATACCTATCAAGAGTGCTCGCAGTTTTAATTGTTGTATTTGTATTTTTGGAAATGGGTTGTATGGGCGCAATAGTACTCAATGCTTTATTGATCGGGAACATATCTGCTGTGAATATGAAGAGAAAGTAAAAGGTCTGACAATGGTAAGGGAAGAGAAGTGGCAGGGATTGTTATGGCAAACAGAAAGAAAAATCAATGGAACTGGAGATAACATGTAGAGTATGGGAGTGGGAGCATCGGAAGAACTGGAACAAAAGGGAGAAGCGGTGTTTATTACGCTATGTGCGGTTTTCTTCAGAATCAAACGAGTATAAGCATGCCGCTTTTAATCCAACTGACTCAATTTGTGTAAAATAAAATAAAATAAAATAAATATATCCATCCACTGGCATCCCTTGACTTGAGCCCAATAAGCTGGACACAAGTAAATAAATCAATCAACAGATTTACAGGGTGAGGGGATAAAGAAGTTAATGAGTTGTGTGTTGTGTTTTGCATGAGTGCCCTGCATCTCGTTGCGGGATGCGGGCGCTCTACAAAGAGAACGCTGATGGTAATTGCCTTTTTTAAGATCACCATGCCACACACTAACACACGTGGACAACACCCACCGGACCCCTGGGGTAGATCCCTCCCCCTTTTCTGATTTCTTCATGAAGTGAAGCGACGGCACCTGCACTCTGCCCGGCCGTCACTCCTCCATGGCTCTAGGCCGCAGCAGCGAAACAAGCGCCCCCCCAGCCCTGATAATAATAATTGCTCGTGCTTCAATTACATGCCATTGAAATCATTTTGAGTAAACATGTGACAGTATGAAAAAAATACAAAATTTTGTTCTTTTTGCGTTAGCAAAGAGGAAATCTTTATTTCGCCAAGCTAATAATAGCTTTGAATCTGTCGCTAGGCAACCTAATGACAAGAGACAGCGGGAGTCAAGGATGTAACCTTTAGCTCGATGGAGCCAAGAGGTGACATTTGGATCTCTCTCTCTTCACATCCTCATCTCCTGATGTGTGTGTGTTTTATTTACCAGGGCTTTGCTGTTCCTTTCCTACTTGAGTCTGTGGTAATCAGTGGTTATTGCGTTGTTTTGTAATGTATTTTTTATGTCAAGAAGTGACTGTATGGGTGCAGACTTAAAGCAGATGAAAATTACAAACATGCAATCTATGACATTGAGTGACAGGGAGTATATTTAAACCGACTCAAACACAAACATATATATATATATATATATACATGTATATACATATAGTATGTATGTATGTGTATATGTATGTATATATGTATATATATATGTGTATACATATATATACATATATACATGCATACATATATATGTGTGTGTATATGTATGTATGTATGTATGTATGTATATATACTTATGTATGTATGTATATATATATATATGTTTATATATATGTATATATATGTGTATATATGTATATATACGTATATATATGTATATATATGTATATATATATATATATGTATATATATGTATGTATATATATATATATATATATATATACATTTGCTCTTAAATTCTCAAAATACTGACATTCATTTTCAATTAATGCATTGCTTGCAGAAAACCTTTTTTTACCTGATGCATAACACACAAGCTGTTGAGTCTGTTTAGCTTTCTATGTTCATCTAATGTGCATCTAACTGAAAGTACACCGAGGCAAGAATTTGGGTGAAGGCTGAGCAATTCATGACATATAGAGAGGAGGAAACTACCACAATTACTACTACACTTTCTTCATCGTACAGCTTTTATCTGTAATTTCCACTGCAATGTTGATTATTCGTTTCTAACTTAACCAAATGCCACAATGAGGAAGCTAAACAAGTTAGTAGCAGGCTTACCATACTCCTAAACTGCTCACATAATGTGATTAATGTTTTTTATAATTTTTTTGATATTAACAAGAAAGCCATGTACACGTGTAGAACACTGAAAACATGTATGGATGTTTTTGTCAGATCATTGTCTTTGGTTTAGTCTGGGCTATGATCAACTCAACTGATCTTTGCCTCTATTAAAGAAGAGAGAGAGAGAGAGAGAGAGAGAGAGAGAGAGAGAGAGAGAGAGAGAGAGAGAGAGAGAGAGAGAGAGAGAGAGAGAGAGAGAGAGAGAGAGAGAGAGAGAGAGAGAGAGAGAGAGAGAGAGAGAGAGAGAGAGAGAGAGAGAGAGAGAGAGAGAGAGAGAGAGAGAGAGAGAGAGAGAGAGGAGAGAGAGAGAGAGAGAGAGAGAGAGAGAGAGAGTGTGTGTGTGTGTGTGTGTGTTGGGGGGGTGTTGGCGCTTAGTCTGTGGCTCAGTGCCAAAATAGTTTTGAAGTATCTGTGAAAAGACCCTGCTTAATCCGTTTTATTTGCTCTGCTACCTCTGAACCATTTGTCAAGGCTGCTCTGGCCCACCCCCTCCACTTCCTCCATCCATTCACCACCTCCTCCACCCCGACCACAACTACTATCTCCTCCATATCCTCCACCACCACCATCACCTCCTCCACCACCTCATTCTCCACCACTATCAACACCACCTCCACTACAACCACCACCCTCACCACCCTCACCACCAGCCCCTCCACCCCTCCCTTCCTCCACCACAACCACCACCCTCACCACCAACCCCTCCAGCACCACCTCCTTCCCCGCCACCTCCTCCTCTACCACCACCAACCGCACCAGTTCCACCACCCTCACCACCAGCCTCACCACCATCCCCTCCACCCCCCACCATCACCTCCTCCACCACCACCACCACCACCATCCCCTCCATAATCTCCTCCACCACCTCCTGCACCATCACCTCCACCACCCGGGTCATCTTGGGGCTGGGAGTTAGCGTGGCCCAGCAGTGGTGAAGGAGCCCACAAACAGTTAAAAATAAGCCATCTGGCCGCAGGAGGTGGGAGATGCTGGGGACGCTCTGGGGTTGGAGGAGCCCTGCTGGGCAATCAAAATGACGGACAGCGGTGAGAAGTGTTTTGCGGGCGCCCACATACATGCAAAGTAGCCTGACTTGTGAGTATTCACAGCTCCTTCCGGCTGCCAGGTAAACACAGACCTGCCGAGGTATGTGTGCTCTCACCCGGGCAACACCTGTGTTTGTGTATATGTGTGTGTGTGTGTGTGTGTGTTTGTTTATGTGTATGAATGTGTGTTTTTTGGTTGGCTCTGGGGTGTTTGTGTGTGTGTATATTTGTGTGTGTTGGTGTGTGTGTGTGTATATTTGTTTGTATGTATGTGTGTGTGTGTGTGTATATTTGTTTGTGTGCGTGTATATTTGTTTGTGTGCGTGTGTGTGTATATTTGTTTGTCTGTGTGCATTGGTGTGTGTATTTTTGTTTGTGTGTGTGTATATTTGCATGAGATTGTGTGTATATTTGTTTGTCTGCGTTCACGTGTGCGTGTGTCTATAGAAGTTCAAAATTATCGGTGTTTGTATTTATGTCAGGTCTGGGTTGTTTATAGTCTTTAATGTGTACAAGAGGTTATTTTCCAATTAGGTGAATGACTAGAGCAGTTAGCAGGTGAAGCTAACAACATCCATATCAAACTCCACACATTTGCATTGGCTTTAGTTCAGAGGCCACTGTGGAAGGGCCCCTCGTTCGTCTGCTCCCCTCACAAATGTTATAATCCTATTCTCTTATTCCCTCTCTCTCTGTCGCTGTTTCTGTCTTTCTCACTACTCTCTCACTACTCTCTCTCTCACACTCTCCATACCCTCTCTCTCGCTCTCTCTCTCTACCCCGATGTTCCTAATGTGTGGAGGCTTCATTTTTCACTCCCTCCCAGTGGGGGGCTCTGTTGTCAGAGACCGAGAGGGAGAGAGGGGGGAGAGAGAGAGAGAGGAGCCTTTGGGAAGTCTTTATTTCTACAGAGTAGTGGGGTGGGGGTTCTCGCGCGTTCCCCCCCCCCCCCCCCCCCCCCGTGTTTCTCATGGCCGGCCCCCCCATCCACCCTCCTCCTACCTCTCCTGCTCCTCCTCCTCCAGTACCCCCCCTCCCCACCTGCTGGGCTGCTGATCCCCCCCCGGCTCAAGCAGATATTCGGTAGGGGGACAATTATCGCCGCTAGCCCACCTTTGATCATCTGACCACATGGAAACACCCCAGCTGACCACAGACGGCGACCAGGGAGGGAGAAGGAAGGGAAAGAATAAGAGAAGAAGATGGAGAAAATCCGAACAGATAGAATAGAGGGGGGGGGGGGGGGGGGGGGGGATGTAGAAGAAGAAAATACAATTTTATCCTTTTTTTTTCTTCTGGCTAAGATGAAAAAGTGCGACTCTGTACTTTTAGATGCCTCATGGAGGGATGATATAATTTATAAATGCTTATGTTTTTAATGTTTATACTGTATCTTAATTAGCTTTTTGCATTGCCCCTTCACTTCATTTCAAATTGCTCAGTTATGTTTTGGAAAGTGTTGCCAGAGAAATTTAATGAAAGGTAGGCTTATAATGCCTCCAATACAATACTCAAAGAGTTCTGTACAGTGCCAGAAGCGTTGCTCTGGTGAGTTGACTCATGACAGGACAGAAGTGGACATTTCCAAAGAGCAGAACCACATCTCACCATAACAAACAGAGTATGTGTGGGAAGATAATTTAATAGCCTTATATTGAAGGACTTGGGTAGCATTGGAGGAGCAACTATAACTTGAAATTGACCGACACTGATTTAAGGAATTAAATTATGGACCAACATTTTCCTCAAAGAAGATTTAAGTCAACATTTAGGTAAAAAAAACACCATACTGAATAAATAAACACAACTTTTCTCCCACTCAGTACATTGTGTGTGTGTATCTGCGCACGTGTGGTGTATGCACACATGCGTGCGTCTGTGTCTGTTTAGGAGGGTGAGATGGGTGGGTGGGGGGGGGGGGGGGGGGGGGGGGGGCTGCTGCAGTCACTCAGGGATGGCCTCTTGTAGTGTCCCAGTTGTGAGGCAGATCACTTTACCACATTAGGGGGCCTGAAAGGAGGCTCTTCACTAGCACTTGGTCGCATACTGGAGGAACAGGCCTTGTTTTGACTAAACTGCCACCTCCTATTGTCCACGCTATGCTGGCCGGTAGCTCGCTCCTGCCTTCCCTAGAGCCAGAGTCTCTTCTCCAGGATGACTCGCCTGAGAAGACGCCTGCACGTACTCAGAGTTGCATTACACAAACACATTCACAAATACACCAGAGACATGTGAACTCTACTCTGTATTGTGAATAAGGTCTTCATACTTCACAACACCTTTTAATGTATAATCGCTGGACTTTTTTTTTTCTTCTAAAATATGAATCCCTCGACACTCCTTACATACTGTAGCTGTGAAGTCAAGCATCTAGGCTGCCTGGTGCCTTAAGTACCATTCTATGTACGGTCCCTGATTAATTTCTCATGATGTGTAATTCAATTATTGTTGTGTCTTTCTAATTGATCATTTTATTTTAAATATATGAAATGTATGTTTTCATTTATCAAGTGAGTGTGTGTAATTACTGTTTCTAATTAATCGTTTGACGCATTACTTCACATTTCCTATTGCGCAGATATACAAATCCATAAATTTTAAATGCAAAATGTCAAGTTCATTATTGTTTTAGTCAAGGAATTGCTTCCATCATTAGAGTGATTGAAAGAGATTAACACGCGGCACTGATTTAAATAGCGCAATGGAATTATTGAGAAAATGTAACTGGTTTGTAAACTGCATGCACATGATTGTATTGTACTATTTCCTTCATTCATTATTTTAAATAGTTTATTAGAGGATATTAGTTTGTGCCAAGTTTGGCTGCAGTTTTTCATCCTAATTGCTATTAAATGGGTTGTTATTGTTACAGGTTCCTAAGTCGGTCTAAACCGTTTTTAATAAAAATTTATTAATGAAAATAACAAATGTGGTTTGTTAGTAATGTGCAGCTGTTTAAGTGATAAATGTGGTTTTTGAATAGTAGAGAAACAAAATGTAAGTGTCTCTGCATTGTCCATTATCATTTTTATCTGGCCGTTAAAAATAATTAACAAGTCCTGGTCTTTTGTCGTCTAGTATTTTAGGCCCTTGCGGAAGCAATGCTGAGCCTTGACATGAGCATGGTCACGTAATAGTGTCAGAATATGTTATAAGGTGCAGTGATTCAGAGGTTTACACACTCATAAAATACCAACATGCCCCCATAATGAGAAACATGAATGGAAACTTCCATGTTGAAGTTACCTCTGGCTTTTTGTGTGTGTATGTGTGTGTGTGTGTGTGTGTGTGTGTGTGTGTGTGTGTGTGTGTGTGTGTGTGTGTGTGTTGGGGGTGAGGGGGAGGAGAGAAGTAAGAGTGAGAGACAGAGAGATCTATAGTGAAGTGGATCGAGGTAGAGAAATAAAAAGTTGGTGAGAAAGAGGAGAGAGAGATTTATTGGGTTGGTGTCTCTCGGCCAGTCAGACCTGTGTTGATATGGTTAAGACAGAGCGGAACGATGGAGGAAGTCAACTCCTGGGAGAGAGTGGGTGAGGGGGTGTGTGTGGAGATGTTTGGGGTTGGTATGCAGGTTTGCTCACAGTGTGCTCGCTCTGGCTCTGGCTCTGGCTCTCTCTCTCTCAGTAGTGATATGATATGGACCAGCAGCAGACAACTGAAGTCCATAACTCATCGCCCTTCAGCCTGCTCTGACACCGTTTATAGGGCCTGGCCATGCTGACACGTTCACCCCTCTGGAGCTCCACTGTGTCTATGGCTGTATACTGTATGGCTCTGTTAAAGTGTGTGTGTGTGTGTGTGTGTGTGTGTGTGTGTGTGTGTGTGTGTATGTGCTTAAGGGTTTCTACTGTATGGCTACGTAGTGTGTTTGCCTGTGTATGGGGTTGTACTGCATGTGTGTGTATAAATGTGTGTTTGTGTGCTGTACGGCTGTGCATCGTGCCCGTGTACTCGTGTACATGGGCATATATTCATGCCCATGCATGCACGACTCATGCTCACTTGTGTGTGTGGACTTATGTTAGTGTGTGTTTGTGTGAAAGTGTATGTATTATGTGTGTGTATGTGTTTGTGATTAGAGGGTTGTTTTCTCTGTCTAGATGTAGATAGCGTCTTTATGTCAATCTACGATGGCCCTGATGCCAGGGTAGGAGTGGGTGTGGAGATGGCTGGGAGGTGGTGGTGGATGGGTGGAGGTGGAGGTGGAGGTGGTGGTGGTGGTGGTGACTGGATGGCTGTGGCTGGGTGGTGGTGGCAGTAGCTGGGTGGAGGTGATGGTGGCTAGACGGGGATAAAGGTGGCTAGGTGGGGGTGGAGGTAGCTGGGTGGTGGTGGCGGTAGCTGGGTGGAAGTGATGATGGCTAGGTGGAAGTGGCGGTAGCTGGGTGGAGGTGGCAGTGGATGGGTGGTGGTGGCGGTAGCGCAGTAGATGGGTGGAGGTGATGGTGGCTGGGTGAAGGTAGCAGTAGCTGGGTGGAGGTGGGGGCGGATGGGCAGCGTGAGTCAGTGGAGCAGTCTGCTTGACTTCACACTCACTGTGGATCTGGTGTCTCAGCAGGTAGTCAGAGTACAGGCTGAGACTCAACTCTGCCATTCTGCACCCTGCTGCCCAAACAGCTCTGTTCGAGAGCCCGGCTGTTGTCTGTATTAAAGAAAGAAGTGAAGTTGGCGTTTTTTTCATTTATTGTATTTTTTTTATCGTCCTGCACAGATGGGTTGGCAAATGATTGGTCTTTTCTTTTATAAACGATATTGAGGAGTTTATGTTTTTAATACCTATACAACTGTACCGTTACAGAATATGAAGCAATCCTGATACATAAGGAACATTAGAGTCACTGGAGGGTTGCCAGGTTCAGAAGCTGAATAAGCAATACAGGACTAGATCCCGGGTCTTTGACATAGGCATGCCTGTTCAAATGAATGGAATAGTGCCATGGGAACTACCCAACCAAACAACCATTTATCAACAACCTACAGAAGTTAGTTTCATTCATTCATCCATTCATCATTTCAGGGCTCACATACTATTGAAAGTGAAAGTTCCTTTCGGTTGTAACACATACTACGTGTTTGTCGAATTTGGCCAATCGGAACCAAGGGCCACTACTCTCTATCTCTATCTAAGCAGTGTAGTACCACAGAGTTTCTGTCTAGGGGCCGGTCGTGCCAATGAGTGTGTGAATTACACCCGTGCATAAAGCCGCCTTGTATCCTGCTGGCCAAGAACTCCAGGGAGGCTGGAAATGGACGTAAATCACCCGGCCCTTGGCTGAGGAAATTGTATGAAATCTGGGAATGAAGGGAACATTTGGAATTATTACTCAAGGCCATTCAATGGAGTCTTCACGGAGCACAACATGCTGGGACGTGTGGTATTGTAGTAAGTCATGCAACACTGGAGAAGGAGAACAAGTCAAGTTTGTCTGTGTTTTTCTCCGCCATCTCTTTCACTGTCTGTCTGTCTGTCTGTCTGTCTGTCTGTCTGTCTGTCTGTCTGTCTGTCTGTCTGTCTGTCTGTCTGTCTGTCTGTCTGTCTGTCTGTCCATGTCTGTGCTCCCCCCCTCTCAATTTAATTTAATTGAATGTCAATTGTTGGTCTGTCTGCCTGTCCGTCTGCCCGTCAGTCAGAGTGGCTGTAGCAGCAGTAGTTTTAAATGGTTGGCCCAGCTGATAGCCGGCTACCAGAGATTAATTATTCACTCACTTGTCAAATCAATAAAGACCCACTCCTTTGTACCCCCCACCCCACCCTAGCCCCACCCTCACCCACCCTTCCTTGGCCTATTTATCAGTTTGGGGGAGAAGACACATAATTTGGCCAAATGCTTCTGCTGGTCACAAATTGTATTGTAGGGCTCTGACTTCCTGGTGGCGCACACAAAGCCCATGCTGAGGTCATTGTGAGGACAGCAATTGTCATCGGCTGACGTTTTCAGGATTGTTTTGAAAAAATCGAGACTTGGAACAGATTTTAACAACCCGAACCCCCCCCCCCCCTCACACACACACACACACAGGAATGAAATGAGCGAGTGCCATTAACATGACACTTTTGTTGAGATGGAATGTGCCAAATGGAAGTGGTGCGTGCGCCCTGGCGGTATGGGGATGCGGTCGTGACTCGGAGAACACCGGCATGTTTGGATGCCGTGGCTCCGCCCCCTTCCCCCTCGCGCCTCTGTTCATCCATCACTCAACTGTCTACCAGCCTGTAATTTTCAATCTACTGTAACCGTCTGAGTACATCACCACCCGGGGGAATTGTCTTTTTTCCTTCTTTTTTTTTTTTATAAATAAAGAATTAATTAATTAAATAATGATTATCTCCACAACAATTCCCTTCCCTTCAATCTCCCCAACACCCAAACGTCATCCTGGTTAAGATGGTGAGGGAGAGAGAAAGAGAGAGAGAGTGAAGAGAAGCGAGCAGGCAATAGAAATGGTTGAGAAAATAGTTGGAAAACATCGATTGAATAAAAATATAATTTTAAGTGCTCTTAGATGTTTGCCATTGATTACCGCCAATTTGACACAATTTCCTGGCCAAATTGCAAATTACTAGCGCAGACGCTAATGTATATCCATGTGTTTGTATTTTCCAATTTTTGGATTGCAAGGATAAAAGCCATGTGTCTGACAAATACACTCACTCTAATACAAGGTGTGTGTGTGTGTGTTTGCTTGTCGAATGTGTGCATGTGTGTATGCATCTTCATGAAGAGAACAGGATGATGGAGACACTTCCTCATCCTGCCTCTTCATCAAAATCCATGCGCGGACTGTCCTCTGTGAGCTTGTGGTTTCGTGTTGACATTGGGGGAAACGGGGCAGAACCTCCCCTTTGTCCCCTAACAGATTTGGGCACAAGCTCACCCACTCCCCCCCCACTCCATCCCAGTATAGCTTTGTGAGGTTCACAGGCTTGAACATCCTCGCCTTTTATAATAATCACTTGTAAATCCTGGTTATGTTTGTTTGTGTGTGTGTGTGTGTGTGTGTGTGTGTGTGTGTGTGTGTCACTGTCCATTCAAATGTCATGCGAGGTTCTCATATGCCGAGTCGTCCGTAGCGTTCTCTAAAATGATGGTAGCTCACTTACATCTGTCATCTGTTACATATGTATGTGTCCAGCTCCTAGAGTTGTGCTGATTCATAATGAAAATCTTCATGTAAAGAAGCAAATGGCGACTGCTATTTGAACGCTGTGACCCTTAACCAAACATATACACCACACAGGAAGGAGGCGTGTGCTCTCTAAATGATACACTACAGTGTGGCACCCCAAGCTTCATCTTAATGAAACTTTTACAGTGTTATTCACATTTCCTTTTGTTTGTGTGTGCTTACGCTCAAGTACTTAGAGAGCCATATTTGCCCATATTTGGTCAAATGCCCATATTGGTCCAATGAAATCTTGTGGAAAAATGAAATCCAAACCTAAGCACTTGTCGCTGCAGCCCATGCACTATATAGCCCTATATGTCGAAGCCTATTTTTTTGGGGGGGAGGTGGAAGAAATTAATGGGGACTTAATGATTCTGTTATTCCCCTGCTGAGTGGCGGCCGGGGGGGGGGGACTGGGGACTGGGGGGACTGGGTACTGGGTTTTTTTTAATCTGCCAACCTCTAGACACTGATTGGAGCAGAAACAAAAAATACCCCCAGTCCCTTCTGGCAGACCCCACAATGGAGGCACTGATTTTTTTTGATAGGGTTCTATGCTGTCAGGGGGCCAGCTGGAATTGAAGTGGATTAATAATTTTAAACAAGGCTAAACCGCTTGGACTGTCCGTCTGTCTGCTCTTCCAATGCTTAGCCAATAGTCTGTCTGCTCCCGCCCAACTACTGTACATCAAAACAATCTAAAACAACACTCACTCTATCTTCTTAGTGAAGTGGCTTGGGTTTTGTTTTAAAGGCTTAAGAGGCCATCAAAAGATAAGGTCGCACCTTGGGTGTGTATATGACATGCCTGTCTGTCTGCGAGTAGCCTACGATGTGACTAATCGCAATATTGTTAGCATCACCCAAAGAGCATCCTTACTGCATTATGCTTTTGTGTTTCTTTGAGTTTTAGTTCTTGCATGAGTGTAAATGTGTAAAGAAAATGAATACCTGTGGTAAAATCCAAAACACTGATCGATACTTCATCTACCTGATCACTTGAGAACCTGTTTATACAACATACATACACATACATATGCACATACACATATACAGATACAAACATCAAAACAAGCATGCACAAACAGAGTATGTTGCAGGTGCAGGATATCTCTCTCTCTCTCTCTCTCTCTCTCTCTCTCTCTCTCTCTCTCTCTCTATATATAGATATAGATATATATAGATATATAGATATATAGATATATAGATATGCTACGTCCTTGATGTAGCAGGGATGTGTTGATAAAGGGCAGCATGTCAGCTGTTTTTTTAACTGTTTTCTGGTTGTATTTTGAGTATTTGCCTGAAGTTATTCAGGGAATTTCAGGGCAGTCTTCTGTATTTCTGACTGCTTTAAGGTGTTTCAGGGCTGTTGTCAGCTGTTTTGGGACTGTTTTTGCCACTTCTGTGGATGTTTTCTGGTCCTCTTTCTGGGCTGTTTCGGGATAGTAAGCTACTAAGACCCCCGAGGACGGTGACCCAAGCCGAAGGAAAGATTAGGTTTAGATAGAGGGGATGTTAGGATGGTAAGTCGCAGGGATTTGGGGACCATTTTGGAATCATTTAAATTTAAAGTTTTAGGATTGAACAGCCTCGATAAATAGATGTTGAAAATCGGTGTGTTGTTTGTGTGTGTTTATGTAGTTTTGACGAACAGTGAACACTAAGGGGAATCAGGTGCATCAACATAGAATGGGAGTGCATGTCTTAATGTACACATAGGATCTAAAGCATGTGTGTGTGTGTGTGTTTGTGTGTGTTGTGTGAGTGGTTGTGCGATAGCATGTGTGTTGAGTGTGTGTGTGTGTGTGTGTGTGTGTGTGTGTGTGTGTTAGACACATAGGAAGTACACTGCATTCACTGCATTATTTTAATCATTTGGTCTCTGCTCTTCCTCTGGAGAGTCAAGCAGCTTGCGGGTGATGGAGGGAGTCTTCAATCAACCAAATTAGAAGCAGTGAAATGCCCAGCTCTCCCTCCCCATGACCCTCCCCTTCCATTTGCACCATTTAGCCTCCTCGCACACTATTTGCTGAGCAAATTCATACTAAACTAAATAAAAAAGAAGTTTGGGATTTTTTTGGTTAAATACAACTTTTAACCACAGAGGAGAAGACACTGGTAGAGGAGAAGATATAATGGGGAAAACTAACTAAAGAATGAATCTATACTTTTTTTCCCTCTCTTTTTTAATTTAGCTATTATGAAAATGTTCTGTGAATGTAGTCAGGACATTAGCCCCCTTCTGTGCTATTATCCTGGCTGTCTGGTGTTGCAATTTCACACTCCACTGATTCCGACAAGCAGTAGACTGCAGTCTGCATGCCCCACATTTCACCTTATTTAGGTAATACAGCAAAATCATTCCCGAGACAAGGTAAATTAAACCGGGTACTGGGCTGGCACACAATTGACTATTTCAAAGAAATCTGGGAAGAAAACAAAATGAGGGAACAGCCAAGATACTGTTAAGTTAAGTTTGGGCTCTTAAAAATGAAAACATTTTTCTTTACGTTTGATTCAGTTTACGTATTATATACATATAATTATTATTTTTTTGTACTAAATCAGTATGATTGAATCCATTGACTGTAGATACATTGCAGTTAGAACACTTGCATGCTGATTGTAGCTTCGCCGTTTTCTATTTTATCATTGTCATATCTTTTATCACTTTTACACCAGCCACCCTTTCATTTGTAATGCATGAACGGCAGAATGTTAAATGAAACTCTCAGAAAGGATACGATATTTATTATTTATGATGCAATATAAGCTTACTAAGGATGTAGCCTGATCTTAATATTAAACTATGGTTGTCGGTAATGTGTTGCACAAGCTTTCTCGGTAGACCCATTCGTTAATTAACGAGAAATCGTAAGAAAATAATATATTTATCGCTTAAACCTTTTACACTTCAGAACTTTGAGAAAATGAGTCTACTTACAACATTGTTCATAAAGGATTCAGAAGAAAACACAAAAGCCTCGATCATTTGTTAAAAAGTAAACACATAGGCGTAATGCGATTTTTAGGCTAATAACTATCGATCCTTAGCGTGCTTTTAATATTGAGGTGTTGCATTTCATAGTAGTTCTGCTGCTTTCAGAAAGACCTTGCTCAGACTTTATGTGGCTGGAAACGGAGAGTTGGGGTGTGCACCGATTGGCTCCCTGCGCGGTCTGCTGGCCGCTGAGCTCCGCGTCCAGGACGCAGCGAGTGAGTCGTTAGGAACGAGAAGCACGCCATTTCGGTTTCACTCACATTTGCAGGGCAGCGGGCGGCCAGGTTGTAAAACCAGAAGTTTGGGTAAGATGGCACAGTGGGGTTAGCTAAATTCAAATAAAAATTATATTCTATATTATGCTTTTCAAATGGATAACACAATAATTAGCTTTAATAACATTAATGTTTGATTAATGATAGTTATATTCATAATGACCATTATTTATTATTAATAAGATTGATGCAACATCACGTTATTCAATACTTTTTTCTTTTTTTTTACCTATCAGCCTGAGTTGCTTGTAGCAGGCTATTCCACTGAATAAAATAATTTAAAAAAACAATTTGGCAAGACGAACATTTATTCTCGAGAAAAGAAATACTTTTATTGACGTGGAGCATTTGACCAGGCAGTGCAAAGAAGTCCAGGGTTTCAATGGAGTAAAGTTGACACCTTCCTTAGGGGAGAAATATGTCACAGGTCATCATACCAGGAGATAGATAGAATGTCTCAAAGACGCAGATGAAAACATTTTTGCTGTAGCCTACCACTTTTTATTTGACGGAGAACTGATTATTTTTGGTTTCAACGGTCCTGTGTAGGAAAGTGCGCAACAAGCCGGCCAATCACACGTTACACCTTTAAAGCACACACACACTAAGTCATTTAAAATTCAGTAGCCTACGCTTGATTTATTTCTTTTTTGGGCCATAAACGTTTTGAGCCACACGGTTTATAGTTGTCGCCACACGCAGAAGAGTTGAGGTATTCGTATATTTACAATACAGAACGAGCAGACTATGCCTTTTAACCACTTTTTGGATGTTTTTAAGAAACAAAAGACCTCATTTTTTGACCGGACTCAGGAAGAGAATTGGAACGGGAAAAGCAATTATCGGAGAGAATGTCCCAAAAGGCATTGAAAGGCTATCAGCATGAGAGTTGGGATTGGCTTCGGGACACCTATGGTCCCATGCATTATCCTGGCATGAGGTCGCTTTGGCAATCCCCTGCCAATTTCCGCCAGCACCTGGCCTTCCCAACCCCCTTCCCAGGCCCTCCTACCTGTTTCTTCTGTCCCCCTCTACTCCACCTCTCCCTGCTTTTCTCTCGTCCCGCTAAAACCTTGATCCCCTATGCTTGTGATTACTTCAAAGATTGTGATCGTAATCGTGTTTTTGAAAAGAAAGGGGATAAATCCATGGGTTGACAGAAGTTGGAAAAAGCACAGGGAATCTTTTCATTAATTCATTTTATCACTCGGCCATTTATCAATGCATGCATGTGTATTCTATATGCGTATTTATTTTCTTTATTATGTTTCTTTATTTGTTATCCGTACTGAGCAAATCGATTTTAGATTTTTTTTTTAGATTTGCGCTTTGGTCTGTCTCATGAGTGAAAACCTTGCTTGAATAATCATTTTTAAAGATCAAGTGTAGTGGATATATTTAATGAAGGAAGTGTGACGTGAATGTTTCACAGTGGACACAATGAAGAAAAAACCAAATGTATTAACAGTGAAGACGAGTTGTGGGGAAAGTTCATACGTCAGCAGCAGTGTCCCACGGGATACCTGGATGCAGCTGTTGAACAGCCTTCTACAGTACGGCCTAATGCAGAACCAACATGCCACCGTCCCACATGCCACCGTCCCACATGCCACCGTCCCACATGCCACCGTCCCACATGCCACGCCAGCGAGAATTATATGTGCGTGTGACGTCACGCTACCCAGGAGCATCTTGGCGCAGAGTAAAGCAATAAGGAGTAAGAACGAATACAACGTCAAAAGTATGTCTTTCGGCAAGCCTGTCATGTGTTTTTGTGTCTGCCAGCCAATAGGTTTCGAAGGCACACTTAAAAATAAAAAATAAAATTCACCAACTTCTCTCCCCCCCTTCCCCCCCCACCCACCCCTTCGAACGACGAGTGTTGTGTTTTTGAAGTCTGTCTAAGTCATACTTTATGTTACAGTTTAAAAGTAAGACACACTGTCATACATAAAAAATGCGAACTTTTCTGTAGTTGTGGGTGGGAGGGATATTCAAGGTGATGTATATAGGCTGTGGGCTATAAGGATGGAACCAGTTTGTGCTTGTTTATATGGGCTTTTGTGCTACGTTCTGTGTTGGACAAAGTAGGCCTATTTATTGTGATTTACGACGCTATTAAACGAAGCTAACGCATCAGATCATCATCTGCCCGCTTGTTCTGGCCTTCTTAGAAATGAAATCGTGGCAGATATCAGATTTGGGTGAGTAAAAAAGAAGGCCTATCCTTTAATGCAAACAATTGATTTCCTATGACTCTTGATCAACACACCTGCTAGTTACCTGCTGTGCCATGCTTAGGCTTACCCATACCGGATTAAAGACGTGCAAATGTTATGCAACCATTGTGCCCCTGTCGTCTTGATTGGCATTTACATGACACATTAATTAGGGCCTATTGGCTACTTTTTTAAAATCTTCAACGGCAGAGAGTAGGTCTATTCTTTATCAAGGCCTATTCATTCCTTATTTCATTATTTTCGTTTAAGTTTTAATTAGTGTAGGTTGTGCACTACATGTTTAGGTTAGTGAAGTTTTTTGTAAGCAGGTATAGGCGCAATGTGAGACTTAGGTTTTTATTCAGAAGGGGGATTTAGACTGGTAATGTTTGCCATTATGGAGCGTCACGTGCATAGTCCTCATGGATATTTACCTGATTTACAACTGTAAAGTGTAAGAAGCAAAGTGTTGATCACGAATGAATGACATGCACAAGCTCACCCTAGTTGGTCGTCTCTGGAATGCAGTGCATTTTGGAGCGGTGAAGAATGAAAGGCCCTGTCTGGAACGTAACATTGCGATATGCATGACACGCCACCAAGGCATCCTACCTGCTTAATGGATTTATTAATTAGATAACTGCAAACTGCTTGTGTAACAGAGCTATCGAATATATGTAACCTTTAACTAGGCTTACATAACGAATCAATAGGCTTAATCGAGTAGGCCTATAGTCTACTAATGGCAGTAGTAGTTTTAGTAAGTTTTGATATGTGTCGTTTTGATATGGTTACAAAAAATTAAAAGAATCAACCCGATAGGCTTATACGTTCAAACCAGGAAAGCCTTTCCGTGTTAGGCCTACACAGGCCTACTGCTCATGTAAGACCATGCCTGTTTGTGCCACACAAAAAAACAAAACGTACTTCAATTGCTCATTTATCACCTCTCAAAAGTGTTGAAAATATATCTGTCAAAAGACAAACGCACAGCACAATTGTCGAACATCTGCCTTTCTGAACGAGCGTTTGCCTGGATTTCACCCCGGGGACCGATTAACATTGACTCTTACGCCCGCTCATGATGGGGAATTCATCAAGTTTCTGACACCCCACCAGATGTTGGGGAATTACTGTCTCCTGTTGGACATGCTATTGATAGTTTGCTGTTATATCCTCGCCTCATAAAGTAAATATTATCGGAGAGCTATTAGGCCTAAAATGTGGTTGATGGGATAACCGCAATCTGTTTGTGGCATAGGCCTATATCTTTAACTTGCCCATTGTAAAATAGATGATGGTTCGAAGACCTGTTCAGAATCACAAGAATTGTAATCTATTTTTTAATACTTTTATTTTTTATGACATGTCTCCTATTTGGTAAATGCTTGCTTTATTTGATGCTTTAGTGTTAAACGTCACTTCTTAAACGTATTACCTTCTTTATTGAGGTGAATAGGTGTATACCTGTATGTTAAATGTTCCATAGCTGTTTCCTTACAGTCGTTTTGCTAATTAAACTAAATAACAAAGTCTTTGTGGCGCTCACTTAGCATCTCAAAAGTCATTTAACATGTTGAAAAGCTTTAAGGACACATCCTGAATTACTTAGTGCGTGCATATATGCAGCACCATTCTCCAGGTAAAATACGCGTCGGTAATTGGTTAACGACAACAGGGCAAATGGGGCAGGGGGCGGGGGGTGGATTCACCCATTGTCAGATCAATGTTTGTTCTTTTGGTGTGATATATCAACAATTATTTATTTATGTCACGACCCATAGGCTATGTTTTTAAAGAGCCATCACCGGATAAACAGTTGTTATCAGTGTAAAAAAAAAAATGAATGTAAACAACGCAGTTAACCACCGATTACCTCGTTGTGCATACGGATTAAATAGACGTCGGCAAAAAGGAGGCTAAAGACCAACGTTTAGGTTACAAGGTAGGATACAGCGATACAGTTGGAATCGGTCCCATTTAATCTGGCAATCCACGCATAACGCAATTTAGGAGCGACTTCATTGACATCGCCTCGGTTACGCGACACAATGCGCGCGGAACGTGGCAGCAGCCTATCTGCTATCCTGAGATCGACCCGTCTTAGCCATCAAAGAGGCTACTTTGAGATTGAAAGCATAGTGTCAGTCTAAGAAGACGAAGGGTTCCGTTTAGCGCAGATAACATTTGTGATTTTAGCGATTGTAAAAAAAAGAAAAAAAGAAAAATAAAGAAAAATGGTTTAGCCGCGGACAGAGGTTACTGTCATAAAACAAACCTTATTTACCGCAGCGAAACCCAAGCCGAGGGCTGATGCACAGCAAACATTTTGTTGTCGTCACGTGGGAGTTTATAGACAGTGTAACAAGCTGTAGGCTATGGGAACGCGCAGCTCGATATCAATAAATGCAACGGCCGTCTATTTCAAGAGACTGTCAGACAGCCCCTAGCTTTTGTCCACAACGCATATCACGTGACTATCAGCGCTCCGTTATTCACAGTGAAGCATCCTGATTCGGCTTTTCTTTACATCATCGTATTCCTGTTCATGGTATGTTATATTATAATAATCATAATACAAGCATATGCCTTGTGTCGCGGGGTGCAGCAGCCAAAGTGAACGGACCGCCGCCACAGTACTTTCCCTCGTAATAGCTTGGATTCAACACCTCATCTTTCATGTAGAACGGGGTTTCATGGAACTGCTCAGAGAGAGAGAGAGAGAGAGAGAGAGAGAGAGAGAGAGAGAGAGAGAGAGAGAGAGAGAGAGAGAGAGAGAGAGAGAGAGAGAGAGAGAGAGAGAGAGAGAGAGAGAGAGAGAGAGAGAGAGAGAGAGAGAGAGAGAGAGAGAGAGAGAGAGAGAGAGAGAGAGAGAGAGAGAGAGAGAGAGAGAAAGCTGAGACATTTGACGTCACGGCGTCAGCGAGGAACGACGTGGAATTGCCCGACGACTTGCATCAAGAGACAACACTGTGGTGAAATGCAAGAGGGCGCTTGCGCACGAATCAAAGGAAGGGCATTTGAATAAAAAAATCTTAAATCTGTTTCTCGTCGAAGGAGAGTGGGGGTAGGGTGGTGCAGAGCAGCGAGATGGGGACGCTGCGTGGGGGTTGGTACAACTTCACGGTTTATAAAAAAACAAATCATACCCAAGAACGAATACAATTGGAGGACTAGAGGCATCCTTGTTTTGTTAAATATGCAGCATATAACACAATGCTTCTCAGACATAAAGTGCGCTTATAGTGTGTGTACATTCTTCTATGCAATTTGATTTGTAGGCTTATCATTGTGCAAATTAAAAGTAGGCTATTGCACACTGTACGGAGTATATTTTCCTTTCTTTTGCATCGTACCCCCCTACTATTACGTTTACGGTCACTGCTCTCTGTAGTTTGTGAATCATCTGTGCAACAACTGCTATCCTATGTGATTATAGCCTGCCCCGTTCTCGCAGCTTTTTTTTTTTTTTGGTCTGTAGAAAAACACAACACAAAGTAGGCGACCATAGGTTCCGTAACTTTCCCGCCCCCTTTCCCAGAACCACGATACTAAGATGGCGCCTTTATCAATGTCAAGTTCAAGTGAGCTGGATACGCTGCGGTTCAGATTGAATGATAGAGCGATGCAAACGCAGGCTAGACACATAACCGCACTCAGCAACACAACAATGGGCAAAACAAACAATTAACGTCGATGTCCGAAGTACTCTTTACATGTTATTTTTTTAATTTCAGTCAAAACTTTCATTCACATTTCTTCATAAATAGTTGGTCAAACAAAAAAAACCAACATACAGTAGCCTAAAAGTACAAGGAACCTTTATATCTGGTCTTTATAGGTATCGCCGAGGCCTAAGTCTCCTGCTGTAACATTGCCTCCCACTGGCACAGTGACACAGTTCCATCAGTAAAACATTTTGCTTTTCAGGAATAACTTGGAGCTTGACCCATTTCTCCCAGAAAGTGTTACAACATCACATTCTAGCTTTGTTTATACATCAGATCTTTTTCGGACTTCGGACATGGGGCAGAAAGGTTGTTGGAATAAGAAAAGTACTTCTCTTAAATTAAGGTATAGAAAATAGCATATAAAACATATATTCCTTAAATTATTTAAATAAACGTATTTAATATATCACCGTCAAGAGGTACCGTTTTTACATTTTTTTGATTTAAAAGTAGTGCTGGTGGTCTGAAATTGTTCTCATACGAGCACATAATACTTTGTGTATGCATAATATTGAATTCTTGAGAATAAGTAACAATGCAATGCTGTAACTCTTTTTGCCACAGGACGTCTTCTCCTGAACCCACATCTAATAGCCTATTCCTTCCACTAATTTTGTTAACACAAAATGGTCACCTTGACACGTTACTCACACAAAACAAGCAAATGTGTAATCAAACTGCTCTATATGCAACACCACAGTAACAAATAACACACTTCATTACACAGAAGAAGTACATTTAAAACAATGCAAGCTGACAGACAAAGAAAACTTTTATTTTGAAGATACCGAGTTGTGACAGTTCCATTTGTTGCCGATGCTCACATTTAAACATAGGCTACCTTCACAAAGACATAGCTGGGACTATTAAGGATTGCCAATCTGGCTCATGTGTCGGGATGCGATACTAAATTTAAAATACTTAAAAACTGTCACGGAGAATTGGAATTCGTGGATGTAACACGCACCGGTTTTAAACTTGTCTACACAAGTGAAAAAGGCTGATGAATTTATGCTACAAATTGACATCTATCTCTGACTCTATAAAAGTAAAATACACAAAATGTTTAATTCATCCCAAATGAGGATATAAAAAAAGAGACGCTTGGTCGCTCCTCACCTCATTTAAACTCAGCTCTGCAAGGTCATGATTTACATGTCAATGGTCTCATAAGCTAAATAAAGTAACAGACATATTTGCATCATATATAGACAAATCCATAAAATTCATATAGATGATATCTTAGATCCAAATAAGACACATGTATTGGTTAAAAAAAGAATACAATCGCAATGTTGGAGCTTTAGAGTTTATCATTTCTTCTATGCTAAGCTGGTTATGACCCAAACTGTACAGTCTTGTTAGAAAACATTTCCATAAATATCATTTAAGTTTCAGAACTCATACCCATAATTAAATTACAAATTGATAAATATGGCATCATGGATATGTAGGCTATTTACAACGGTATTAACAAAAGGCAACGTTATATTTAATGGTAACAATCGTAACCTAATACCACATTTCTCCACCTGAAAACGGACGTTAAACAACAGATTCGACTCCATCAAACAAGGAAATACATTCACGAGTATAATATTTATTTATGCTTTTTTTTGTTCAAGTTCATGACAAAGACTTTGGCACGTTTCTTAAGACTGTTTGAAGTAGGCCTACTAACAATCAATTGGAAGGCGACAAAATTAGGTCACCATTATATAAAACAGCGTAAAATAAACTGCCTTTTTTCTTTTTTAAATAAAATTTGAGAAAATACATAAAAATAAAAATAAAATAATTTTCTGAGATCTGTCAACTAAAAATAAAAGGAAAACATTTATTTATACTATTATGTTTTTATTTGTGATTTATTTGATTTCCCCAAACTCGGAATACAAGTCAAATTTTAAATCCTGAGAATGGACGTGGCCTGCTTTTGTTGGCTTGTTCTCATCTCCTCACGTTGTTGCAATTCCATTTTGTACACCGTGGTGTGAATAGTTATTAAGGTTTCATAAAACCTTTTTTGGTCCACATTGAGGGATGCTGTGTTTGACTTCAAACGTACCATTCATTAAAATTGGGTGCCAGTCCATCGTTGTGCCCAGACGTGTTTTGTGCGACTGACGGTGGCGTTTTTGTGGGGTCTTCAGTGTTCGCTGAAACCAGCACTGGTGGTGTTGAGGACTCGTATCCAGAACTTGCTGCCGGAGATGACTCCGAACCTTGAGATTCGTGTACCTGCAATAAGTAAGACAAACGTATATTAGGATAAACTGATCTCAGCCAAATTAAACTAACTATAGACCTACAACCGTATCGGCCGATGTGTGGCTCTATTAAAAAGAAATGCTTGAAGATTGATTAAAACAAGATATACACAGATAGGCCTAATAAACAAGCGTAGGGGAAGAAAAAACGGGCATTAACTTTGCAGGCACAGTCTATGATAGCAGCCTTGTTATAAATGACTGGAGTTGTCTAGGGGGATTGGGATGGTGCGTAATGTGTTTAAGGTGTAATGAAGACCTTAATTACCTTCATGTGTTTCCTGAGAGAGCTGGGGTGGGTGTAAGACTTGTCGCACACTTTGCAGATGTATGGCTTGTCAGATGTGTGGACGTGCATGTGCTTTTTCCTGTCGCTGCTGTTGGCGAAGCGTCTGTCACAGCCATCGAATTCACACTTAAACGGCTTCTCACCTGTAAAAAGAAATCAATTTAAATTCGCAAATTAACATAGACGGATTTGTCTAAATGGTCGCAGTAACACACATCAAAGGCCAAGTGGATGTTTGTAAAGGATTGTACGACACGTCTTCAAGAAACACACACTGTTGCC
Organism: Lota lota; assembly: GCA_026745465.1. NCBI lineage: Eukaryota > Metazoa > Chordata > Actinopteri > Gadiformes > Lotidae > Lota > Lota lota. The sequence goes on from JACYXH010000429.1 coordinate 6,293,832, forward strand.
GTTCTGCTACAAGCTCGTCTGCTGCTTTGTATTTAGCCTGTGTCGGGCTAGCCTACCCCACATTCAAAAGGCCTGCTATCCCTTTAGCTGGCGTGCCTGTCTAGACTCATATTGTAAACACTGAATCGGAACAACGAATCTACTCTAGGGCAATACAAACGTTGTAATGTGATATTACTATATTAGGCCACATGGTACTCTTAAGATAAAAAAAAAACATGATCATGGTCAGAACTGTACCACATGTAGGCCTAGACCTCATTTGTGTTGAGAAAGAGGGCAAACCCCAAACTACCCAACGTCGTGCTAAATTGAGCAGACTGATATCCATTCAATGAATTCATGTTAACTCTTTATGTTTTATGTAATTGTACGGCATTTCTTCAACAACTACTGGTTACAGTCATACACATTGCATGATAACTATAGGCCTACTAACTATAAATAACAAGTGATTGATTTCCTAATTTAAGAATCTATAAAAAAAACGCACGTGATGTATACATACTAGCCTACCTAAAAGAAGAATAATATTTTACTTTCACACTTTCAAAATTCCAAAGTCTTCTGACGACCTTACATGGCCTAAATAATCGCAGCTCAACATTTGTTTACCTTGCAAGCCCAGTAACAAGCATCGTTTTTACGCCGATGCAAATGAATTACGTGTATCTAGTTCTTCATAGCGAATTACGCAATGCTTAAAACAAATAGCACATATAAAGTGATGGTTACAAACATACCTGTATGCGTTCTTTTGTGAATTTTCAGATTTTCCGACCTGGCGAATATTTTACCACATCCCGGGAATGGACAAGGAAAGGGTTTTTCGCCCGTGTGTACACGTATGTGATTCACGAGTTTGTACTTGGCCTTAAAAGATTTGCCCTCTCTCGGGCAGTCCTCCCAAAAGCATATGTGGTTACTCTGTTCGGGGCCCCCAACGTGTTCCATGGAGACATGCGTTACCATCTCGTGCATTGTGCTGAAAGTCCTGTCGCAAGTCTTTTTAGGCCGATGAATCTGATTCTCGTCAATCCATTTACACGACAGTTCTTGTTTGATTGGTTGCCTCATGTATCTGAAAAATGCTCCCGGGCCATGGTGTGTCGGTACATTCATGCCCATATTCATATTGATCGGATGGTTGTAGTTGTGAAGCTGTGCTCCGTAGGGGTCCGTCCGAGGGCTAGCGACTGGACGATACGGATCAGGTCTTCCAAAAATGTCCCCGCGCAAACCTAAATGCATTTGACTGTTTACTACATGTCCACTGGGTGAAGAGTGGCTCACCCCCTGGTCATGGAGCCCCGTAAACAACAAATGTCCTGGATTATCGGCAATCCCAGGCGGTCCGTGCAGGGACCCCGCAGACGCTGCAAAGATCCCATGCTGGGCGCTAGACGCGGCGGACTCTCCCACACCACGATTTCGGAAAAGAAAGTCTCGTGTTGAATTGAATGGTCCCCCTCCATACGAACCCACCTGTCCGCCGTGGTGAGGGTGTCCCAGGGCAGCTGCATATCCAGTTGCTTGCGGGGTGAACGCTGATGTCTGGCTGGAGGCAATCTCGTGAGCCACCGGGCTGATTTTGAAAGCTGCCGAGTGGGAGTCTGAGAAGGGATTGAGTCCCAGCCCTGGGTCTCTGTTCCCTAGTTCATGGTGCCGTGGTGTTCCGAACCCCCCTACTCCTAACGATGCGAACTGCGGACCGCTATCGAGAAGCATTGTCATGAGCTTGAGTAAACTTGTAAAAGAAAAAAGAAAATACAATTCGATAAAATTCCAGTTTAGCGGAACGCAAAAGCTTCGGATATCGTACCGTGTTATGAAGGCGTTTTCTTCAACTGTCTACATTAAAATAAAAAAAAACATTGAACCGAAAAGAAATCCTTTTGCTGGGAAGAGTTACGAGAAAAACTCCCGTTATAGCGATCCGTGAGAAAGAGGATCAAACTTCCCCCCCTTTCCAAGCGAATGATGTCCTTGGACTGATAAAGTCAATCACTCACTCCCAGCACATAAATGAACTCGGGAGGCAGTGCTACGACACCCAATGAGGGTTCGGCTACCTCTTTCACACGTGACTCTAAAGGAGTGAGATAATTGGCTAGATTTGTGTTGATTGGCAAGGTTCGGTATTAGAAATGGCATTTCGTCTCAATGGTCTAATTTCATTGGATAGTGCAAGCGTTATTTTGCAGCCAGAACTGAGCGCTAATAGCGTAGATGTTTATTTTTTTTGTACTGTATAAAATCCAATAACAATTACTTTACTATATGAACAGTTCACTGGTCATACAATCTTTTTTTTTATCATTTTCTTTTTTTTACCACACTCTGCACATAAGCCAAACGGAACTAGTTGAAAGACGTGTATAAAACATTGCAACTTTTGTGACAAGTTTCAGGCATGAAGTAGGATTTGGATGTTTCGTTTACTCCAGGTTGCGGCAAAAAATAAATCTATCTATCTATCTATCTATCTATCTATCTATCTATCTATCTATCTATCTATCTATCTATCTATCTATCTATCTATCTATCTATCTATCTATCTATCTATCTATCTATCTATCTATCTATCTATCTATCTATCTATCTATCTATCTATCTATCTATCTATCTATCTATCTATCTATCTATCTATCTATCTATCTATCTATCTATCTATCCATCGATGTCTTATTTATGCATTCTCTTTTATTTTTCCTCCGTGAATAGTTTTACGTTTAATTACTAAAACTTAAATGTAGAGTTGGCGAAGTTCGGAAACATGGATTATTCCCCCCCCCCCCCCCCCCCCCGCCCCCAAAAAAACATAAAACTCTATACAACTGAATAGTAAGACAGACAGAAAGATGTCAGTACTTTTAATATCCAGTTTTTTCTTTCTTTCTATATTATTCTTTTTTTTTGCTCAACCAAAAAAAAAAAAATCGTGCCATTGAGCGTGTTTCAGGGTTGCCGCTGACTCACTGCAGGACGCACAGAATCTGATCAAATTCAGAGACGCGTTGAGTGCCTCAAGCAGCGCTTTATAACTTCAAGCCTTTCACATCCCTTTCCCCTCAATCTGTCCCAGGAAGGAGCTCACCGGCTTTATTTTAACGTCCCGAAAAAAAGAAAAAGGAAAGTTTTCAAATCAGTCCTTCATTCTGCTCTCGCCCCCTGTCCAACCCGCAGTCATTCCCTAAACATTTCCACGGGAGAAGTATTAAAACTAATGGGTGAGTTTCATATTTTTGTATTATAGGTTCGAGCTAAGTCATTGCAGTATTAATTTCAAATAGGCTATTTGCCCTGTACATTTGTGATTTAGATGCCGTCTGAAGTTTGCAAATCTCGAATATTTTCTTAAATGTTGCGTTCGGACTCTAGTTTAAGCGATATATAGATTGATACAATTATGTAGGCCTATTACGTTATATATATATTCATTTAGTTGCGTCGGCTGTTCACTTTACCACAACGTTTTTATTTCAGAAACAATCAATGAATTTTCCTACCCGCATTTTCACCATGAATACTCGCTTTCCCTATTGCCTCACACACTCCCTCACACACACTCGCGCTCTAACACGCGCGGGCACGGACACAGATGCACGTACACATGTACACGTTTCTTTTCTTTCTTTTTTCCCCCCACTCACCAACATACATAGGCCTACACTGAGAGCTAGAGAGAGCAGAGTAGAAGAGAGAGGGGTGGGGGGGGGGGGGGGGGGGGGGGGGGGGGGGGGCTAAGGGAGAAAGTTAGCTACGCTAAGTTTGCTTCGCAGTGTTGGAGATTAGGTTTATTGCGACCTTTGGTGAACCTTCTGCAAGTGACAGACAGTTAAGTTCCCTTACGTCCCCTGCTCTATACTTTATTGGCCCAATGAGACATGAGGACTCGACACTATTGACTGGTATAGGCAAATGTTCCATCTGTAGTCCTACACCAATAAATACCCAGAATGTAGATTATAGTGTTTAATGGAAAACTTTATTAGCCAAAGCTTCAGAGCAACACATTTACTGCCCTCCAGAAAGGTGGATTTCTTTATTAAATCCGGAACAACTCTTGCTCGACGACTGAAGACAAATACAGTTAGACAGTTAAATAGCATGCAAAAAGAAAAAGCTCTAGAAATTCTGTATTTTTCCATTGGTGGTGCCATCTTCGACAGAATGACAGACTTACAGGACTTACAGATAAGAACATAATTTATATATAGCTAAAATCATAAGATAACTTTTTATTTTTGTTATATTTTTGGGTTTTCTGTTAAATGCCCATGTAGGCCTATATTGTTGTTATATTAGCCTATTACTTTATAGCCTATTTGGTATAGGTATATAACCTATTCTTTTTTATATTTCCTGGCCTACACTTTCATCAAGAATTACCTTGATGAAAGTATGAAAGCCCATCTAAAGAAGGACCTGTGAGAACAAACGGTGTCGCCTTTTGGTAAATACAGCTCGGGCTGACTCATTGGGTGGTGGAAAAGGAAAATATTCAGTGTAGTCATTGGTTACACCATAAGCTTTTCTGACTGGGCATGCGCATTTACTTAAAAAAATATTGCTTGTCGAAACACCTTGCAGATGTAGGCCTATGCGCTCATTTTGGAAAAGAGTGGAGCATTATCGGCAAACCTAATGGTAAACACTTGACCTTTATTTGGTATTGTCCTAATTTATGTCGATTCTGTTGCTTCCACAGCCAAAATGTCACTAAAAATTATATGCAAGCATTTATGCATGCTATAGAGCGTTATCAGATCATCGTCTTGGTAAACCTTTATAGTCAGCTTAGTTTTGTGTGACCTGATATATCCTGCTCAGCCGTCCGTTAGGCTGGCCGAACACTAATGTGTGGTTTTGTGAACGGTTTATACATGGCCAAAAGCTAACCCTGTAGGCCAAAGAAATAGTGAAATAAATATTTGTTAACGTATCGTTCTCCTTCCGTGGCTGTATGTGTTCAATTTGGTTCTTTTCGTGGCCATTTCTTCTACCTCACATATTCAATTTGTTTATTTTAACAACACTAATAAAATAAATATATCAATAAGTTGCATGCCCCTTGATTTGACAACAATACATTTATGTATTGTGTGTGCATGCACATAGGTAACATAGTCTTTAATATTTTTTGAAGTTTCTCATAATTTTTTTTCATAATTAATGTTACAATTTCTAATATATGCTTTATCTTTAAAATAATGTTTTGTTTGCAGTATTTCTCTTAATTGTCTAAATTCAAAAAAGTACTTTTTTAATTTAGGCAATCATTAATAGATTAATAACTACACCAATTGGCCTTACCAACAATCATGTTCACTTTTTCAGTAGAAAAAGTTTTCTTTTATGATCACATTTACAAGAGGGTTGGGTTTCACTGCATTGGTTCATGCATGGGTGTAAATGTTTTGGATTTCATGACTTGATGTCGTCTGTCTGTGGCAGCTTAGATATCAGATTTGCTAAAGCAAAAATGTAACCCAGATATATGTTGGCACTCTGCAGTCATACACCCCAAAGGAGCCTAATTTAGTTTTAATTAAAAAATATATGTTTTTTATTTTACAGGATATTCCACTACAGTGAGGTTATGCCTGTGCTTAGCAATTGTTTAAATACTATGTGATGTCCAACCTATGTGACCTGCTGTGTAATTCTCTGCTGGGATTTGATTAACTATGTGTTTTTATTTTCCTGACTGATGATATGAGCATCCATCAGCAAATGAACTGCTCCCAAACCTGTTCATTTGTGTAACAGGTTCATTTTGCAGCCCTTCCCCTTTTAATTTCAGTACACACATGTGTGAAAGTTCATGTAGAAGTTCATGTGTTTGTTTCAAAAACACACATGTAGGCCCACACACATATACACACACACGCACACACACGCACACACACACACACACACACACACACACACACACACACACACACACACACACACACACACACACACATTAAAGATACAAGAATGCTTGTACATCTACAAACAAATCTAATTAGGCTTTGGTCATATGCACGCACAGACGCACACACAAACACACACACATGCACGCACCTTCACACACGCAGACATTCACAGGGATGCAAACATGCAGCTAAAAGCACACTAAGTATGGTTTATTCTCGCTCAACAGTGTTCTTACACGTGCACATATACACACTCGCATGCAAAAAATCTAATTTTGCTCTCTAACAACAGTGTTACACATGCATACAAACACACACTCACACACACACACACACACACACACACACACATACACCGTTTACATGCACACTCACAAATGATGGAGTTGCACTCCAGTACAGAAATGAATACTTATTCATATGTGCATATATGGATATGAAACCATGGGCTGTGCCTTTGACCTTTGTTTCTCATTACAGTTTTGAAGAACGTGTTACTGCTTATATGGTTCATAAATCTGCGTAACAACTTCAAGTGCTACCTGCTGATACCTTACTTAGGGTTATGCACATACTTAACAATATGAAAGCGGTTCAGTTAGTTGAGGGACGGATGGAGGAAAGTTCTCTGAAATAGTGACAGGTGTTTTTTCTTTAAACATCCCTTGTCAAAATCCAGAAGTCAGGAGAGAAGTAAAACACACAATTTAATTCAGTGCCATTTCTCAAATTTGACATGTGTGAATCTCATTGGCAATTTAGTTGTTCCTTGTATTAAGTTCTGGCCGTGCACATAAAGAGCCTTCACTCACATCCATACGTTTTACATTTTGAGTGAGTTTCATTGAAATCTTTAAGCTGTGGTTCTTTCCCAACTTAGATTTGGCTGATTAAAAGGCACAGAATCGATTCATCGTATGCAATATCAACTTTATTTACTTACGGTACAACTGTAAACAGCAACTAGTTACATTAAAGATTCCTCCTTGTTTGTGATTTATTGTTATTCTGAGATACATTTTGTTAACCCATTGAGATACATAACATAATTTACTTTGTTATATATAACCTTTAAGTTATTAGTAGTAGTTAGTACAATAGATAATAGTTGTGGAATACGATTTTGTAACTTATTGTAGAACATTTTATTGGAAATGTAGAACATGTTTCTGTTTAGAGTTGAATGGTTTTGTAATAAGAGAATATCATGCGTAGTGATAATGAATGCAGCCATGCCATGGTCTGAATTACATGTATGGCAGACTAAACTATTCACATGAAATGCATTAAGACTTAATTTTGTTGTAAAATACGGTATGTTATTTTTCATGGTGCATATTCCACTTCTACGTGACATATCACTTTTCATGTAATGGTATTAACACCAAGTATTTTAAAAGAAAGTGCTAGGTTAAAGGTTGACAAACATGAGCATCTATTACAATCATGGTATGGAGTTTGGCTGATGTTTGTCTTGTGGCATTTACTGTCTAGTTGCTATTGCTTCGGAATGCGTTGCAGATGAGTTTGTCAGAATAACAATCTGCCAAATAGGGAATTTAGGAAGTTAAATACTTAACCATCAACTGTCTTGAGGTTGACAGCTTTGATTTTTTTACCTCTATTTTGTCTATCTCTTATGAGGACAACCTGTATTGTTTGCATGAATAAATAAAACAGACAAAATAGACTCCACCTTTAAGTAACATTGGGATTTAGATATATAATGCTTGTCATGTTACCTTGATAGAGCTTGGGGAGTAGTTATACAAGGGGAAGAGGGAGATAGACCTAATTAACTATTCTAACTACAGCTACCACAACCATACTGCTTTTACTAAAAATGTATTGTGAAGTATTCCATATTCTGGACCACATGTAGACTATCAATGACTTTAATACTATTTTACATGTAGGAGATATTTTTGTAAGTTTGTGCTCTCGATTAAAGATTTTAAATGTTTCATTCCATCCAGAAAAAGTTTGCTTTGTTCACAATCTACATATGAATACGTTTTAAATATGTTGTTTACCCATCTAACAGTAGAAGAAAGACATTCTTTATGTTCCATTAGACCTTTTTTAGCAAAGTGCCTAGTAGACTTGTTGCTTTAAAAATCGGTTCCCCTTTTATATGTGACATATAGCTACACAAGGTAAAGCATATATACTATCTGTCTCAGATTCAAAAAGTAAACAAGCAGTTCCTATTTTCATCTGCGCAGGCTACATATTCCACAGTCCAGGCTGTTGTTCTTGCGGGTTAATACTTTTGGCAAGCTTTACCATGAAAAAAGGTGGCGAATAGCCCAAAAATTTCCCTTGAAACGCATTTTGGATAACTTAAATAAAATGGAGCTTTATGGACTGACCGTTATTTTCGCGATTAACTTGTAGAAATGTATATAATAGACCTCATAATATGGCGCCTGAAGTTAAAGAGGCACCAATATTTGGGAGCATACGCGGCACATTTCAAAGCATTTTCTCTCCGATATTTGAAAACGGAGTCGTGCAGTGAGTCCCTGCGTGTCCCTTTTAAAACAAACCCTGCGCCTGTCAATCATAGCGCATTCCAACCAATCCCTAAGCTCTCTTTTTTAAAAGCAGGTTTTCCTGCTGTGCTTTTATATTGCACCATGGCCTGTTTCGAAGCATTTTTACTACGCCGGTTATTGCCACAAATCAAGAGGGCAAAGTGAACGGCATGGGACTCACACCAACTCTGACGAAATTGAGTCTGGTCCCTACTAATGCGAAGTTCACGGCCAAGAATTTAACATGCAGATGATAGGCCTGTAGGCTACCTACAAGAGGGAAAATGGAAACAGGATTTCTAGAAATATCCTGAGTTCTGAATTGGTTGATTTTTGCAAACGCATAGCCAAACTCACAACAAAACATGACAAGTCTGTCTAGGTTTAGTGGCTGCCCTCTTTCTTGCGTCAACCCCGGGGAGAGCAATAGTGAACCCAGCGTGGTGCTGCCACCTTTGGCAGGGGAGCACATGGGGCACCCCACTGGCAGTTCCTTAAAACTCTGCCCCTCGCACAATTTGCGAGACTATCCCGAGACGAGGTCTAGTGCATATGTTGACCATTCGGTTCACCATTTTGCAGACTCTGGATACCCCAGCCACCCGTTAGAGCACAGCCCTAGGGGCATTCTCATTGGAGCCAATCTTCCCGGAGCCGGAATGCCACCCGTCACTGACCAACTGGCATCAAGAACTAACCAACATGGCGGTATTGGGAGATATCGTGACCTTCCTGGCTGCAGAGACAGCAGAAGCCATGCCTTTTTCACAACGTATCAAGAGCAGGCCCACTGCTCCAACGAGTCAAGTCGAGAAATGGGCAGTCAGATGATGCTGCATGGTTTACCAGGAGACCTGCTTTCCCGGACTCATCCCTATGGCCAAACCATCAGCCCGAGGGGAAACAACCAGCAATTCGTCACCCAGTTCCTGGGCTTGTACAAGCCCCTGAATATGGCGATCCAGCGTGGAGGGAGCGACGCCTATATAAGGTGCCCTAAACAAAATCTCAAACATGAGCTGGTGTGTAAGTGGATCGACAGCCAGGAGGGGATTGGTAAACTGCCCTGCGCCAGAACTTTCGGGACAATGTATGAACTTGTCACCCATGTGACAGTGGATCATGTTGGAGGACCAGAGCACTCTGAATACGTGTGTTACTGGGAGAACTGTCCGAGGGAAAGAAAGCCTTTCAAAGCCAAGTACAAGCTGGTGAACCACGTCAGAGTCCACACGGGGGAAAAGCCTTTCCCTTGCCCTTTCCATGGCTGCGAAAAAGTTTTTGCAAGATCTGAAAATCTTAAGATCCACAAGAGGACTCACACAGGTTGGTTAATAACGACAACACTAATACAACCACTATTATTATTGTTATTATTATTATTATTATATTATTATTATTAATAATAATAATAATAGCCCATGAACAATAATATAATACATTTATGAATAGTTATATCAATAATCATAGTTAATATGCATTCATAATTAATACAAATATACAAAAAATCAATAAATATTGACCAAATGTTCTTTACAAACCATAAATATGTTGACAAAAAGTGTTTATTTTTGCTTTAACTGCTGCTGCTGTCGTTGCAATGCTGTCCATGCTGCTAATGCCTTTATTTATTTGTGTTGATAAAATGTCGCAAAGAAGGATTGTGTGATATAAACATGTTTCGCTTTACCGTTCTCTGTGTTCATTCGTTTAATTCGTTGCGTGAGAAGAGCATGGGGCAGATGCCGTTTAGCAGTAGAGTAGGCTAGCCGAAGATACCTTAAAGGATTTGTTAGGCCCGGTCGTTTGGGTGCTTCTCCCTCTTATTCATTAAAATTAATAAATAATCAGGGGAGCACCGGAGAATCGTGACGTAGCGTTTACGCCTCCTAGGGATTCCTCTGCGCCCGCGCAGGAATAATAAGGCAGATAGAGATTGTCAGCTTGGAAGATAAAAAGAGAATGAAAAACATTCGTGTTTTTTTTTCGAATTATTTTCTATTTTTCACAGTAGTAGCTAGCAGTTGTGAACGCAGAGAAGTCCTAGTAGGCCTAATGGCCTACATCTGTAATATACTTTGTTGTGATATTTTAAACTCGTTGCCTTGGAGTAGGCTCATAGAAAGGCCTTTTGTTGAATGAATGAAATTAATAATTCACAAAAAACAAGTTTCATAAACACGTTTAATTTTCTATTGAGCATTTGTATAGTAACAACAAAAGGAAGATAGGCCTATTGGGCACAGAAAGCCATTAGGCTTCAACTGTTCCAATCCAATCACATTGTGTTTAGTGCTACACAATTTAGAAGAAAAAAAAACAGACAGAATAAATTGATTAAAATGCACCCTACGTGTATGTCATAACCATTAGGATACGTAATTAATTGATAAAATGGTAATATAGCTAAACCATATAGGGACTTAACTCATAGAGGGACAAAACTCAATGTAGGCACATAGTCCTACATGTATGGCTATAGCTGAAGATTGCAAACCTATGCTGAATTGTGTCATTATCAAGCAGCCATAAGGCTAGGCTATGTTTTGCAAAAAGCACATTGATAAATATTCAGATATTATTGAGTCTGATGATCATACGCTGACTGTTAAGCCATAGTAGTCATGGTTATTTTTATAAATGTTTTTTGCCTCAATGAGTTGACAGATTCGGCAATTATGGCCACTTTTACACATCATTTATTTCGAAAATCTAAACGGCAAACACTTAACAGCTTAAATAGATACCCTATATAGAGACATAACATGCACACATATGGGGACACACACACACACACACACACACACACACACACACACACACACACACACACACACAGAATCTTCAATAGAAGCATATGATTCCCTGCCAAATCACAGTGCTTATGGTAGCCCTATTAACAAATACGATTTAAATAGGCCAATTTGTTGAAGTCTTTTCTCTTTTTTTGCCTTTCTACGCATAGGCCTAAATGATTTTTCTATTTCTATTTAGGTGAAAAGCCATTTAAATGTGAGTACGAGGGCTGCAACCGGAGGTTCGCTAACAGCAGTGACCGAAAGAAGCATTCCCACGTGCACTCGAGTGATAAGCCCTATATGTGCAAAGTCAGGGGCTGCGATAAGTGCTACACGCACCCCAGCTCCCTGCGCAAGCACATGAAGCTCCACTGCAAGGCCTACGTCACCACCAAAAGTTTAGGGCGCGTCGGCGGCGACGACGACGACATTGAGAAGGCCACCAGGTCACCCGAAGCGACGGCGGACCGACGCGAATCCACCCCCTCCAGCACCGCTAGGGTGGCGCGCGCGCAGCTCCCCACCCCCGTGAACACCACCAGCACGGGTCAAGAGTCCATGTCCCCAGAGATTCTCGGAGATGACTCAACCCTAAGGTCACGTTTCCATCACACATTTGACAACAGTTTGGATTACTCGACACACAGGTCGCAGGCCCTCTTGGACCCCTTGTTGATGCAGCGGGGAGGGGGAAGCTACAGGTCTGAGGCGTCTCAGTACACGTGTGGCCAAACTGGTTTCGCTCCAAGCACACGAACCTTTACGTCATCCACTTCGCCCTTTCAGAAAAGCATCGTGAATGGGTGGTACACCTGTCACAGTGGTGTCGACTCCTTTTCACCAAAGCATAATAATTCTAATTCTAATAATAATAATAACAACACTAATAATAATACTAATAATAATAACATACCTTCCATTTGAGTTGCTCGTGCCTTTCCATTTGAGGGGCCTTTTTGTGACGTCTTAAATAGTCGCAGTCGTATTGCATATAAATACATGTATCTCTGTGAATGTTGTTTGAAACACATTTTGGAAAGTTAAGGATAATCCAGGTGTAAACCGTAGGCTACACTCTACATATAGCGAGCAGTTGGTGCACCACGCTACATGGTTTATCTGGGGTTGATACATCACGAGAAAATTATAAATGTAAGCCTACTTTGTACATAACCTAATGGTTTTCCCAAACGATGCGTTGCTAGATGGAGGTGCAGTGGACGTATGGTCAGCATAGACCATATTAAGTAAATCCTTAAAAAGGAAATGCATTTTAATTAAATATGTATATGAAGGTAATGATGCAACTTAGATGAACATAACATGTTTTGGAATGTAAAACGAATGTTTTTGCTGAATGTAACTTAGGGGTCTTTGTTGTAAAAGAAATGTATCGCAAAATATAGGGGCATTACTCATATCGTTATATATGTTGTAAGAAATAAAGTAGCACAAATAGCCTATTTTAAACATTTGATCACGTTTGATAAAGATATTTGTCTAATATTGAAAAGATGTGTGTATGTCCAAGAACTGTAAATGCTTAGTAGCCTAAGTGTTGTATTCATATCTATATCTTAATTATAGCCTATTTCCCCTTTCCCAAGTCCAATAGGCTTAGGTTGGACCTGTGCGCGTGCGTTCGTGCTACACATTAAAATACGTCATCACAGCACTACTGTACATAGGCTACTGTACAATTAATTATGCATTCAATATTTTATTTAAGTGGCTGTATTCTCTTTGATCAGGCATGTGTAATTAAAACCCATCATTGGATTCTTGTAACACGCTGACTCTTCTCACGTTCTTTGTTTAAGGGCCACAGCCAATCAGATGCCTCACTCGCCGTTTAGCGAATCGTGGCATGTAGAATACATAGCCTTATCAATAGGATATATTCTTTACTTTAATGTAGGCTACAGCGTTTTTTTGTTGCCTTATAGAGTTTGTGGATCTCTCTTATGAAGGTCTTGATCTGCACTGAATGAGTAGCTGAGGTGCTATGAATGAAAGTAACATCAATGGCGTTTTCTTTTCCACGGTCGGTTTATGTGAACCATAGTGAATTGTAGCAACATCAGAATATAATAAATGGTCAAATGATTATGGTCAATCAATTTGTATATTTTAAATAAAAGATAGCTCAGGTTAATATGGCATTCATCTAGGTGAACTGTGTGGGTCGTTTATGGTGGTTTCGCTTTGAAGACTGCGGTCCTTTCAGAATGGCATATATCAAATTACAGTTTGCGTAATATGCTCATGTTAAAGGCTGTGGAGAATGAATTGAAATTAAAATTGTAAGTTCTTTGAAAGAAAAAAGGACTTCTACGAGGCCCTAATGTAGGATCGTTGAGATTGTATTTGTCATACTTTTCAAAAGTTATTTTCAACACCTTTCCTGACACCCCTGGGTGATTGACGGATGGATGGTTGCCTGTTTATTCAGTTCGTTTTAAGATGTATTCTCAAACAAATGTAAAATTGCCGAATTTTGACAGTAGGCCTAATCTGACATTTGGAACAATTTATTAATAGCCTGCTATTTGTATTTATTAAATTTAATGTATTTTCTTTACAACGATTTCCTCTCAATTTTATAATTTCAAGCGCCATGCACCAAATAGGCCTATGCCTGTTAGCATTACGGACACACATGCCATTGGAAGGTTTTCTTCAGTTATTTTAACACTGCCAACTATAATATATGATGTCGGGCCCGCTTTCTCGCTGGTATACTATTATACTTACTTAGCTGACGCCACTTCTTAACCGTCATAATTAGGCTGTAGGCCTGCTTCCAGGTCCTGCTCATAATATTTCGAGCTGTAGTGCTTAGAAGGGCTAGTGATTTCAATATCTCGAATCATCCTATAACACAGAGCATAGCTAAAGGGAGCTGAGACATTTAATATTGTCTCTGGTGTTAAATTAGGGGTACAATATAATTGTTTCTTTAAAGTTATGGCCTGATGCTTAGGTCATTTAGCCCAATATCAGTGATGAATGACACTTTAATCCACAATAGCTCTCAAACACCAGTTTGCCTCAAAACAAAAAGCTATTGGTTAAAAATGCACAACATAGCTAAATATCAGTAAAATCTGATGAGGTGTAGTTTCCACAGTGTACACACAAATGCATCAATAGGTATCTAGACCTTATTGATATCCATACATGGTTAATTCTGAAAAGGCATGACCTTGGTGACACATGTTTGGTTGGTTTCACACGTCACACATGTTTTAGAGGCTATACGTTGCATTAAAACAATACAATTTAAAATGGTAGTAAAAAACAATTCTTAGCGCTCTAGTTGACACTGAATCAATGAGAAATGTGGGCATTGGAAAACAAAATATCCAAAATAATCTATAATATGATAGTTTCTTAATAGCATGCAACATTTTGTATTAATTCAGAAAACAATATCTACATTCTTCATACAGTGAATATGAAGCCCCCTTGCAGTGCTTATTTTTTATATGTATGTACACATTTTAAAAGTCCTATAGACAACATTCTTGCAATCATTGAAATAATGTACAGTGTTCAATCTTCATGCAGATTGAATCTGTTATGACCTTGCTTTGCTTTTACAGAGCATCTGTATCAGTATCATGCAGTATCATGCACTGAATGAAGAGCACCACTGCAGCCACAAACTACCAAGTGAGATTAAGTAAGTAGCATGTATTTTAATTTTAATATTTCCCTTCCTCTTCTGTGAAAAGAAAATGGCTAAATATTTGTTCTACTAAACTATTATAATATATTATAAATATGTATTATGTTTTGGAAATGAAGAGAGGAAATCAAACAATTATTGGATTTTCTATTGATCTACCTCAATAGTCTCTGACTCTTTGTTGCAGTCATCATGTTCAAAATGTTTAGTACTAAGTAAGCATGCATATCATTTTATGAACGTGTCTTCCAAACGATGTTTTATATGTCATACCTTCATATAATGTAATTCACAGGAATGTGATATGTTTGTACCTACGCATTGAGTATCCCGCCCTTTCTCCATGGTTGACTTAAAGGAGAAACACAGAAAGCACTGTTAAGGTAAATGTTGGGTGTGCCTCATGCTTACACTTGTGCCTGAAAGTGTCTGTATTTGCATGAGAAATACAAAATCTATACGAAATACAAAATCTATAAGATAGTAATTTTGGAAGTGCAGCTCGAATGCTTAGACAAAGCGTAAAAAAGAAACACTCGCTAAGGTATGATTTCATTCCTTATATGAAAGTTGACGTCCGTATTTTTCCAACATTTTGCCAAAGCATGTGTATTACCCCATTGCCACTGAGCTTAACCACACCCTTCCCCCTGCTTATCAAAACTGATGAGACCTCCTCTTCCCCAGTTTGCCATTTACTGGCCGCCATCTTTACTCTTGTGCGCTCTGCCTAGCAACAGGCACCATTTTTGAACGGGTATGTAACAACCAATTCCATGTTACTATATCCATTTAACCTTGGAATCCATCCAGTCACTGTATTTTTTTGCATCTCTGGTTCCCTGCAATGTTATACCTGTACTCGCTCTACAACCGCGCATCGGGGGAAGGGTGAGGGGCGCTTCGTCACACCCGGTATTTGATTTGATACATCAACGTAACCATGTATGACATCTTGTGTAACTTGCACTGCGCCACTCCCACATACAATGCGCTACCCCTGTGCTTCTCCGTGGAATGTTTAGGCGCTTTGAGGTCATGTCAGCGTTTTGACAGCGACACTTGTGCGGGGAGAAGAGTGGGATTTTAATTGGATCTAAAGGTTCTGGTTCCCATCGCCCTCCTTTAGGTCTAGCCAGTGGTGGTGGTGCCGGCTGGTCGGTCGGTGCCACACCCAGTCGTGCTTTCTTTTCAATCACCCGTTTCTTTGTCCACTCCTTTTTTTCAGTTTTCCTTGGTCCTATCTTTCATCTGCCTCTAGTCCTGCAGTTTCTGGCTTCCCCCCCTATGGCTTCTCCAAGATGGCCCCCTAATCGCAGCCTTCTTTACCAGTGGGGTTTTTGGTAGGTAGGTGTCCTCCACCAATCTCTGTACATTCACAGATCTTTTCTGGCAATATATTTCTTGCTGTGTTCTGCATGGAAATTGCAACCCCACATGGCAAACTGGATGCAGCTGCACAGTCTCCTTGGGCTGTGGAGTTGGACGACCAGTATTGGTTTAATTTCCTTCACGCTGTTTCTTCCCGCAGTGGAGCACCTGAGCTGCTGTTGTCGTTTGTTATCACATACATCCCGGATGCTGTACACAATTAGGGGAACGCTGTTTTCAAACGGTTCGATTTATATAGTCTTCTCTGATCATACGATTGAAAATAATCAAGGTTCACGGCAGATTAAATTTTAATAGAAAACACCAACTCACTGTTCTTTGTAAACAACATTAGCAAGGTACTTTTTTAGTCGTGGCCTACCCTTTATTTAGGTAGTGGATAATGTAAACCAAAGAATACCGTTTATCATACTCGGCAAGTAAAGTCAAGGTTTTACATATACGGGACAATGCAATCACCCCGCCCCGGTGCACAGAGGCAGATTTCTCTCCAAAACATTTAAGGCCGGACCACAAAATCGTGGTGAATAGGCACGTAGCCCCCCAAATGCTGTGATCTTATGACTTAACCAGAGTGATCCCCTAGCTTTTTCTCTCATCTTCATCTGCACTGCAGTTTTTTTCTGATGTCAGTGATGCTATCCCCCTGTGCAGCTCAGCCCGCCAGCTCAGCCAGCTCACCAGCCAGCTCACCAGACCTTATTAAACCCGGCTTCCATTCACACGTCCCAACTGGGGCTCCACTGTCAACTTAAAACCAAAACCCAAGCTCAAATACCCAGCTCGCCAAACTATTGTTTCAGACCTTGCAGGGAAAAGAAGAAAAAAAAGAAGCAGTGTGATTGAACTGTTGATGCAGTAGGGAAGCAAGAGGACTCCGCCTATTGATATCTAATGCATTTTAGTCTTTTGATGCACTGCAGCTAACCCATGTGGATTGCTCTTAAAAATGTATTTTTCTCCCTTTTTCTTTTTTCATTCATTATCCATGTCTTCTTACATAAGAAGAATCTTTCTGATGGACCAGAGAGAGCGAGGGAAAAAGAGAGAGCGAGAGAAAGAGAGAGAGAAACCATGAAGACTTTAATAGGTCTCTTATGAGCAAATCAGTACAGAGATTAAACCTTCATTACTGAAGAGAATGATGATGCCCTAATCAACGTAAAAGAAAAACACCAACATAATACACTAGGTTGGTGTTTTTTTAGTTCTGGGTGTGGCCTATAATACTTGCCATGGCCCCATTCTTTAAAATAGGGAAAAGTAATCTTTTAAATCAATAACTTTCAAATCCATCACTTTTTGAGAGTGGTTTGTGTGGGTAAGTGTTACTTGTGCACTCCTTCCTCCAAATCAACAGGGATGGCTTCCTAACTTGTCCTCCACCTTGCCAGCAAGGGCAATATGTATCTCTAACACTTGGACACATGGACAAACCTGTGAACACCTTAAAATTTTTTATCTGAAGTCATTCAATCCCTTAATGTGTGGCTGCACATTCTAATGGCTTAATATGATCTTTGAGAAATTAGTGGTAATTATTTATTGTCTACACTTAATGATTTAAATGCCACAGAAAGAATTGTGGGCACTCGCTCAGAAATGTTAAGGAGCCTTTGATCAGTATGCAGAAGGAGAATGACGCCTTAGATTTGAAAAAACAGAGTGCCAGTAGACCCAAAGTGTCTGTTGTCTCTGCTGTCTCTCAAAAACATCCAATTTCATTAGCCACCATTTGCTCAGCTATTGTGAGCTTTAGAATTTGAATATGTTTGTACGATTTACTAAAATCTCTTGTCTTTTGAGCTCAAGCTTTAAAAACCCAAAAGCCCAGACCAGGATCACATTGATCACGGTCCAGGGTATTTCAAAGTGGTGTGTAATCATGGGTGTTTAATTTCTATCTGTTGCAGTATTGCAAGGGCTCTGTGTAATCAGGCCTGTGAACTCCACATCTGAAAAGAGGATTCTGTTTCTGATCACATCCCCCATTGAAATCCATCCATTTGCCAAGCACTCTCGAGCCTGTGTGGACCCTGGTATGTGACTCTAAATGCATTTTACATGATAATGCAGATTATGTGTATGTGAGTGTTTGTGTATAGTTGTGTGTGTGTGTTTGTGCACACTTGCACTTCTGTGCACTTGTGTGTGTGTGTGTGTGTGTGTGTGTTTGTGGGTATGTGTGCATCAATATTTATGTGCATGTGTGTTTATGTGTGCCTATGTTTCTGTGTCTGCGTATGTTTTGACGGAGTGCATGTATGTGTGTGTGCTTGCTTGTATGTGTCTGTGTGTGTATGTCTGTGTATATGTGTGTGCCGTAGCATCTATGGGTACGTTGGGCTGTCATTAAGGCAGCAGTAAGCGGTGCGTGTACGGAGAGGGATCTGGCTGTTAACCTCAGCTTAACAAGCACACCCTGGGGCCTAACTACACAATGATGGATCTTGGGTGGTGGCAGCGGCAGTTTGAGGGACCAGGACGTGAACTGAGGGAATTTCCCTCGGGCCTTTTCAATTACAGTAAAAGCAAAAGCACTGCACTACGGCGCCATCATAAGTCGCTCCAAGGCGGTGACATTAATGGACGGGACAAATGGGATTGTGAGTGGTGTTGACCCTTAAGTGTCGTGAATGAGACAGGGCTGATCAGAGGTGGCGCTTGTGTTTTTTTGTCAGGAAGCCGTCTTGGTGATGAATGACATGGCACCTCGAGTTCATTTATTTATCTGCCCTCTGCAATTCAGGAGCTGTAAGAAGAAGAGAAGGACTGGATCAGTTAAATCACTGTCCAAAGAGAGAGAGAGCGAGCGAGTGAGCATCAGGGGCTTGAGAGAGAGTAAAGAGCCACTAGTTCGCCTTTGAAGAGCCCAGGTAGTGGATTAAAGTGTAGCCATGAGAAAGTACTGGACTGTCCCTTCATCTGTTTGATAATCAATATGGCACCTAACCTTCTATTGAAGACAGGCCTACGATATGCTAATAGGCATTGTGTGCGTGTGTATGTGTGTGTGTGAGAGTGCATGTCTGTGTATGTCTGTGTGTGTGTATGTGTGTGTGAGTGTGTGCATGTGTGTGTGTGGTCATATTCGTCAGTATAGAACTCACAAGGGAAGCCACAGATATTTTGTCCCAATACCAGGATCATGTCTGTATGGCCGCTGCTTTGTATTAAAAACCCTTACCCTCATCATTGATCTTGAACCAGACAGAAACCACATGCATCTATTATAATAATCCTCCGCTACCGTTGTGCTGAGGAGGCAAGGGATCAAGAATCCATATCCTATGCAGCAGGAATATAGTATTTCATCAACTTCCTCCAAGCCTTATTATTACTGCAGGGTGAATCTGAGGTGATTAGCACTCACGGTCCCCAGCTCCACCCACATATGTCTGCTAACCCTTCCCCAGGATGCTTCACTGCTCTGACACCGCGGCGAATGGCACAGGCTCCACAGTTATGTAAGCGACTGAATCATGCAACTCTCCTCTGTGGGTTACACGGGGACACATCAGGACACATGGAACATGCTGGAAATGAGGGCTAACTACTGCCCTTGAAATATCTTTCTCACTGTAGGGTGCACCTTCATTTCTGTCTGTGCAGGGAAAACACATAGCCTATTATTGTGCATTAAGGAGAAACAGAGCTATAATGGGTTCATAGCATTTTTTTATATTTGGTAGTACAATTGCTTACGCAAAGTAAGAATCAGTTAAAAGGCAAACAGTATCAATGGATCTGCAGCAAATATGGTGGTTGTTTTAAACCCTTTTCTGAACACAATGCCAGAGCCAAAGGCACCGACATAACAATAACTCCATAAACAATTTGGATGATTCATTATGATAATAATTTGAGCTCTACTGTTCTGGATACCACAGCAGCGGTCCACCAGTAAGATACTTGTTAATAGGTTTAGTCCTAATATCATCCAATGTCCACGCTCTACAAAATGTCTGATAGTGGATGGTGAAAGCAAAACAAAAGCAGGGAATGTTCAGAATTAAATAAAGTATCATTACTTGCCAGGGGATGTTTTATACCCCTTTTAAACACTTATTAATCCCAACCAGTGCTGGCAATTTGACTGGCCGTGAAAATTGAAATTAATCCTCTTGTGTTCTCGCTCGCTCACTAATCAGATTTTAGATGAACACCTCTAAAGTCTGATGGCAGACAAGCTCAAATATGGGTGAAAAGGGAGTCTACATAGACCAATCATGTTACTGGGGACAGGGATCTGAAGACGAGCGTTACATGAAATGGGTCTCTACTGGAAATAATCTGACCGTCGGAACCAGGAAAAATGGGATTCAAATGATTTTCTTCCCATTGTGAACATCCTTCCTTTGCCAATGACGTTGGTAACCTGTGTAGTAGACTGGTCACTATAAACATACATTTGTTAAAATCGTCTTCTGGACCTCCATCTTGCCACTCGCTAATGAGTTTATCTTTGACATAATATATCCATAACAAAACAGGAATCACTGCGTAACTCTGCCCCACGCACTTTCTGGACCCCGGGCCCAGCACTGTGCAGCCTCCCCCCAGAAGTTCGGCTATATAATTGTTGAACTTCTGGATTCAAGATTACCAGTTCACAAATTCATGCTTTTTGATCATTTCAATTCTGTTGCCTTCCCTTTGAACGCACTAAGTCACTGGTGCTTTTATTTACAAAGCTAATTTAGACAAGCAAGGGGTTGAAAATAATTAGGCCTGCGTGCTTTGGACACGTATTCCCATTCAATCAGTTAAAACCCAAGTCTCTTAATTAATGTTCAGTGTGTTACTCTCCAAATATATTCCGTTAATAGTTTCTGCCTTCCTCAGATCTATTTGCAAATGATTTTTTTTTTACTTTTTATAAAAACGTTCTATTTCACATTTTTCATTAGTTTCCCACTGACCTATATATTTCATCTGGTTCTTGAAGTGAATAAATACGTTTTCACGAGTTAAAGCTATGGTAGGCAATTTATTTTGGAAGCATTTTCTGTCATTTTTGTTGAAATGTTCTTTACATCTCAACAGCAATCAATAAATCAAATTATCTAACAAAAATAAGAAAAACATCCGGTGTCTATGGCGGTCGCAGGCCTGTAATAAGCCTGTCCAATCATTTCATTTGGCCCGAATGAAATAATTGGATGGCCTACCTGTCTGTCTACCTACCTACCCAACTACCTGTGCTCTCTCTACCTGTTAAGTCATTGCGCATGACTCGAGTTTTCCACAATGCTAGGCAGACCTATTGCTAAAGCAATACACATTTTGTCTAACCCAAACAATAGGGTTAGACATGTTTGGTTGGGTGCTTTCAAAATCAAACTTACTCTGGCTGGTTTCTCCAATTTGCCTAGGCTTCATTCAGAGTCACATGTCGAGGTACACGCACTGCTTACTCCCCAACCTGTTAGCAATTGTTGTATATCATTGCTTTTACTACATGGAGCTATTAGCATCTTATTAGGGCTGCTAAGGACTGTGATTAGTGATTACCTTGTTTAGACAGAGCTGTTTTGTCACCGAGAGCTCTGACTGTGTGTACACACTCACATAGGAGGCAAGAGGCGAGAGAGAGAGTGATTCTCCTGAAGACATTTCAGGAAGTTCACACGTGACAACTTGCGATGGCACCTAACTAACGTCTTCACTGAAAAGGTCCCACACCGACTGCAGCATCCAATCGATCCTTAACACCATTTTTAGCATCCCCACAACACATGCTGACACACGATTGCACACTCATGCACACACGCTCCACACACACACACACACACACACACACACACACACACACACACACACACACACACACACACACACACACACACACACAAGCACACAAAGAGAGACCTGGATTGAAATAATGTGCAGTTAGCAGCTAGCCACCACATCTGGTAATGTTCCTTCAAGGAGCATCAGGGTGCAGTGTTTGTGGGATTAGCCAGAGAGGAGTAGCACCCGGGGAAACAGTGATGGGAATCATCAGTGTAAATAACACTAACAATCTGAATTAAAATGCAATACTTTTGCGCTGATTGAAAGGCTCTGGCACGTCACGAGTTATCAAAACAAGAAATAAAAATACATGGATTAAAAATTCTGCTTTTAATTGGACAGATGAAAGAAGCTATTAGTTGCACTTGACTTAAGAAATGCCTTTATTTATCCGTTATTATCCGAAGTCCACATTATCCTGGTATTAGAAAAGTTTTAAGTGTTCAGCCATATTTATTAATTTAGTTTCTCTGTAGCATTGGGTTAGATCATACACTTATTTATCCCTCAAATACTATGAAATGTGCCATGCCTTTTGATCATAGCATCATTTTAGACCACTGATCCCTGAGGTCACAAGACAACTAGTTCCGAATCGGGAATAGTCCAGAACCAGATGGTGTCCCTTATATAATTTACATGACATGCAGTTTTGCAGTTGAAAGTGACATTTACTTTTTGATACTTATACTGGGTAAATATGACACACACATACACACACACACACACACACACACACACACACACACACATAGACACACATGCAAACCCAGGTGAGTGCTTGTGATGTATTTGAAATCAAAGTCAGGCATCATGTTTGTGCGTTCACCAAAGACTCTGCCACCTTGCTCAAGGCCACTACAGTATTGATGGTAGATTAAAAATTGCTGCAAGCCTCTCTCGGAAATTGCTATCTTGTTGAATGGTTGTCCCTCATTAAACCTAACTCACCTGACCATAGCTTAATCCTATAGCAGGACAGCTCCATTATGAACTTGGCTCATGAACAGTTGTGAGGAGCGTGAAGCCATGGTTCTCTGGGAACAGTAAATTGGTCAAAAGCGTGTTCTTTAGGTGTGCAAGATGTTGTGCTGGGGGACTGAGAGAGTATGAGAGTGTGAGTGTGTGTGTGTGTGTGTGTGTGTGTGTGTGTGTGTGTGTGTGTGTGTGTGTATGTCTGTCTGTTGTTGCACCGGGCTTGCTCATCAATCAGAAATCAAAGGTCTGACAGGAGCCTGCATTAAAGCACTGCTTTCCATGTGTCCTCTGCCAAGAGGGCTACTTTATACACGGCATATTAATTTAGGTCATTTGGGAGGGGGAGGAGTGTGTGTGTGTGTGCGTATGTGTGAGTGTGTGTATGTGTCTGTACGTGGGTGTTTCCCTGTGTGTGTGTGTGTGTGTGTGTGTGTGTGTGTGTGTGTGTGTGTGTGTGTGTTTACGTGCGTGTGTGTGTCTGTATGCGTGTTTTTCCTGTGTGTCTGTTTGTATAGAAGGGGTAACACTGAACATAAAGGGAAAACAGTTATATTTGAGCTACACAGGACTAACTTGAATGTACATCTTATGTGTGCATGAGAAATTTCAAAGTGTGTTTAGTGGAGTTTATTTAGCAAGATGTGATCCAAGTGAGTTCAACAGTGTGAGGACACTAAACAAGTGAAAAACAATTAGGTACTTCAGTAGCTTAACTCTATGGAGAATTATTTATATTCTAGAAGTGATTATATTCTATAACCGAAATATTCTACAAATAACAATTCTGGCCAGCCTGTACTTTCCTTTGTTTACAAGTATCTTTACGTACCTCTTTGATTACAAGGATGCTACTATCAACACTCCCAAAACCCCTCCCAATCACGCCAACCAGCCAGCCGAGCTGTGCTAGTTTGTGTCACAAAGTTGCACAGTTAGAGTGGACGGAACACTGTTATTTCATTTTTTGAATTCTGAAATTCTCCCGCCTACTAACTGGGAGGGGCTCAAACGTACACATTACGACTTTAAGGAAAAGAAGCAATTTTTTTTCTAAATTGCTATATTCTAATCTCTCTATACATAATCCAAACTCTATACATATTAAATAGTTACATTTATGTCAACATATGATTAAGAACATTTCCGGTTTAAATCATTCTGCATGGACTGGAAGTTTAAACCACTTAAATACTCCTTGCATAACAGTCCCGTATACCCCCTATAAATTATGTAAAGTAAAATGTTAACACTAAACACCTCATTTCGCTGAGTTAGGGTTAATCGAGGGACCAGAAAATCAAGTTTTCATTGTAGTAGAGGACTGCTTGATTTAAAGGTGTCCAGAATGTTCTACCTCTCATCCACTTGGATTTTCACGACTAAGCATTTTGTTTCTCACCATTGGGTTTCCTCAGATTTATCACAGCGTTTAAAAGTAGCAGTTAAGCGCTTCATTTTTACGATGATCATTTTGAGATGTTCCCCTTTTTTTCCAAGTAGATCCTGTTCATGTCTTTGCTTTCATGCCGGGGTCCATCTGTCCAAAAGCTTTTCGTAAAAAAAGAAGGCCGTGGTTGCAGTCGTATTGCATGCACCCGGACATGTTTATGAGCTAATAGTGCCTTTGTGCGTCCTAGTCTATTTATTTAATACAATTGTAGTGTGGACAGAAGGAATAATAAACAAGGCTGACTAAACATACTATTTTCTTTTCGGGGCAGGGAAAGCCCTGTGTAAGAAGTGAAAAGGGGGACGTTTCCACACTGGAAAGTGAATTCTTTTGAAGTGGAACTAATCATCTGAGGCATGGTTCTCGTTGTCCTAACAACGCTGTTGAATTGAAAGGAGTCTCCCTTTTTGTTGTAGATATGTTTTCTTTTAGCGCCGGCTAAAACTGATGATGATAGTAGTTTTACACCCTGTCCTCCCCTCATTGTCACCCTAGACGTTTTGTTTTTTTCCTTCTTTGGCGTGGATAAGTCTTCACTTGAAGACGCCGAAACACACCGCGGGTGACTTCTGGACGCTGACGTCAGCTTGGCTCCGCTCTGTCTTCCAGCCTTTACGCTTGTTTTAATAGCGTTAGCTGGGGAAAGAAGGGAATCTCGCACAAATCCTTTCCAAATAACAGAGTGGCTTTGCTTTGCTTTGAGTGTGAAAAGATCAGGATCCTTTAAACTGGCCCCAGTATCATAATGCATCACTCAATCTTTAGCCATACATGTCTATTGACATATACTATTTACTTCTTTTTTTTTACACACACGCACACACACACACACACACACACACACACAACAACAAAAAATCAACTGTTTCAAAATAAGAAGGGCTACTATACAATACACAATGAACAATAGTACACTGGTCTTATTCCACAGATTTGCATTTTTATTTGGCTGTCTTCAGAAAATGATGCCAAGACAAAAAAACAGGCCAAGTCATGATTATCTATTACAATATTACAGCAATAAAAATAATGAATACAATATTGTATTAATACTCAAATGTTTATGAATTCTCTATTTGTCTCTATCCATCTCCATCGTTCTGTTTGTATCCCTCTTTCTATCTTTTGCTTTAATCACTCATTCTTTTGTTCTCTCTCTCTTTCTCTCTCTTGGTGTCTCTCGCTCTGTCTCTCTCTCTCTATAGCTGTCTGCCTGCCTCTCCAGGTCTGCTTGACTCCCCCCCATACTATTCTATACGCAGTTTATAATGAGAAATGCTATTCTCCTCAGAGAAGAGCATTTCTCATTATACGCTGAATGGTACTGTATATTCTGTGGTTGCAACCACAAAACATTACTGCTATAGAAGAAGCAAGGGCACAAAAAAGCACAAAGATTATGATTATTATTTAGTAAAGCTAATTTTCTCTCAATAAAGTCAGCAAATTTGGACTTTTAGGCAAATGTCATCTTTTCTCATCTCAAAAAAGACACTTTACCAAATGGAAAAAAAATATTAAGAGACACACATAAGGCCAGTGGCACACATAAAAAAATATAAAAAAATAAAACTGAAGTTAATAATTGGTTGGTGATGCGGCCCGCTGATGAACTCCAGCCAGCCTTTTGTGGGACACTTAAAAGGGGTTGTAAGTGTCAGCTGGGTCCAGGCCCTCCACGCATGCCCTAAGGGGATTGAAAAAGGTAAGGCTGCCCTCCTGACCCCAAACTCTCAAAAAAATGCCATTCTCTTAGCGTTACTAAATCTTTATCCTCACTGTGGCTGTGCCAATGTCCTCAAAGAGTTATAAACTGTCTGCTTTTGGGGTTGTGTGTTTTTTCTCTTTTGCTAGTTCTACTCATCCAGGCATTTTATTGTCTCAGTGGGGGTACAGAGTTCATGCAGCAGTCGTCACTACAGAATGAACTGTTACAAGCAAAGGTCACAGGAAACTACTGTCTACTGTGCTGTCCTTCTAAGACCTGTTAGTGTGTGTGTGTGTGTGTGTGTGTGTGTATGTTTGTGTGTGTCTGCGCACATTGTGTATGTGTGTTTGTGTGTGTGAGAGCGTGTGTCTATGTGACTGCATGTTTCCTTTTGTGTGGGTGTGTGTGTGCGGTGTGTAAGTGTGTGTGTGTTTGTGTGTGTGTATGTATGTTTATGTGTGTCTGCATGTATGTATATTTGCATGTGTATCAACAGAGGATATGTGCAATACGTATGTATAATACTTCCTTTATATTTTTTCAACATGTGCTGTAATCATTTTCAATCCAAATTAAAAATTGCTGTTTCTCGCATTCATTAATTTTCTTTCAATACGCCATGAAACGTGGGCTGCATGATTGACTAATCATAATTTACACAAAATGTAACTTTAATTTGCACATTAGAATTCTCCTCAACACATGTAAATACTGCATAGGTGCCGTATTCACATCATCAAGGAGATCAATCAGGCAATTCCTAATCAAGTCTAATCATCTCCCTACACCTTGAGAAGGATGTTGACAAAAAAGAAAAAGCATTGACGGCTAAAACTACAACAACAACAAAATCATCTCCATCACCACCACCGTGAGCCTTAAAACGGAAAGATGTGATCCATTCCCCAGCGGATGAGGCTGCAGGAAGCACAGTTTGATACACAGTGCTGGAGGTGTGTGCAGACTGCTTATGTGCGATCTGTGAGCTCTGATAGTGTGTGTTGCGCTGTTGACGTATCACGCGGGGGCACAACGTCCTGTGTAGTGACAGAGGAAGAAAACATCTTCGTCTTTCTCTGAAAGACCCCCCCCCCCATCCCCACCTTACAAAACTCTCTCTCACACACACACACACACACAAACACATGTATATATACCAGCCCACACACTCAGACACACAAACACAGACACACTCATGTCATACACACAGGTCCCCCCCCACCGATACATATACACCCACAACCTACATATACACCCACAACCTACATATACACACACAAGCCTTGAAGCGGGAGACGTTTTTGTAAATGTTGAAAGGGATTGCATCTGGTTTTGTTGTATTTTGGTTGGTCCATCATTGGATCCAGGTCTTGTGAGGACAGGGCAGAAACAAGTGTGGCATCGCTAACAAAATGTACGCTGTCTCAAGCTGGTTCGGATTCAGCCTCATAAAATATTCCAAAAAACTATAAAACAACAATTTCACATTGCTTTAATAACCGACTGTATTACAGACTATGGAGGAGACCAATGTCCTCGCAAAATGCTAATGCGGTTCTTTCAAGATGCAAATGTCCGAGTACACATTTCAGAAAATAAGATTTAAACGGCCCACATTATGTTTCCATCGTTCTTCCAAAAATTCAGTTGGCTTGCTTCTATTTTTGTCATCTTTATACGCCATGCGGTCTCCGATTGTCTCTGTCATCATGGCAGACTGGGAGCCTTGGAGAGGAGACGAATTGCAGTGCCAGATTGGCACGAGCAGCGAAAACACAAGGCAGACACAGGGCGGTATCACAATCCTAACCGTCGCACACATTAAGGTCACTTTTATGCAAATTGCAGTTTTTATGTGTTCTGTCGACAGCAGCACACAATCCATACCCTCTTGTCAAAAAGACCTCCTGCGTACCATACTGTACTGCATCGCGTGATACTTTCAGAAACGTGTTGAAATCAACCTCCTTTTTTTTATTTGAATGCTTTACTTATTTTGATGGTCTCTTTAACGCTGCCACCAGCCAGAAATTTGAGGGTAGGATTTCAAGGTCAAGTTGCTTCAGACTGGCTTGTGTAACAGTATTGGAGAGGCCAGGGCTCTGTGTGGGGATGTAAACAGGAAATTTCACCACCCCAGAATCTGTTCTAAGTAGCCCCATTATAACTGGCCAATAGAAGAAAAGAAAAAAGATTAATATAAACAACAAACAAACAAAAAGTCAATATTAATGGAACTTTGTTGTCTTAATGTAGATGCTCTCTGAAGCTGGGAGTTCAGTGTGTGCTCACCTGTGCGTGTGGTGACATTTCTCCCTTCGCCAGACAATTGTATACTTCAAATATCAAGTGATTATCTTCCGCTCAGCATGCTTGGACATTATTGGAGTGTTGAACTAATGATATCTAATGAGCTCTCTGTGACACATGTCTACACGCTTGCTAACTGCCACGGGACCCATTAATAGATAACAATGTTGTAATTAGCTTTGTTGCTGAGATCGACCTCCAGGTCTATAAATATATCAAAGTATATTTATTGTAGATGCTGTTGGTACACGGTGTGCAATTTTATGACTGTGTGAGTTCTTCAAAAAATAAAAGTGAATGTATTTAATGGTGATTGTTTTCTTCAATGTTTGTACATTATTATACTAGAGGCCACACACACACACTAGCAAGTAAGCAAGTATTTATTTATATTTATTAAAAAAAGAAAACAAGACAGGATAGGTTATTCTATGTCCAACCAATGAGATGGAAACTTTATTTGTTCATGTCCTCAGTACAGTTCAATGCACAGGCAGAACAAAAACATTGGCAGCCTCCATAAATGATATTACAAATTTATTTTTTTGTTCATGTTGTACCCCACTGCAAACACTTTTAGCGGTCTAGAGGTCTCCTAGCAACAGCAAACAAAGGCCGGGCCCATTTCAAGTTTCCCGCCGTGCGGCCAGTCCGGTGCGCCTTTGATCTTGACTGGGAAAATAGCTGAGTGGGCACTACTCACATTTGTCTTTCATTTACTCACCCCCACCACCACCAACCCTCCCCCCCCCCCCCCCCCCCCCCCTGAACCCCCCTTTCGGAAAAACAGCCAATCCCCGTGAAACAGCCAAATCTTCATCGGTCCCCACCGTCCACATGCCCCCCCCCCCCCCCACCCTGAATAATTGACCATGGCGAGCCATCTCATTCAAAAGACTGCAGAGTTAAGCTGAAACAGGCGATTTCTTCTTCTTCTTCTTCTTTCCCATCATGCACAGTTACTGCCTTAAAAAAAAGAAGCTGAGACACTGATTGAGGTTCCTGTGTGAAGGGAATGAGAAAAAAAAAAAATGAGAGAGTAAACTAAGTTCCGATTTGATCCTTTGTGGCCATTGTCGCACAGTTGACTTACACCTCGGAATGTCCCCAGCCTCTGTGCTCGGACTTTGACATAACTGCCTTTTAATAAACTCATAACTCCTGCTCTGCCCTAATGTGCGTGAATGCAGCCAGAAATGCCAGGTGCTGGGGGACCAGAGCCGGACTAACAGTACTGCTCTTGTGTGTTTGTGGGGCGCAGGGGAAGGGGAAGGGGGGGGGGGGGGGGGGGGGGGGCATCATGGGAGGACGTTCAGGAGAGGAGGTTTTTCCACGTGAAAAGCGCTACTGTAAGGCGGAACGCATAGTGTTTGAAGTCCTTTCTCACACTACACTAAAGCTTTCTAGGGTAAAGACCAGGGGAAGGGAAATATCAATGGCCACCGTATGTATTTATGCAAATGTTTGCGGAATAGATAGGGCCCGATGTGTCTTATGTCCTCTGTAATGTTATATTACTGTGGTTCTTGGCTCTGCTTTCATCCAGGACCCTGGTCAGACAGCTCAGGAGATTAAACAAATTGAAGTGTTACACAGTGTTTTGGTGTAATTTACTGTAATTGATGTTTCTATACGCTGCTGAAGCCTGCTACAGCAATTGGATGTGTTGGTAGGGAGACATGGATCCCAGTGGGGTGTATTGACTCAGTCTGTGGACTAATAATGGTCTATTGGCCTGTTTTAACGCTCTTCCATTGTTTCTGTATCAGGGGAACTCTTTTCCAGAGCTAGAACACACCTGCCCACGCCGCAATGTGGGATCCACACTTTGTTCCAAGTCAACCGACAAGACTTAAAGGGCCGTATTAACCCTTTGACCTGTGCTCAACAGAGTGTAAACAAAGTAAGTGTAAGTCAACCAATAAATAAACACATGAATATATAAATGTGTGTGTGTGTGTGTGTGTGTGTGTGTGTGTGTGTGTGTGTGTGTGTGTGTGTGTGTGTGTGTGAATATGCATAGAACAAAAATGCATAACAAAAAAAATGTTCAAATATACATTTAGATAATCATACAGCAAAAGAGAGTGCATTTGAACTAGCAATATACCATTGCTTCACACATGCACGCATGCACGCACACACACACACACACACACACACACACACACACACACACACACACACACACAAGCAAACAAAAAAGCATACATATCAACCAATAAATTATTATACAGAATAATATTGGCAATGCCAATGTTTTGCTGTTGTTTTTCTCCAGTATACGAACATTTTCATTTAAACCGTCACTGCTGATTTGTGCGTGATGTCCAACAGAATGAGTCGAACACACGACAGGTTGTTAGTGGAACGCCACGGGGAAGCCTTTTTTCTCACTCAAGGAACCCTAAATGCATGGGCTAGGAGTCTGATGCAAAGAAGTGCAATGTAGGGTTTAAGAAACTCAGAAATAGCTCAACCTACAAGGACTTTGGCTCCTTATCTCTGCATTCACCATTCTCTCTCTCTCT
This sequence comes from Lota lota, assembly GCA_026745465.1. Lineage (NCBI taxonomy): Eukaryota > Metazoa > Chordata > Actinopteri > Gadiformes > Lotidae > Lota > Lota lota. Next base: position 6,324,947 of record JACYXH010000429.1, read on the forward strand.
CTCTCTCTCTCTCTCTCTCTCTCTCTCGTCTCAAGTGTTCCTCAGCACGACATGGCATGTCATCCGATGACTGTGTGACACGAAAAAAACAGGTCCTCCAGGACCTCACCCATCAATCAACAAAAAAATGTATAATTTATTTCTTTATCTATTCATTTCTTTATTTTCTGTAGTATAGTTTTTTGTATCCATCCATCCATCCATCTATCTATCTGCTGCCTTGTCTATCTAGCTTATCCCACATTAATGATTATTTGTGACGGAATTTCATACACTTTGTCCAGTTGATATGAATAAACTAGGATGTCTGCTAGCTAGCTAACACGATTTGGAGCTCGGACAACAAGATTGTAACTCTGTAATGTTGCTAAAGTAGTTTTGTTGAGTGCGCAACATAAATGGACGTCACCTTGAATGTAGCAAAGTACACATTCAGTGCAATAAATCTGGTGCAAATAAACTCTACTGCAGCAATTCTATAAATGTTTTTATGTTAATAAAATGTACATTAGATATTACCCTAACTATGGTAGACAATTAGAGGAAACAAATAGAGGCAACAGTCATGAAAAATAAAAAAAATAAAAACAACGAACCAACAACCAAAAACTATTTAAATTGATATTCTGCGTGGCTTCTTAGCAGCAAAATCATTGATCTCATTGTAGGAAATTCCCTCACATATTTTGTGATTCATGCTGAGAACGGCAAGGCCAGTGAGGCGCTCCTGGGACGTTGTGGACCGCGAGTTTGTTTCAGCTTCAGCTTTGAAAAGCTCCTCTCTGGACTGGATACTGTAACTGGTATCTACTGTAATGCAATACAAAGAGCTGCAGATAATATGATAACTATGATGCCAATGTTATTATTGTATGCAACTCGAAAACACCAGTACAACTATCCTAAATAACCCTATTAACCAATAATTTAATACAATTAAACATATATATAATTGCAGACAATTTGCATATTCAAAAATGTATCTCATTAAGCCTCATTTTCAGGTATTAGAAAAATATGAAAAAGGCTGCAGCCTATGGGAGGGCCCCCCTCCATACCTCAACTATTCGACCATCCCAGCATCATCTATCACGCTTCAGAATCGTGCCTAAGGCAGATGATGATGCAAATGTAGAACAAAGAAATAAAGAGCTTAGGCAAAAACATCAGTTCAAAATAACTGGCATAAACTTAACTAAATAATTAACATGGCACTTGCAACATACAGGTCATCAGAATAGACTAACTACACTTGATCAGACAAAAGGGACAAATAAATGACTGACTTAAATGCACACTGAGAGTTGAACACAATCAACTAATAGACACTTGTTCAAATCATTCTAACAATCAAGGCTGAGGGGAACAAGGAGGACATCTACAGGACAAAGTGTTCAAACTGTGACAGAACCCCACCACCCTCTCTAGGAATTCCTCCTGGCATTCCACCTGGATGACCAGGATGCTGTCAATTAATGTCTGTAGTAAGGGCAGGGTCCCTGATGTCCCTGGAAGGGACCCAGCATCTCTCTTCTGGACCACACCCCTCCCAGTCAACAAGGTACTGGAGACCCCTGCCACGACTACGAGCACTCAGGAGCTGCTTCACTGTGAAGACCTGCGACCATCCATGAGACAGTGGGGAGGAGGAGGCTTTGGTGGAGTGACCAGCAGACTAAGAATGATGGGCTTGAGTCTGGGAACGTGGAACTTGGGGTAGATGGGGAGAGTTCAAGGAAGATGAAGCCGGAGAGCGGTGGGGTTGATAGTTTTGATGATGTGGAAGGGGCCAATGAAGCGGTGAGACAGCTTATGGGACTTAACATGGAGGGGAAGCTCACAGGTAGTCAGCCAGACCCTCTGCCTAGGGTAGTATCAAGGAGCAGGTGTCCTGTAATACTCAGACTTCCATCAATACCTGGAGGTAGTGCGGAGAATAGTGGCACAAGCTCTTTTCCAGGTTCAGCTACAACGCAGGACAAAGTCCTGTGCAAAACCACATGTTGGCTTCCTCTTCCTGGTCAGAGAACAAAGGTGACTGGTATCCTTGGATGCACTGGAATGTTAAGAGACGGAGGAAGAACTGCGAATAGTGTAATGTGCGAATTGCACCCAGAACAGCTTCTGGCTCCAGGAGGTAGGGGTGGCTGCAGACGAGGCATCGCAGGGAAGTCTCCAGGTACTGGCTGGCACGCTCTGACTGGTTGTTGGTCTGGGGGTGGTAACCAGAAGATGTGGGAGAATTTGACAATACCTTTAGAATGATAAGAATCAGTATCTTGCCTTATATGCTATATGAATGAGATAAGCGTGGAAAAACAATCTTTGGTGAGTCTCCTCCTGTTCTTGAAAAGATCATCCGATGTTCTGTGCCACCAGTATGTACAAATATTTCTTGTACAATATGATTAATAGAAAATGCTGTGAATGGAATGGACAAGGGTATCCACCACGGTGAAAGGGTGAGGGAGGCGAGGTTAGAGGAGGGAAACTGGGTGAAAGGTTTGCCACCAATACGTGGCAAACCAAGTTGTGCTTGGAAGACTATGAACATAAATAAAACGGGAGTTGGTTGATGTTGAATCTATGCATGGGCATTGTTTGCTAACAACCTTGGCTTGGAGCTCAGCTTTTGTATTACTGTTATAGTTCTAAATAAAAGTGTTAAACTTTATTCTGTGGTTTCCTGATCTCTTTGCTTGTTAGAGTTTAAGTGGTGTACTTTCCACAACAAAGACAGGGTGGCTGATGCACCCAGAAGCTTGCAGAAGGCCTCCAAAACTATGCTGAGAACTGGGGACCAATCTGACAGTGTCTGAGGGGAGTCCATGGATTCGGAAGACATGTTGGATCATGAGCTGCGCTGTTTCCTTGGCTGATGGTAACTTGGGAAGCAGAATGAAGTGGGCTGTCTAAGAGAAAGGGTCAACAACTTTCAGAATGACAATATTTCCATCGAGGGAGGGTAATCCAGAGCTATGTGGGACCAAAGACGATCTGTGACTGGCTGTTGCAGGAGACCAGCTGGAGCATAGTTGGAAGACCATCAGAAACAACACCGCAGGAAAGACCGTTTTGTTGTTGACCGATAGTTTACACGAGTGACCCCAGTGAAGAACTTCAGAGCGGACAGTGTCTGGGACTAAAAGACAGTTGATGGGCCCTCCAATGACCATCTATCCATCCATCAGGCTGCAGCTGTTGGACCCCGCTGATGGTCCTCGACGCTGAAGGTGACAGCAGCCTTCAGGCAGGAGGTCGGCAGAATGGACTTGAGATGACTGTCGGCAGCATCAAACCAGTGGGAGAGAGCATCATGTTTGTTGTTTTTGGATAAAATGACATAACATTTAAGTGCTCACCGATTCTGTCTTGAGGCGAATCTCTTGGCTGTCTGGATATACTCCAGGTTATTGTGGTCAATACACAAAACAAATCTTGAACCTTTGTCTCTACTACTCCAAGGCCAGGTACACTGCAAGAAGCACTCTTTTGCCAATGTCATAGTTTCTCCCTGCTGGAGACGGTCTACAGAAAAAGGTGCGTGGATTCGACACTGGGACAGAATAGCTCCTACTCCCACATCTGAGGCATCTACCTCAACAACAAACTGGTGAGAACAGTCAGGTTGCGTTAGAATGGGGGCGTAAGTGAACATATGCTTGTGTTTATGGAACACCTGATCTCCTCAAGGTGACCAGACAAAGCGTGCAGAGTGGGAGCTGAGGGCTAGATATGAATCTGCAGTATAAGTTTGCAAATCCAAGGAAGTTCTGCATATATTCAAAAGTGGTTGGCTGGGGCCAGTCAACCACCACCTTTACATTGGCAGGATCCATGCAAACAGTACCTGCAGAGACATTGAATCCTTTCGTAACAGTTGAAACATGAAACTCAGACTTTTCAGGTTTGACAAATAACTTATTCGCCACCATTCTTTGAAGGACATGGGAACGGGCATGCTCCTGTGCATACCTTGAGAATATAAAATGTAATCAAAATCTCTTAAAACCTTTTTTTCAGAGCCTGGACAACTACTGGAGTGTTACTGAGTCCAAAGGGCATTACCAAAGACTCATTACCACAAGGAGTGTTGAAGGTCTTTTATTTATTTCCCTCCCTAATGCGGACCAGATTAGAGGCATTCTGCAAATCAAGTTTGGTAAAAACGATTGCACCCCTCAGGAGTTTGAAAGAAGAGGGGGCCAGCTGCAGGGGAAAGCGATTCTTCACTGTAATGTTATTCAGCTCCCTATAGTCAATTAAATGTTGAAGAGTCTCTTTTTTATCACCAAAAAAGAAAAACTGCCAGCAGGGGAGGGTGTGGGACAAATAATACCAGAGGACAGGGACTCCCAAATATATACAGCCATTGCATCCTTCTCTGGGCCTGGGAGAGAGTACAAACGACTGCAGGAGGTGAGGCCCCAGGGAGGAGATCAATAGCAGAGTCATATGGGTGGTAGCGTGGTGAAGGTAGATGATGAGCCAGGGATAGCCAAGGACCAGGGCAATCTGGGGAGAATCTAGGTGTGACTGGACTAGTTATTGGTGATTGCCAGAAGAAAGAAAGTTTACAGGGACAGTGATGAGTGTTACTCTGCGTATGAGAAGGCGTTGTCCTGCATTGGGATCTTCAAGTGTACCGTGGCAATGCTTAGCTGACTTAGCTAACTTTATTGACCAGGTCAATGTCAATAAAGTTACATCAGCGCCTGAGTCAACAAGGACAGAAAGGGACTGAGATTGCCTCTGCCAATGCAGGGAAACACGAAGTAGTGGGAGTAGAACAGATGGAAGGTCCTTAATTTGAGTCACCATTATCCTACCTCCCAATGGCAAGTCCACTCCATTACAGAGCAGGTTGAAACGAACTGACCAGGCTCACCACAATACATGCAGATCTCTGAATCTCCTCTGTTACTCAGCCATGGTTAACTTTGTCCTTTCGAACGGCTGGGTGTCAGGACAAAGGTGTGCAGAAAACGGTTGGTTCTACAGGTAGAAAAATCCACAGTGAGGTGCATGGCTTCTCCCTCCTTCGTTCCCACATGTGGCTTTAAATGTTAATTGCCAGGTCGATTAACAGATATGTCTAGAAGGAAGTACCTGAGAGGCCAGTTCTCTCTGCAGCTTGCCTGCGGAACTCAATGGCGTAATCCGCTATGCTACGGCCCTGCTGCAGCCAAAGTAGTTTCCTGGCGCCTACTGACCAGCACTGGGTGATCAAAAACAAAGACAGCAGAAGCCCAAGCCAGAGCCCTTCCGGAGAGAAGGGTAATTGTATAAGCAATTTGGGAGTGGTCAGACTGGAAGAAGGAGGGCTGGAGTTTGATCACAAACGAACACTGCGATAGGAAGGAGCGGCAGGAACCCAGGTCACTGGAATATTGCTCCCAGCGGAGGTAGGCGGGGCTCCCTGGAAACTGAGGGTTGGTGGGCAGATGATGAGGGAAGTTCAGTGGAATAGGAAGGTTTAACAGGATCAGAAAGTTGAGCTGGCTGAAGCTGAATGGCCATGATCTGGTGTTGGACCATGCTGTTAGGAAAGTTCTGGCTGTGCTATTTAGCCAAGCCATTCAATCCCTCTTGAAGCTGGTTGATCTGCTGCTCATGTCGCCCGAGGGAATCTCCCTGGGTGGACAGCACTTTATGAAGCTGTTCAGGGTCTGCTGGGTCCATGTTGATCTGATCGTACAATCAGAATCATACCCAAATGCAGACACGGACACAATGTTGAATGCGAACAAAAAAAGTAATCACTTGTGAACCAACGCCAGAAATCAGGAACAAAAACATCAGTTCAAAAGAACTGGCATAAACTAAGAAGAAGAAAAACGAACAGGGCCTTGCAACATACGGTCAGCAGAACAGAGAGACTAACTACGCTTGATGATCAGACAAGAAGCAGATATAAATGATTGACTTTAATACACACATGCACAGCCAGGTGAACACAATCAACTAATAGACAGATGTGCAAATCATTCCAACAATCAAGGCTGAGGGGAAACAAGGAGGACATCTACAGGACAAAACGTAAACTACAATGAAACTAAAGCAAAAACAGTTGAAACTGTTACCCCATTACGTTAAACAGTATAATCATATCCATGTCACATTGCTCAAAAAATGCAGATACTTAAGAGAAATGGTGATTCTAGATAAGCATTGATACTTTTGGAGCAAGATAGGAATCATAACGTTATGATAATAATGGTTATTTAATGTATTTGTTTGGCTGGTTAGCGGACCCACTTGCTGGGTTGAGGAGGCCCCCTAATCAAGCTGGGGCCCCAGGTGGCCGCCTATGTGCCCTAAAGGACATGCCGGCACTGCAAACAAGTTTGGTGAACACAGGTCAGAGACTTCTCAGCAGGACTATCAACTATTCAGCTTTTGCAAATCTGCAGTTTTCAAACCTAAAAGTATTGAAATACTTCTGCCTCAATAGTTATACGTATCTAATCATGACAACCACACACTTTAAGAAAGTAAACACAAACGGAAAAAAATATTAGTTACTATTAAGCTATGATCTCTTTTGTTTGAAGCGTTGCTCTATTAAATATCATCAAAAACATTAATCGAAGACAAGACCAATAAACAACATTCCATAGGCAAGGACTATTGCATTATATTGTCAATGTATAAATTAGAACGCATGGAAATATGTTCAAGTATACCTGGCAATTCTTTAGGTTTTGTCTTTAGCATATTATATATATATATATATATATATATATATATATATATAATATGTAGGTCTACACAAACACCAAAAATAAGATAAAAGCACAGACATTGCAAGGTGAAAATATAATTTTAATACAGACTGCCACATTTATCAGACCACTAACTAGTCACAAAGATAAGAACACCTGCAACAGTAAAGATGTATTCACTTAATTACAATCAAAGCATCTTCCACTGAAGTCCCCGCGGCCAATAAGCAAACACATCTATTTCGAGGCGTGTGGAAAAAAATAAATAAAAGATGCGTGTTTAGAGTTTCTCAATCTGTGTAATAATGTATGCTGTGTGTACACTTGGAAGACGTCCTGTTCTGTTTGTGCCATATAGATTTGTCACCTCTTAACTATATGACATTTCTGGAGAGAGTGAAAAACAATCATGGTACAGAAGGAGTGGGGGTGGGGTGGCGTTTGTCAGTGCTCTCGTCGGGGTTCAAACTGTAGATAGTAAAATGTCTGTCTTTGTCTCATCCAACACATTTTATTTTTATAACTGAGAAATCTGTTCAGGGACCCCAACATTTTTTTTTCCCTTCCAACTGTCAGGGTGTCACTTATCAGGAAAGAAAAAACAGAAAGTGAAACTGCTTCACCACCCCCAATCCTTCTGTATGCTCAGAGGCTAACTGTTTCCAAGAACCGAGGTGGGTGGGGGCGAGGTGGTGCACACACACACACACACACACACACACACACACACACACACACACACACACACACACACACACATGCTACACCCACATGCGCGGACACACACACACGCGCGATAACACGGCGACCTGTCTGCCTGACCGCAAGCATCTGAGATGGTTTCCTTTGCCTGGACAACCCTTATACCTCCGGGTGAACCCCCGCCCCCCAGGTCTCGTTGGGGTGACTCAGTGAGGTGATGATGGCTGGGCAGCCCGAGCCACCGGGGTCTCCATGGTACTATCTGCAATGATTGAGATTAACCTTCAACCAGTCAGCCATAACCCCCCACCCCAGCCGCACACCACACCCCTCTTTAGTACTGTGTCACGTCCCCCCACAGCTCCCCTAACCCCCACCCCCAACTCCTCAACACCCCCGCTCCCCTCTCCTCCTCCTCCTCTGACGACCTCACTCAACCCCCCAATCCCTTCTCCTCCTCCAAGCTCACTCACCCCCCCACTCCCTCCTCCTACTTCATCCTCCCTCCCACACTTCTCCTGCTCCAACCCCCTTACCCCTGCTCCCTTTTCCTCCTCCTCCTCCTGCTTTGTCTCCCCCCCCCCCCCCCCCCCCTCCCGTGGCAGCCTCTCCATCCGTCTGCGTGATGGGAGCGCCAAGCCATTAGTGAGCCCCCAGTGCTGATAATGAAGCCACAGAGGTGGTCTGAGTCAGTGTGGTGGTGCGATCCAAGGAGGAGGAGGAGGAGGAGGAGGAGGAGGAGGAGGAGGAGGAGGAGGAGGAGGAGGAGGAGGAGGCTGCTAGATTAGGATAATTACCTGGCTATGGGGGCCACATTTAGGAAGGAGGAAAAAGAAAAAGCGAAATGTCGTACTTCCTGGCAGCGTTGATGTGCTGAGCGCTTACAATACGGCCAGGTGGGACGTTCAGCACTCACGTTGAGTAAATAAATCACACAAATGACTTGTAATTATATTTGTTAAAAATCACTGAACCGGGGAAAATGATTAATTTAAATGGCGCAGCACTGAGCAATGTCACATTTATTGATTTATTTGTGTTTTTACGGTGACTGCTCGTCTGTCTTTTCTTCTGTCTTCCACTTCTATGTATGCTTCTATTTGTGTTTATTTAGTTAGTATATTTATTTAGCTTTGCCCTGGGTCTATTCCAAATAACCCCCCCCCCCCCCCCACCCCATCACCACATGCGGGGGGGACTTTGAAGAGTCTTTGAGACCAGGTTTCAAATGATGGTGGGCAGCCGTCAGAAGAAGAGGGTTCCCCTTGCTTCCCTCCTGTAAATCCATTCTCCACACAGCACATTTGAAATCACACCAGCGTCACCGCAACGCGCCGGTGGAGATATTAAGCCGCGGTGCGTTACTTTCATGTACGATAGCGTGGTCCCCCTGTACGCTTTGATGTGCTCACTCCTTTTTTTTACCCGCTCATGCTTTATTGATAATACGCCTGCTCTG